>CM035438.1:104776458-105203958 GCA_020310875.1 Ceratopteris richardii
CCATCAACATCATCATCACTATCATCATCATCACTATCATCATCATCATCATCATCATCATCATCATCATCATCATCATCATGTGGTGCTCGACTAATAGATTCCTCCATCCTACTAGTAGATGGACCTGGTACACTGTGTGCTCTATGACTAGAACGAGTCCGAGATGCCCTCGTATCATGTTGTGGCACTGTCAACTCTTGATAGAGCATGTCATATAGATCAAGGTCCTCTGCCGGAATGCTAGGTATATCATGGCCCCTCTCTATATCAAGCTCATCGACGTTCACCTACCGCACCTCTGCTGAGTGGCCACCACGCTCCAATAAACGCAAGTTGCAGTGGCAATAGACAAGCCGCTCCAACTGCAATGTAGATAGTCTATTCATCTTCTTTGTATGGAAGAGGGCCCATGTCCTCCAATTCCTTTCACATGGACTGGCACTACAGTCTTGTGAAAGTATGCGGATGGCTAACTTTCTCTGCAAGATATAAAAGAAAGAGTTCATTAAGAAGAGGAATGACTCATGAGACAAAATTATAACTTATTAGTTAAAGACTCAAAAGGAAATTGGAATGACTTACTAGCTGAGGTGTACCAACACCGTATCTCTCCCACCATGTCACAGGCATCAACTGCATGCTTCTCAAGCATGCAGTGTCTCTACCAAAAAGTCCATTATTCTGAAACTGGGTGAGCTGAAGCTCCAACTTCCCACGTAGCTCCACATCAAAAGGTCCATACAATCAATCTACATAGTCATTCCAAGCAGTCATAAGCTCCATATCCAATGACTGTGATGCAGATCTCCATAAAGGATGTAGTAGATTGGCCATCCCATGTATAGGGCGATGGAACCAATCCCACCTCTTCCTCCATATTCCTTTTATTTCCTCTATCCTATGGATAAAAAACAAATCAAGTTAGAAAACAATAAGATTTAAGAATGTTGAAGAGTCAAGACTTGAAAGTGGAACATGAATGAATATGGTTATCCAAGTTTCAACTTACCTCTCCAATGTCAAATAAGGACATCTCGGTATAGACTCTCCGACACGATCCATGAACTCATAAACAAGTCCAAGTGTGCAGCCCTCTCTATTTGCTATGCGTATGAGTGAATATAAGGGCTGTAAGGCCCGCACTATCTCCACATCCCTCCAAAAGCTGTCATCCAAACATGTGTGTCGTACAAGCTCTACCTTTGGACTAGTATGTCCATCCCAAGCTAACCAATGAGGTAATACAATTGTCTGCATCAGTGCTTGCCTCACTCTTAATAATCTTTCCATGACTATGCACATGTATGCAAATCTGGTCTTCTCGGGCTTCACCAAATCAATATAAGACCGAAATAGAGCAAGCAATTTTGGTCTCTTTGTGAACAAAGAGACCACTTTTATGCAAGTGGTAAAAATAGTGTAAATCCATGGTATCTTCCCCACATCCTCTATCAGCAAAACAATGCAATGGGCAGCACATGGTGTCCACACAATAGAGGGGAATTCTTCTTCTAGAAGCTTGCCCATAGCCACACAATTACTTCCATTATCTGTGACCACTTGGACTACCTTTTCTATACCAATGTCCATGATAGCTTGACGGATATGGTCATAAATGAACCGACCTGTTTACATATAACACAATGAATCATTAATCAATTGATAAATTATAATTTATCTTGACATGTGTCATGCTGCATGCACATGCACATTGCATGTGCATAACACATGTGCATGTGCATGTGCATGTGGCATGTGCATTGTGCATTGTGCATGTACATACATACATGCCAATGCGCATTGCACATTGCACATGCACATGCACATGCAAATGCACATGCACATGCACATGCACATGCACATGCACATGCACATGTACATGCGCATGCGCATGCGCATGCACATGCACATGCACATGCACATGCACAATGCACAATGCACAATGCACAATGCACAATGCACAATGCACAATGCACATGCACAATACACAATGCACATGCACATGCACAATGCACATGCACATGCACAATGCACAATGCACATGCACATGCGAGATGCCACATGCATGATTGATCATTGGCAATTGCACAATCAAATATAAACTGAAAATTCAGAAATCAGTTCAAACTTCACTCACCTGTGACTGTAGTACCAGCAGCTGATGCATCTATGGCTCGAAGGAACATGGTCCCTTTGCAACAATGCACCAAAATGTTGTACACATTTCTCTTTCGTATTGTCCGTCCATCCATCACACATGATTGTGCATCCATACTTTGCCCATGTCTCTTTCATGGGCTCAAGCTCTCTCTCTAATGCTTCCTTTGTTTTTTTGAGCTCCGTTGTCCTCAACTCTTCATAGGTAGGCCCTTGCCAATGAAACCCTAATAGTGATACCTTCTCAATGGCATTTCTCCATGCCGCTGTCCGTGCAACATTAAAAGACAAACCATATTGTATAAAAGCTTTCATGACGGCTTGTGTGGCTTCTTGTTTACGTTGTTGTTGCAAGCTAGCACGTATAGATGCTCCTCCAAGAGAGCCAAGTGGGTGCTCTTGTGGACCATGCTCTACTCTTGTACTCTTTCTTGGTGGCTCGTGCTCTATGTCAATGTCTATGGAAGCCTCATGAGCTTGAGATGCTTGAGTTTGGGGATCACAAGAACCATGTGAACCGCTTGCAAATGATCTAGCTTGTGATTGGGCTCCACTATTCCTTCTACCTTGGGCTTTTTGAGCTACCCATGCCATTAGCTCTCCCTTTATAGCTTCGGGCATTGGCTCTTTGCAAGGTGCAACTCCTATGCCACTAACTCTTCCAAGGTATGCCTTGATCCTATCGGCTCCACCAGCTCCACTATAGCCACAAAGCTTGCAAGTCCATCTCTCACTACCCCCGGAGCCCATCTTTCCTTGGCTTGTCACATATTCCCAACATGCTTGTTTTGCTTTAGGCATGTTGATGGAAGAGGTTAAAAGCTTGGAGAGGACTCAAGATAGGAAGCAATAGATAGGGGGGCATGGGTGTGTGAGGGGGTGTGTGTAATAAACCTACCTTCTTTGAATCTTGCCTTGGATTGCTCTTGGACTGTGCGAAACACGCTCTCGGGTCAAGTTCTCAACAGAGCATACTGCCTCAATGAGGCCATTTCGGCGAAACGGCCTCATTTGAGGCAAAAAAGTTTGTCTTTGTTCGCAATGCGTTGCGAACATCGCAACATTGCGAACGCATCGCAACGCATTGCGATGCAACACTGCAAAAGATACACCCATCTACATTGATTTGTCTCATAGGCCGAGTTCGACCTCTTAATAGACGTAAAAGCTCTCTCTCTCTCTCTCTCTCTCTCTCTCTCTCTCTCTCTCTCTCTCTCTCTCTCTCTCTCTCTCTCTCTCTCTCTCTCTCTCTCTCTCTCTCTCTCTCTCTCTCTCTCTCTCTCTCTCTCTCTCTCTCTCTCTCTCTCTCTCTGTGTGTGTGTGTGTGTGAGACACTCACACACACAACAACACCCACACTTTGTTAAGGTAAAATGTAGGTGTAACAAAGAGTGGGAGCTATGATATACACAAAACAAGTGTACATCAATTAAATAATCAATTAGCAAAGTGCATGGAAGATGAAAGGGAAGCAAAGTTATGTTCAAGTGAGAGGCCACAACTTCCTAACATGAATGTTGAAGTAGATTATATTCAAAAGCTCTATATTCTTTGCACTCAGTGGCAAATATTGATGTAGTCATGAGCCACAAAGACCCCACAAACACTCTTTGCATTAGCAGTGCATGTATTTGACTAAGTACAATGAGACTCCAATGGAAGGCTCAACGAACATAACAAACTCAGATCTTCTCGAACTTCTTCTCTTGGAGTGCATTCCACAATCACTTGGGAAATTTTCCACTCTAGAACTTACAATACTAACCCATCCATGGGTGCAATTAGTCTACTCATATTGAGGATTCTCTTCTTCACATATCACCATCTCCTTGTCTCAAATCACAAAAGAACCATGATGTTTCTGCCATTTTTGAAAGAAGAGGATGAATGCATTCAAACTCTAGAATAAAAACTCTAAAACCAAGATTTTGCATTCCCTTTTGATGCATACGAAGAGCCAAGAACTAAAATCAAACAACACCATATTTTGCTAAATCAAAAATACATACAGATGCAAAAAGTTCAATTGTAGTACTTACTGAGGTAGAAACATTGTACACATGATGGCATTGGGGAAAGGTACATCAATCACAATGACTATCAAGTTCTCTGCTCTTGTCTAGGAAGACCATGTTGATGCATATGGAGAGAACAGAGTTGAAAGCAAACAACACCATATTTTGCTAAGTTATAAATATCTCAATCAATATGAGGCATTCTAATCATATTACTACTCAAAAATTTGGACTCTTATCTTTTATCATAAATTTCTACTTCCAACCCAAGAGAAGATATAAATATTTCTTAATTTTCATAATAATAATATTCAGCTACAATACTCTCCTTGTCCAATAGATGTGACATGATCAACAACCTATATAGTTGAAGCTACGATCTAATCAACTTATGTATACTTCACCGACCTCTATGATTCTTCTAATCTACTTAAATAGAAATGGTTCAATTGAAGAGCATAGTAATTGCAAGACCCTCCATATTCAAGAACTAAAGTAGAACAACTAACATATTGCAAAAGGCATGCTACTAGTTAGGTTCTACAAAACTTGAAGGTAGACTATTGACGAAATAGACCCATGCACAACTCAATAACTAAAGGAAAATCCCAAGAATCAACATGTCTAAACTACGCATCCACTTGATAGATACAATCAACAGGCTCATCAAAAACCGAAGGTCCATAGATTAGCAAACCCAACACTCAGCTTGAATTTCCTAAATATTTAAATATAAATTGACCCAAAGGCCTACATGCTTGAGGGCATACAACGGCCACTAGGCCATACCAAGTGTATAGTTTGATGAATGTGTCACGACATGTGGATGGAATTTCAACCCATTCAATGCTTCATTCTTTTCATTCACTAGAGTTATCCTTCTTCCATCTACACGAGGTGATAAAGCAATGAAAGTATCTAAGAAACCTATAAATGTCTATATGGACATATGAGACAAGGATAGAAAAAAATTGGATAGAAACAAATGCTTTAACAAATGTACCTTGCTCGGTTTGAATCCTGCTAGAGACCTTTCACAATCACAACTAGACTATGGATGTAGACACTCTAGAATGTTCATCAAAACATTGATAATGCATCAAAAAATGGGCAAAGAAAAAGTATGTATGTCTCAATCCTCATCCTTCTCCTTCCAATATTTTTCCTATTATGCCTCTTGCTATTTCCTACTCTGCACGAAAATATTATGATGAGATTTCTAGTTTTATGATATGTCTTGTCGATGTGATGGACCATTAGGGATTGGATCTAATTCTTTGATGCTATGATCTTTGTGTGCCATATTGCACAGTGTAGGTGCCTTTAACCTTCTCCATAGGTGTGGTGTGTGAGATTTGACTACATTCAATGGATGGTTATGGCCTCTATGTTTTTGTGACTTCCCATTGTGCCTAATACTTGAATTGCCATGACTCCAAGGAATAATTTTTTAGTTGCACCTTTGAATGTCAAATGAGAAATAATAATACGTTCCCCCTTGTATTTGGCATGCTTGCATTCAAATGATTTGAACTCAATATCATCGAAATATATTCCCATGAGTTTGTAAAATGTTAAAGGAATTGTCTGATATGCTTGCATATTCATCTTCTTTACATGATTGGTAGGGTGGACTTCTAACAAGTTAATGGGGGCAAAGATGCTAGTCGATTACAGTTTTCAATGAGGGCCTCTCTATTCTATTGCACCACCCTTGCTGTGGTATCCATCTATCGGGGAACCTTTGAGTTGAATGAGAAAAACATGAAAGGGAAGTCCATTCTAGACTTGGGAAGCTTTAATAACTTATAATGTTACACTTTAAACATTGCTCTGTGGAGTTTCTTTGGATTGATAGGTCTTTCTTTCTAAGATTGTTCTTCTATGTATTTCATGAAAGAAAGAGTTGAAGGTTGTGCATTGGTCTTTGTGCCATGCTTTACATTAAGGATCAATATGATCATTCTCGATATGATTCATGCTTTTACATGCCATAACAGAAAGTTGTTATGATTCTTTGTTATGTCTTCTATGCTTGTGCAATCATATCTACTCTTATGATGAAGTTTCAAAGGGATGGAACTTGGAAAATGGTATTTAAGCTGAAGTCAATCCCAAGATCTTACCAAGACAACTAACATAGGCAAAGGAATCTACATTCGATCTTGGTTCAAGATGATCCCTTGGTTTCTAAATGCTCTTAAAACTAAGTAATTCTGTTTTTTAATGGGTGCAAGTGCTTTCATTTTTTGTGTTTCTCTAAAATCTAGGATGATTTGCAATGCTTGCAGATACTAAAGTAATTACGACTCTTCTCCTTGAGGATGGTGTCCAATGTGGTGATCAAAACTTTGAAAAGAGCTTTTGGGGTTGTTGGGTTCTTCTTCGATGATCTCTTAAATGTGAAGTTTCTCTTCGATTGCTCATTTAGTACTCAATTTGTCTTGACTCTGAGTGTTACAAGCTTTAAGGAAGGATGATGGTGGCTTCTAGTCTTTGGGATTTTCTGTTGGTCTCTGAATCTCTATGTAGAAAACGACTACTATTAGAAGTTGAAAGTCTTGGTGTTGACTCAAGGATTGGTGGTTTAGAGCAAACAAGTACTCTCCATATGTTTCATAATTCCACATACATCACAATTTTGTGTGAAGGGCACAATTACATGTTGATTGGATCATTCAACTCACTCTATAATGGGAGATACTGTAACACACTTTTGTGGTACTTCCACCTATGTTTTGCAATTGCAACTCATCACCCGCTCTTGCTCCATAATTGGTGCTAGTCCACAATTTCTTCTTTATTCAACTATCAAAGCTAGAAGGAGATGAATGCTTGCTTTTAAGTGATGAAAAGCAACGTAATTATTGAATATGCTTTTGAGGTTGTTTAGATCCATAGGTTGGGACTGCATCCAAGAAAGTTGGTGGGCAATGCACTTCATGGCAAGGAAGATTCAAGTTTTTCTTACTCTCTTGGAGATCCCATTAGTCTTGGGATCGACGTCATGTTGTGTCCATAGTGGTATAAGGCTATGGGACACAAGTGATCAAGGTGGTGTTGTAAGGCCACCCTTGGTACACCTTGGACTTAGAGGGTGATCCCTTTTGGTCCACTCCCATCCCATGCTCTTTGATGTTTGATTTCCTTGAGTGGTAGTTAAGCTTTCCAAAAATGTTGTTTCTTACTATCTCTTGTTGTGCCAAATGGAAGCTCTTAATGGTGCACATGCCACAATCCCTTGTGGTTTTTCAAAATTGCATATTCTTGGTTTTACGACTGCCCCACCTCGGGGTATTGTGCCCATAAACCAAAACACAAATGCCTCCCTTCTTTCTCTTTCAACATGCAAAAATGTGACTAAGCTCGTTATCTATGGATTGCAAGATTTAAGATGCTAGCTTTCTCATTTTTGCATGATATTATGGGTGTTATGTGCTAAGGACTTCTGACCTCCAAATGTGAATATTTAGTTAGGAGTTTCTATGACTTGTTGGTTGCAGGAGTACCAACTTCGCCCATGTTTTTGCATTCATGTATTTTGGGGCAATAATATTCATGTTCTTACACACGATGCAACTTTTTCATACTTGTGTGTACATCTTGTATAAAAGCAAGCAATAGAGGCCCTTGCACACTCTAAATGGACTAAAAATACAACAACTATCTCATGCTTTACATTGCAATACATCACACTTGTATTTTCTTGATTACACATTATATCAATTGTGGCTTAGTTAATATGTGAGAGAGTTGAAGGGATATAAGGTCATTATTGTTAATAGGCTCCATGGAGTTATTTTTAAGAGATAACAAGATATGATCTTCATTTTCGAAATATGTTACTTTTGTGACTACCCTTCATGGGATGATGTCCAAAATCTAACATACTTGCTAGAGAAGTAAACACACCTTGGAGGGAAGGTCTTCATGAGGACTTCTCTCTGGAAGAACCTATCTTATAGGACTCGATGCTCCCTGAAGTGGAAACTAAAATTGGAATAAAATTTTATTGTCTACTTCTTTTCAAATACAATCTACTGCTTGTGTATGTTTTAATTTCAAGCTCGAGAGCTCCCTTGGAAGGCTCTATCTATCCTACATAGGTTGCACAATAGGATGTATGCTTGGCTGACTGCCCCCCAAGGGGATTGTATCGCTCAGCATTAAGGACCTGAAGACTTGAAGACATGCGGATTTGAAGATTGGAAGACTTGCAGATTTGAAGAATGGAAGAGCTCCAGATTTGAAGAATCAAACTCAAACCAGTTCAACAATGTATGATTCTCCTATCTTAGCTTTGTCAAGGACGACAAAGTCTAAGGGGAGGAAAGTGTTGAGTTATAAGAGTTGCTCACAATTTCTCTTATGCAAAGGCACCCTCTAGTACTCTAAAAATAGTCCTTTTTGGTATATGAGAGATGTACCCATGTGAACACTCTCCTAAGACCTTTTTAATATTTCCCATAAGCTATGTAATGGAAGCTTCTTAAATAAATTACCTTTTTGCACACATATTGGAAATCCCATGTACAAGAAATCCCATGCCTTTATTTCTCTTAGAGTGGGTTGTTAGAAGAAATATTTTGCAAGATATAGAAAGATATGAACATGTGCTCCTTTTTTTACTAGTCAAAAAGAGCACATGGGGAAATGTGCTTAGCCTATATATAGAGGCTCATTTTTTGTAAAGAAAGGAACTTTTGGTTCAACATGCTCTCATATTTATATATTTTTAATGGAACAAATCTCTTTTCTCTCAAGGCTATGTGCATATGTGTATTTAGTTTTAGAGTGTGAGAGAGTGAGGTGTGTGTGCATGCTTATGTTTCCTATGTGTGTAAGTAGAATGTTTCATTTTCTTGTATCTTACATATGTGACTAGGATCCTTCACACCCTTCTCTCCATGTTTTCAAGCATGTGGCATAACTATGGGCTGATGGCCAATGGCTTGAACATGTTAGAGGTTGGATTGGATGAAATGAGAGTCCTTCTTGAGTCCTACTCTTGCTTCCATGCAAAGTGGTGTAGGTCTAGGCTTCCCAAGGGCATACTACATCAAGGTATAGTTTTCATTTTGTTGGAGGTGCTATCTCTTAGAGATCTCCTCCTCAAGAATGTACAACTATTTTTGCTACAAAAGAAGAGTATGTTGCAACAAGTGAAGCATGTAGGGAAGCATTGTGGCTTTTTCCTCTTGCTTGTGATATGGATCTACCTCAACATGTACCTCAATTTCTCAGTGATATTCAAAGTGCCATTTTTTTGGCTTAGAGTCCAATCTATGATGCAAATACCAAACACATTGAGGTGAGGCACCACTTCATTAGAGATTGCTTAGCCATTCAGCACATTATTCCTAAGAAGGTTCATACTCAAGATGATGTTGCAAATGTCTGACTAAAGCTCTACCACAAGATAGCTTTTGACACTATTGTTAGTTGATGGGAGTTACTTGATTCATGATCTTACACAATTATTTGTATACTATGCAACATGCTCATCAAGTGGGAGGTATAATTTGTATACCTCTCTCTCTCTCTCTCTCTCTCTCTCTCTCTCTCTCTCTCTCTCTCTCTCTCTCTCTCTCTCTCTCTCTCTCTCTCTCTCTCTCTCTCTCTCTCTCTCTCTCTCTCTCTCTCTCTCTCTCTCTCTCTCTCTCTCTCTCTCTCTCTCTCTCTCTCTCTCTCTCTTTTTTTTTGTGTTAGGCTTCACTGAACTTCTTTTCTTTGCTACCACAGAGCCACTACCTTGCCTACACCAAAGACCTGGACCATGCATACACAAATATGCACCTTCACATTCAGATGCACATGTGTCTCCCATAACACATAAAAGAGTACTTCATACTCCTGCAAATTCACATCTTCTCACATATAATCATGCACATATGATTTCTCCCATCACCATTGCATCCGCTTCTATTTTCTGGCACACATGGATAGACAACAAAACTCAAGATTTCATTCAAATATAATCATGAGTTAGAATATTAACTACAAAAGATTCTCTAAACAATTTTATGTAGTTCATTGAACAGCTTCAAAAGATCAAGTACTAAGAGTCAAATGATCCAAGTAAACAACAGAAACTTCTTTTGCCTTCTTCCTCTATTCTTCTCTCTGCTCCCTTTTATTTTTGAGTGTAGTTGAAAGTTTCCGAGTAGAACACATCCCCCAAGCCTTCAATGAACATATTTCCCTTTTATATATGAATCAAAGACACAATGACCATCTGCCCATCATCCACCCTTCACCTATCTTCCAAGACACCATCATAGGAGTGTGCATACCATGATAGATGATTCATGATGCTTGGAGGTTTGCTAATCTTCAAGTCACGTCCTTAAGTGATTGGTCACATCCTCAAGATAAATCTCCTCTCAAAGGATGCTTCATATCAAATCCATGAAAAATGCCCCAACACCTCTAATAAAAATCCAAATTTGTAAGGAGAGATATTGATGTTGATTCATATCTTTCTTCCATGCCCCATTATCTTCTTATCATTCCTATCACCATTCCCCATGAAGTGTTGTCTCTCCTATCTTATCACACCAACTCGTCTTTTTCTCATATGAAGAAGCCCGTCTTTCTTCATGCACTACCACCAACATGTTCCTCTCTAAAATTATAAAACCAGCACTCACCAATCTTCCTTCAAATCTACCGCTTGAACTTCAAGATAAATTCTCCCAAGAGTTGCATTGCATCTCCTCCTAAGACAAACTACAATGTCACTTCTCATCTTACCTTCTTGTATTTGCCTCCCTCCATCGAACGTTGCCTCCACATCTCAAAATAATTGGTCCCATTTTCAATCTTCCTCTCCTCCTCGTCCAATTTTCTCCCCTTACACAAATCTGCTCTTTCCCCCATATCACTATGAGTGACACACTCCTTTTCCCCTTCTTTGACTCCCTATTCCTACATGAAGCACAGCCTTCAAACACTTCTACACACTTTGTCTCCCCAAATTTTGATGGCTATCTTCATCTCATATGTAAGTCCTACTTCACCACTATTCTTCATATAAGACATCTTGTTGACTTGTAGGCTAAGTATATGAGATTCCTTTGCATGGTTTGTCCCGATCCTCTTGATAGCCACTAGTGCTAAATTCATTATAGTTGGATATAGTCACAAAATTAAATGAATAAAGACACACGTCATACAAGTCTCAATTGACTTTGATACCATAATACCATTTTCCCACTCATCAGCAAAAACATTTGCTTTGATCTATCATTCATCAAGGAGACCCTCATTGAAGCACATATTGATTCATTTAATGATAAACTGCTTAGAAACAGCTCCCATAACATTTCATCATCTCTTCTAATCATGTGGTATATTACTTCAAAATAAAGCTCTACATCTAGAGATTCATTTGAATATATATGACCCATCACCTCCTTGATACCTCCATTAACTTTGAAAGATCAATGACTAGTTGAGAGTGTAATGTGTGGAGACAACATATCCACGACAACATCTCCAAACTTAAAAGGACATCCATATGGGTGTATACAGTTCACATACACAGCCAACTATGAAGTTTCCTTCCAATGTGAGCTGAGCCATACCATTAACAGAATCTATAAATAGGACCCCTATGCTCATTTGTTATTCGTTCCTTGCATGAAGCCCTTGGACTCCAAACCCTAGGTGAGTCTCTCACCACCTGTATGGTATACAGTGCGGGCATAGTGGTGTGGGATTTTAGACCCTTCAAGGGATTGCCACCTTGGCTACAAGCTCAGAAGCCCAAGGCTGGATCATTTTGGACCTTATCAGAGGGCAGCAAACCCCAATGTCCACACTTTCTGTGTTGCAAGGTGAGTCCGTAAGGGATCTAGCATTGATATCAAAGTCTTATCCCACCAAGAGGAATGAGGCATGGCAGGGTGCTCCAAACAATCTAATCTCATGGAGCCAAGGTCAAACAGCTTGTCAACCTCTTGTTACAGGTGCTAAGGAATGCTTCCAGCAGAAGGAAGAAGCAAGAAGAGCTCCAGCAGGAGGAAGACCAAGCTGGTGGTCAAAAACATGATTAGTGTTCTTAATGTTGTTCTACATTGATGGGCATTAGAGAAAATTTTCTTCTCCACCATGGCTTGGCTACCATGCACACACCTCACACCTGCCTAGAAGTGAGTATGTGCAAATGAAAGCCCGTGGAGGGGGATGAGCAGAGACTGCAGCACTGGGAGAGATTTTTTTTCAACAACATGCTGGGGAGTAATAGGCTGGAGTTCATTCTGAAGGTAGCTGTAAAATTTCAGTGACGATTTTCCCATCAGCTGCCACATTTTAAGCATGTTATTCAAATGAGTAGACCTGCTGGAGGCACATACCCTTTTGTGCCTTGTGATAGGCTTTACCCAAGGGAGGATACCAACCCTCCCTTTGCCTGCTCTGAGGACAAGCACCAGCTTTCCAAGAGGGCAGGCAACAGCCTCCCCATAAATCAAGCATATAGAAGACTCTATGGGTGTAAAAGATGAAGACACTCTCTCAACACATACTCAGAGGATTCTGAGAATAGTGGGCATTGACCCCGTTTCTTACGAAATTTGACAGAGAATTCTGAGCATCAAACAAGTGCAGCAAATGACAAGTTTGAAGATCTATTTGACAAAGTAATTTACAAAATAATTATTTTTCTTCTTATTTCAAAAATATATAATTATTTTCTAACATATTGTGATGAGTAGTTCTTGGCATCAACAAGTGCAGAGAACAAATCTTGCCAATCAAATCTTTATGAAAGAACATGTGACATATCTAATCATCCCATCCAACAACTGTTCATCTACCAAAGTAAAGTTGAGAGTAGCCACAAATCTTTCGTGCAAAAGAACAAATTATCGCACCCTGAGAAGAAGGAATAATGTACATTCAGACATGAACACCATATACTGACAACGGAAGAATATTGTTTCAGATTAGTATTGGAAAATGTACAGTCATGCGTGGGTCAGTAGACAGGAATGACACACGGATAGAAGAAATTCAGATCATCAAGAATACAATTGACCTTTGTTTACAGAGTCAAAATCTTCAAAAATGGGTGGTGTTCATAAATACCATAATTCAAAGTAAAACTAACCCTTAGCCTCCAAAGCCATAGAGAGTCCTCCCTTGCCGCTTCAGAGCATAGACAACATCCATAGCAGTGACTGTCTTCCTGCGAGCATGCTCAGTGTATGTAACTGCATCACGGATGACATTCTCGAGGAATATCTTTAAAACCCCACGACTCTCCTCGTAAATAAGACCACTAATGCGCTTCACACCACCCCTTCGAGCAAGACGCCTAATAGCAGGCTTCGTAATTCCCTGAATATTATCACGCAACACCTTACGGTGACGCTTAGCACCTCCTTTACCGAGACCCTTTCCTCCCTTCCCGCGTCCAGACATGATTGCAAGTACTAAGAGGAACACGTAAATGGTGCAGAAGCAAACAGCTACCTTCGACAACGCTGTCCACCATGTCTTTTATAGACCAAGACGATCTGTCCGTCGGATTATGCTCGATCGTTTTTGTGCGTCCGATACGAAACTCATCGAACGGCTGTCAGAGGTTTTGGATGGAAAAACGTCAAAGTTACAGCTCACATAGTCACATAAATTGACATAATTCGACCTTTGTTTAGAGGAAAAAAAAAAGGAAATCGATCGTTTGAATCAAGGTTCCAGAATCCAAATTCTGTAAGTACCACATATAGACCACGTTCACAAAGACACTTGGAAGAAGACATATATTTGTCTCTTCCATCATGAGAGTGTTCAAATTAGATGGATCTCCATTGGTCTACATAACAAGGCTTTGCATTAGCACAATTGTGCCAGCCCTCTCCTCCAATTAAAAAAAGCCATGTGCATGAGGCTTTCAAACAGGGCAATAGAAGACCAAGCCTATCAATACCACTTCACTACACAAAGTGATAAACAATTTACTGATTCTTCTCCCACTCCTTCAACAGCACTTGTTGATGAGTCAACAATAAATATTGTTTTTTTTTATCAGAAAACAACTTTCACACTACAATAGAAAACATAACTGAGTGGTGTAGGGGTAACTTTTGAACGTCATGGAGTAGAGTGCCTAGTTTCAAGTCCCACTCACTGAACATGTTCAGCTTTCGGGCATATCCAAATGTATGGGTGCCTCTACTTACAAGATCAGGTGTGTGTGTGTGCCTTTCATTCATCGTACTCTCAAGAAAAGGAAAACATAGATGAGATTGATGTTTATTGCACCATTATGTGTGTTCACATAAGACCACAACACAAATTTATATTTCCAAAGTTTCGCCTTCTTTTGTGAACACACGGACGATAGAGCTAAGGAGGAACAATAGGCTTTTGGGTGTTTGTTCCACTGGATTCGTGTGAATCCAACCTAAGCTTACCAATGAAAGTTAGGGGAGAGGAAAAATGTACCAAAAACCTTTGGAGATTCTCCCAAGAAGCCCCTACAGAAAGGCCTTACGATGGGTTTAAACAAAGCGGTCCACTTTTGCCGATTCAGTTTGAGTCCCATCCTCCCTTATTCACACAAGGTGGCAGCTCTATTTTAAAAAACAAAATGTACCCGTAATATTACTCGTTAGACTTCTCAAATATCCAATAAGGACATACTGTTACAGCACTGCAATAATGTTCCAAGAGAAGACTACCTCATTTCATGGTAGACCCAAAACTTTTCTTTTATATATATATATATATATATATATATATATATATATATATATATATATATATATATATATATCAAATAAAATTTTGTGATTTGAAAAAGTAAAGTGTGCCGCTAATCTCTGTGAACTTGCCTTAGACTTCCTAGAAATAAGAACCAAGCGAATAAATCATCGTTTAGACATGCATTGATTTTTGGAAGTTCACTTAGACTTCCTAGAAATAAGAACCAAGCGAATAAATCATCGTTTAGACATGCATTGATTTTTGTCATCCAAGATAAGTGCAAAAGGAAGTGGATCCAAGTCCAAACTCGTGTGGTGTAGTGGTAAGCCTTGAACATCTGGGGCAAAATGCCTAGGTTCAAGTCCCACTCACTCAATATGTTTAACCTTCGGGCATATCCAATACCCAAATGTATGGGTGCTTCTACCTTACAAAGTTGGGTGTGTGTGTTGAAAAGACATTTTTTGTAAACGAAAAAAAAAAGGAAAATCTTGTAATATAGTAGTGTAAATTATTCCATTTGATGTGAAAATGAGGAAGAGCCTTCCTCAAGTTATATAATTTTTGTAGAATTCTTAGAGCTCTCAAGTGAGTAGAAATTTAGAATAGAAGTTTAGAAGACTTATTTTCAAGTATGAAAAGGGACACTTGAAATGGTATTTAAGTCAATTATCACTACAAGAAATAGGGAGGCATAGCGACGCCCCCGAATTGAAAAAAAAATGAGCATCGTCGCTTATGCAACGCTAGCATCACATAAGTGACGATGCTATTTTCAGATTTTTTTTTACGGGCATTTGTCGCATAAGCGATGCCTGCATCACTTATGCGACGCTAAATTAGTGTGTCGCAAATACCGTCACTAACTAGCGACGTTATTTGTGACATTGGCAAACTGGACAGCGTCGCATATGCGATGCTCTGGAATGTTAAAAAAAAAATCGATTTCTCCCGGAACATTTGTGTCGGGATTTGGACGCAAGAGCAAGAAGAGACCGAGAGAGAGAGAGAGACGCATCTTGTTGAAGCAAGGTATGCGTACACACACACATATACACACATAATGTTGCATACACACATGCACACATAATGCATACACATGCACACACATATACACATACACATACACACATACACACATGTATATGCATACACACACACACATAGAGAGACATGCACACACATACACATACATGCATACAGAATGCATATGCATATGCGTACACACATACATACTTACATGCATACACATATGCATACATACACATACATAATGCACCTGCATACATGTATGTATATGTGTAACTCTATGTGTATATGTGTGTATGTGCATGTATATGTGTATATGTAGGTATGTGCATGTGTATATGTGTTTTAACACTTTAATTATATAATTCATTCATATGTGTGTACCTAAGTGTATATGTATATGTGTGTATATGTATGTATGTGTGTGTATATGTATGTATGTGTATGTGTGTGTATATGTATGTATGTGCATGTGCATGTGTAAGTGTATATGTGTGTATGAGTATGTGCATGTGTATGTGTGTGTATATGTATGTGCATGTATATGTGTAACTCTATGTGCATGTGTGTGTGCATGTGTATATGTGTTTTAATACTTTAATTATATAATTAATTCATATGTGTGTACCTAAGTGTATATGTATGTGTGTGTATATGTATGTATATGCATGTGCATGTGTGTGTATATGTATGTATGTGCATGTGCATGTGTAAGTGTATATGTGTGTATGAGTATGTGCATGTGCATGTGTATATGTGTGTATATGTATGTGCATGTATATGTGTAAATCTATGTGTATATGTGTGTATGTGCATGTATATGTATATATGTAGGTATGTGCATGTGTGTGTGCATGTGTATATGTGTGTGTATGTATGTGCATATATATGTGTATAATGTATGTATATGCATGTGTATATGTATTCCACATGCATGTGTATGTGGATGCATTTCCATTTGCATCCATGTGCATGCATGTGAATGTGCATGCATGTGGATGTGCATATACATGGATTTGCGTATATGTTAATGTGTGTATGTGTATATATATATATATATATATATATATATATATATATATATATATATATATATATATATATATATATATATATATATATAAATGCAATAATGCATGCATGTAAGTCTTTTTATGTGGTTGTAGAAATATTTGTGCATATGCATGTGTATATGTGTGTATGTTTAAGTGTATGTGCACATGTATCTGTGTGTATATATGTGTGTGTATGTGCATGTGTATATGTGTATATGTGTGAAAGTGCATCTTCATCATGTATAAGTTTATAAGTGCATATCAATAAGTGTGAGTATGCTATCTAATGAAAATAACACAATTCAAATGATATACAAAGAATAAAAATTGTACTTACAATAGTTAGCCATACTTTTTGCTTGGTTAGCTTCTTGAATAACCTGCAATAAAGAGAGAAAGAAGAGAGAGAGAGAGAGAATTCAAAGAGAGAAAGATGTAGAAAAAGAGAAACAAAGACAAAGGGAGACAATAAGAGAGAGCTTAGGCAAAACAACAATTCTGCATATACTTGCTTTAGCTCGTAAGCGCAGCGCAATTGCAAACGTTGGAGAGCTCTTCGATCAGATGCGTGAAAATGCCGATCGAAGAGCCTCCAATGTTTTAATTTTTTTCTGTCAACAAACTGTTGTGTAAGCGATGCTACGCGTCGAGTTGGCGTCGCATAAGCGACATGTTTTGAGCATCGGTTATGCGACGCCAAAAAGCGTCGCTTATGCGATGCCAAAAAGCGTCGCTTATGCGACGTAACAAAGTGTCGCTATTTAAAACTGTCGTGTTAGCGACACTCATTAAGATGCATTTTGCAATTTTATAGCGACGAAATTATGTCGCCTTAATCATCGCTATATGCCCGTATTCCTTGTAGTGTATGACTCATTTTTATGGAGGTTGTGTGAGAAACTACTCACAAAGAGACTTGAAAATGGTGTGTGTGCTACTCTCCTCCCATCCTATTTATCCTTTTGCTGCAAGATTAGAAAGCTTCTAGAGTGCTCTAGTGTGACATGTAGTCATCATGGACACTTACTCTACTTTCTAAGGTGGAACCTTAGGATAACCCCCAAGCTAGGAACCTTAGCAACACATGCTTTTGTTCCAACGCACACTGATAAATGATCTAACTTAGATCTATGTTTAACATTCTCTCCCCCTTCTGAAGAGCATTATCCTCAATGTTCCAAGAGGAGACTGAGAGTGGACAACCTTCCAAGATACCAAATACTCTGGAGTGAATGTTTTGCATGGAATTCTCTTATTTAACATCTCTTTTGGAATATCTAGTGTCACCCCATTCTATTGATGGGAAAATTTTGAGAATTCTAGCCTTGGCCTTAGCAAAGCTTGCTAATTCTTGGCCATTGCTTGAAATTCTATAAACTATGTGGATCTTCCACCTAAGAAAAATGTAATCTGAAGAGATTCTATGAGAACTTGCTAACTATTTGCCACTCTTTATTGTCCTTGATTTGTGTCCTTATCAATCATGTCTACTATCCCAATTTCTTAAACTATTTTGCTTGCAAACCTTTCCTTTCCATTTATCTTTTTCAATTTGTATTGGAAAATGGACTTGACTTGTTTGCTTTAGAGAGGAATTGAATCATCTTTCCCTCCTTCAATAGAGTCATCAGTGATGGCTCTAAGCTTATAGATCTACCATAGTTCCATCACTAAACTTATAGATCTACCATAATTGCTTGCATACTTGGTGTGTATACCTTTTTTGTGTAAACTTCCAATAGACTTGGTATTTTTCACCCATTCTATACTTAAACATTATAACTTTGGTCCACTTGACCACTTTACTCTCGTTGACCTACTTGGTCACTTTTTATGATGTCCTATGGATAGAAACATCAAACTTGTTTCTCAACTTGTTTTGCATTTGGAACTAAGTTTTTTTACTCGTAGACCTTGCTTTGTTGTATAACCTTGCCTTGCCTCATAAATGCAAACCTTGCCTTGTTGTGTAATCACTCTTTACTAAGAATATTGACCACAACCTTGCCTTGTTTGCTTTATGCAAACCTTGCCTTCCTATTTCACCTTATCTCTCCCTACTAGGGATTTAGACTATAGTCTTGCCTTGTTTGTGTTGAAATGAAAGAAGAAACTCCTAATCTACTATTAATCATACATTAATTAAATTGAGGAGGAAGGAACAAAAGATAACAAAACATGATGAGTAAATTAAAATGGATGAACTTACAAATGACGCTCTATGAACATGAAGACTCCATAAGGAGAGGAAGCACACTCTTGGCAATGGTCTAGAGTGAATGAGATTATGTTGAGTGAAGGGAGGCCTTGCTTATATGGATTTTGGGAGAATTCCCTTGCATGTGGGATAAATGTTCTTGCATGAGAATGAAAGTGGACTTGGACAAAAGGGTGGAGCATGGAACTCTCAACACGCTGGCTCCATGTGATGACCCTTTTGTTTGTAATATGGGGACTAGTGACATATGGGATCACTTAGTCCATTTGGTTTTTAGGATCTAAGGACATATGGGATCCTTAAACATAACTTGGACATATGGCATCCAAGTGTAGGACATATGGCATCCCTTGGATTTTAGTTCCATGGACATATGGGATCCATGGTATGTGGGACATATGGCATCCCGAGGATCTTGGGACATATGGGATCCCAAGACATATACTTGGACATTTGGGATCCAAGTGAGTTTTGAGATCTAGGACATATGGGATCCCTAGACATAAAAAGGATTTTATGTCATGGGGTGATCTTTTGCTCCTCTTTGTTGTAGTCGATGTTGTCCTTTCTATGCTTCTTATATGTAGATATTGAAACTCCTTCACTTTATTGGCATCATATTAATAGTTGTGCTTGGCCTTGGGAAGGTCCTACCATGTCTAAGCATGGTGGTGTCTAATCCCTTATAAAGGGCCATGAAAGTATATCTCATAGGGCATGTTTACAAGTTATAATCAAGTTGAGCATAGAAAATGAGTGTGCCATTATCTCAAGAGTTCATATGCACCCTTGCATCCATATAACAATTTATAAAGCATATTAGATCTTTGAAACGAACATTGTCGCCATAAGCAAGTTTGCATAGTGAATGTGTGAGAGTAACTCAAGTGAAGACGTGGACTATGACATAAGTGATTATGTCATGGTCTACTTGATTCCAAAATCATACAGTATGAGTGCAGCGAATTCTTGGTGGAGATTGGCTTCGCCTGCATTGCGCAAAATGCAATCTATTTCCAAATGCAGCTGAGAGAAGGCACCGACATCAGTGCCTTCAAGCATTTTGTCTGAGAATTCCGTGCACAACCGAACGCTTATGCTTCGTTCAAAACATTTTTATACCATGTACACTCATTTTCTTCCTCTCTCTATCACATCATATCTGTGCAACCATCTATTCAGCATTCGAACTACCGGGAGTTGGGCAACCATTCTTGAAGCCTTGTAATTTTGATTAGTTGCTTCAAATTGGACAAGATCTGAGTGAGATGATGATGAAGACCTTGTTGATTTAGAGGATCATTCGGAGAGTTGATTACACGTCTTGTCAATTTATGCCTTCCTTTTTCGCTTCCTTACTCATGCCTATGGTAGTCCGATGATATTCTAGGTCCATAGGTTCTCCAGGATGATGAATATGCAGATGGTAGTTTCGGCCCCTGCTGCAAGACTCTGCGCCGCAAAGCCTATTGATCCTCTTTCACTAACCACATTGTACCAAGGTAGGAATGAGGCTCGTGTTGCTTACCTTCGAAAACAGTTGGAGAGTGAGCACATGAATGAAGGTGATTCTATGGACAGTTTCCTAACAAAGATCAAAGATTTGAAGGAACAGTTGATTTCTGCTGATGAGGTTATACCAGATAGCTCACTTGTGCAAACCGTTCTGAATGGTCTTCCTGATTCATATAAGAGTTTTGCTTCTACTCTTCGGTTGATGATGAAAGGCAATCCAAATGCCTTATCATTTGAAGGAGTTAGTCTCTATTCTGTTGCAGGAAGATCAGTCCAGGCAGAACAGGTCCATTATGCGTGTTGCAGATCAAGCTTCCCTGGCTAGTCAAAAGGGCAAAGGAAAATGGAGCTCTTCTACTAGTAAGCAGAAATCTGCAAATGCTGCACATTCGAAGAACCAGGATAAAGATGAGAAGAAATCAGAAAAGCAGAAATTGTTTTGCAAGTACTGTAAAGGGAATGATCATATCATAAAGAACTGTCCAAAACTGGCTGCAAAAGAGGCAAAGAAGAAAGAGGCTAGAATGGTTGTTGCAGAGGCCTCTACACCAAAAACAGAATCTGCAAATCTTGTGCAGGAAGAAGAATGGGCGTTACTACTGTTTGCAGTTTTGACCCATCTTCTCATGAGCAGTGCATGTCTGTAGTGGACTCAGATGTTTGGTACTTTGACAGTGGGGCGACCAAACATATTACCTCGCAGCGCAGTTTCTTCTCTTCACTCGAGCCTGCCCCTACAGGGAATACTGTCACATGCGCCAACAACTCCTCTTATCCTGTTATGGGAGTTAGTAAGATCATTCTGACTACTGTTGATGGTAGTTCTTTCACCTTGTCAGATGCTTTATTTGTGCCAGGGATCAAGAAGAATCTGTTATCAGTCTCTGCATTAGCCAAGATTGGCTTGGTTGTGAAATTTGTTGATGATAGATGTACAGTTCATGATCTGTTTAATGGCGATGTTATTATTGCTTCTGGCATTTTATGTCGTGGGCTGTATAAGCTCATAGACTATGAAAGAACTGTGAATGATTCGGCATGTGCAGTTCATGATTCTCAGGCTATGTCAGATGCAAAGCTTTGGCATGCACGCTTTGGTCATCTGAATTTTGCTAGTTTGCTACGCCTGCAGAAATCTGAAATGGTGTCCTCTTTGCCCAAACTTGAGGCACTTGGAAAACATCTTTGTGAAGGCTGTATTTTGGGCAAAATGCAGCGTTCATCCTTCCCAAAAGATGGTTCGATTCGGGCTACACAGAAATTGCAGATTGTACACAGTGATGTCTGTGGTCCCATGCAGACACCCTCTTTTGGAAATTACCTTTACTTCGTGACTTTCATTGATGATTTTTCTAGGCATGCATGGGTATATCCATTGAAGGCAAAGTCCGAAGTGTTTTTGTGCTTCAAATAGTTTTTGGTTTTGGCTGAAAATCTGTCAGCATGTAAAATGGGCACCCTCCGTTCTGATCGAGGGGGGGAATATATGTCTTCTGATTTTAATGCATTTTTGGCTGAACGTGGGATAAAACACGAGTGTACAGTGCCGTATACACCATGGTCACTCATGGAGATGGCGAGGTGTATGGTCAAGAGTCAGGCTTTACCACATAGTTTCTGGCTTGAGGCTGTCATGTGTGCAACATATGTACGTAACAGGTGTCCCACTAAAGCGCTACAGTCTATCACTCCATATGAGGCTTGGCATGATCGCAAGCCATCTGTTGCTCATCTGCGGGTTTTTGGTTGTTTGGCATATGCACTAGTGCCTGAACAACATCGCAGAAAATTGGATGATAAGGCAGTAAAATGTATTTTTGTTGGGTACAGTTTTGAAAGTAAAGGCTATCGTCTGTATCATCCACAGACTAAACGCATTCTGGTTAGCCGTGATGTTGTCTTTGTGGAAGATGCTATTCAGCCATTGCTTTCATGTACTAAGGAGACATCTATTAGCTCTAAAGACATGTATGATACTTTGATGCCTCTTTTTATAGGTGGACAGTCTAGTGCTGGTCCTAATGAGGTAACTTCTCAGCCTTTGCAGGCTTCATATGACGATGCAGATCATTCCATTTCTGATGCAGATTTACATGATGCACTTGTTGATGAGAGAACTGATATTGATCAGGCAAAAACTATGCCAAAATGGCTGGTGCAGACTTTGCGTGACAGCAAATTAGATGCACCTTTGTCATATCATACTCGTTCAGGCTCTCATAGTGCCTCCTTTGCATCAGATTGCGATGCTATGGCTGCGTCTCGCCTCTGTGATGAGAATGAGCCTGTTTCTTTTGATGAAGCACATAATTCAGAAAAGTGGATGGCTGCTATGCAATCTGAATATGATGCTATAATGAAGAATGGTACATGGTCTTTATGTGACTTGCCTCCTGGCAAGAAGGCCATTGGCACTAAGTGGGTATACAAGCTGAAGCGTAAACCTGATGGTACAGTTGACAAGTATAAGGCTAGGCTTGTTGCAAAGGGTTATGCGCAGGAAAGAGGCATTGATTTTGATGAGACCTTTGCACCTACATGCCGTATGACTACTGTTCGGAGCATTTGTGCACTTGCAGCCTATCATGGTTGGAATGTACATCAGTTGGACATTAAAACAACATTTCTGAATGGTGACTTGCATGAAGAAGTGTATGTTTTTCGGCCCCGTGGCTTTGTGCAGAAAGGGCATGAAAACCAGGTGTGCAGGTTAAAAAAGGCGTTATATGGTTTAAAGCAAGCACCACGTGCTTGGTATGAGAAGATACATGCCTATCTGATTGCACATGGTTTTGAGAACAGTCCAACTGAAAGCACCTTATATGTTAAGCGTGCTAATGACGTGCTTCTGATCATTGTTGTCTATGTTGATGACATGTTGCTCACTGGTCCTATTGAGATGCATGTTGCTGATTTTAAGGCTCATTTGCATGCCTCATTTGAGATGCGGCCAGATATTCAGTTTGTTGTCTCACAGATGAGCAGGTTTATGCATTGCCCAGGAGTCACGCATTGGAAGGCGGTTAAGCACATCTTTCGCTACTTGAGTGGTCCTCGGCTACTTGGGTTGTTTTATCCCAAGGGGGGATCACTACTGCCAGATTTGCATGCTTTTTCTGACTCAGATTGGGCTGGTTGCTATGACACTCGTGTGTCCACCAGTGGTTTTTGCTTCATGCTTGGTAGCTCATGTATATCTTGGTTGAGCAAGAAGCAGCCTATTGTGGCCACTTCCAGTTGTGAGGCTGAGTATAGGGCAGCTTTCACAGCAATTGTTGAGTGTGTGTGGCTCAGACGCCTTATGGCTGATTTGGGTGTTGGCCAGTCTTCTGCCACCACCATCTTCACTGACAGTCAGAGCGCATTGGCAATTGCGAGGAACCCTGTGTTCCATGCTCGCACTAAGCACATTGAGGTGCATTATCACTATGTCAGGGAGAGGTTCTCTGCTGGGGAGATCAGCTTGGCATATGTGCCCATGCAGGAGAACATTGCAGACCTTTTCACGAAGGCTCTGCCTAGGGAGAAGTTTGAAGCTTTCCGCAAAGCTTTGGGCTTACTTCCTTTTGTGGAGTGATTTCCACATAGCTTGGCACTTCCTTATACATGAGTGCCAGCTCCTTGTTCACCGCATCACTCCCAAGGGGGATTTGTTGATATATTTAGGTAGTGATGTGTGTGAACACACTAGGACCGCCGGGGCACTTTTTTCCCTCTTTAGGAGGTTTTTTTCCCCCGGCTTGTATATACGCCTATTGCCCTAATGGGCTACTAATCTTTGTACATTCTCTAGTAATACACTCACTATTGTGTGTTTGTGCTCCAAGCTTCTTCTTCTTCCTTGTGTTGTTCGCGTGCTTCCGTAGACATCTATCTCCAACATAACCCTCACCCTTGTAATAATTCACCCACGACTGAACCTTGTATAAATTCACCCACACTAACCCACTATCGCTTGTAATAAAGACTCATCACAAGCAATGTATGCACCATCTAAAGCATGTAGGTGTCTAGCAACCTGCATTAGTTTATGAGAAATCACTCCATAAACCACCTGATGACACTCGGCTACATGGGTTACACATCAGTTATGGAAAGGGATTGTAATCTCACCTTATTGGGATCATAATTAATTTCCATACTAATGTGTTATCCTTTTGTAGCAGATCATCTTTGTACTGACTTCGATCATCATGCAAGCTGAAGGAACATCCGAGGCTGGCCCCAATGCACTAGTGATCAATTTTCGTAATCTGTTAGCTGAATCTTACCCTACATCGCAACCACTAGAATTTCAAGGTATCGCAGGACCGACACCTATCGATGACCCTCCTCTAGGATGCACTGAAAAGGTTCATAACAATTCACATTGGTTCCAAGGACTAGTAGGACCCCTAGTAGACACAAACTTTATCTATGATGTTGTGCTTTGTTTTGATGGTAACAAGTGGGGCAGATATTAGTTTTTTCTCACGTGAATTTGAAGAGCTTCAGAATTCAGAGGAGTTATGGCACATTTGGGTTAGGGCTGGTTTCACCGAGTACTTTAGTGACCCTTTGCCAAAACCCAATTTCTATCGATGCTACTATTTGGTAAGTGTTTGGCCTATGACTTACCCATCGAATGTGGCATGACCAATGAGGAATCAAAAAGATTTAAGGGAACCGCCAAGAAGACATGGAAGCCAAGAAAAAGCAGAGCAGGCAAGTGAATGAGAGGTTAAATTCCATGCCTCCAGATCCTAGAGTTGCCTTGCCATAACCATCCCCTCAACAATCTCCAATGGAACCTCTTGCATCTGTCGCACCAATATGCATTCAACTCTCATGCCCTTCATAACCGAAGGCATTACCAGTGAAGTAACTTCCCAGGAAGCATCCACTCAAGTAGCTACTACGGAAGTCGAAGAGATTCCCACCTCCATCGGGGCAGAAACTTTTACCTTTCCCATACCTAATCTCGAGGTAGAGCCCTCTAATACGACTTTTGATTTTGAAATGCATGATGTGCTTTCTAGTGAATTTCAATTTTCTAAAGGGTATTTTTTCTCTCAAGAATACAAAAGAACAAGCTATCCTACTACACCTCCTGACCAACCACAAGAACATGTAGTGTCTAGCTCAGATGTTGAAGATTGGGCAGTGATTGATGAGGAAGACGATGATGATGAAGCTAGTCAAGCCAGTCTTGACTCACAAGAAGATGACCAACAAGAACAACAACAACCACAAACGGAAGCTCAAGGCGATACAAGCACCCACGAAGATGGCACATTTGAAGCTACCGCTATACACTGGCCATCCAGAAATTATATTGCACTATGCAAGTAGTGTGGGCACGTAGATAGTTATCCAAAGAACAAAGTCAGGAAATACTAGAGCAAGAACTTGCTAGAGATTTGAATACTCTTTCATTCAAGGTTTTCAGGAACTACTAAAGTCTGTGGGAACTGCTGAAGCCCTTCACTTTTTGAAATGGAAACCTTTACCACAATTTCACCCTCAACGAATCTGTCTAATGTTCAAACCAGGCCAATACATCTGTGTACCCACAAAATGCCAGTCCTCCAGACATCTAGAGGAAGCACCACTAATACTTGAACACCCACCCGAATCACCCATAGCCAAAGCTACAGTCATCATCGACTCCCCGCCCGAACCAACAACCTCCATCCTATCAACCACAATCAAAATCCCCACCACATCATCTGGACCTCTTTCTCGTACATCCAGTTTCCCTAGTACAATCCAGCTCTCCCCCATCATCCCTATTCACAACAAGTACCATAGTTGAAACTATCATCCATCAAACACCCCCAACTCTAACCGAAACCCTTACACCTATCCTTTCCACCATAGTTCCCCCCATTCCAATCAATCCATTCCTCACTCCATCCTTTCCTTCATTTCCCATTCCTCCATGGCCCATGTTTCTATTTCCACCCTCGATGACCTTCTCACCAGTGTCACTCCCCCGTTCGACTATATCACCTCTGCCTTCTCCTCTACTTCAAACCATCTGTGACAAGTCATATATTCGTCCTCCTTTGTAAATCTCATGTTCACACCCACTCATGCACCCATCATTACACCACTATTCACCATAACTGCACTAGATGCCACATCTAGTGACATGGACCTTTCACCAGCTACCGCAACACCACTCACATCCACCATTTCACCACCACATCTCGACACACCACAACTTTCTACGGTCACCACTGCATCCACCGTCCCATTCGTCTTTCCCCTTCCTACTGGATCTACACCCACACTAACATCATCTTCACTCATCGCACCATTGTTATTATCACCCACCATCGACACAACATTTTTCTAAAAATGGGTAGGCTGGCTAATAAAAACTTCAGAATGGTATTCCAGAAGCCCATCATGAACATCTCTTCAAAAGCCATATTATAACATGCAGGTAAGTACTTTATATGACAATGCCATGCGTAGCATACCCGTAGTGAAGGTGTAGTGCTCATGTCGTAGGCGAGGTCTTGGTTTCTATGCTCCAAGCACGGGGTATTGACATGTGGTGCCTTGATGCACCGAAAGATCTTGAAAACCGTTTGCATCATATCAAAGATCTTAATAGTCATATATGCGACAATGTCGTCCATGCGGTGTAAGTGAGGGAGCCAATGGTGGATGGTCGCCATCATATATCCAACAATTTGGGGGCCATGTGGTGGTGCTAGACATGGGTAGTTTAGCCAGTCCTTGCATTGCTTATTATTTTGAACTTTGATGGCAAATGCCTTCTAGGAGTGGCATCATGGCATAGGACCCTAGCACAGATTGTACTTCAGGTGCAATGGTGCTTTTGTCTAGGTATGCATCATTTTTTGATATTCTTGTAATAGCTCCATATGCCAATTTGGTTGAAAGATCTTTCCTTTCTTGGCTTTAGGGGGTAGGTCTTTGTGCTCAAATTGTGTAGCGTGAGTTGGTTTCTTCCCTGATTCTTTTTCAATAGCTAATTGATACTTTGCCATGGATAGAAAGTAAGGTTTGTACTAAAGTTCATTAATGGAGATATACCTGCGAGATGCAAGTTGAGCGAAATGGGGTGATTGTAATATTCATTCGTCGATCACGGCCATGGCATGAAGTTGGGCCTCTACACATGCGGAGTGGGTATTTCCAAGCTCTTCAACTGATTTGAGCCATGTGGGAGTAGGTAGTTCAAATGTGTCTTGCTCGTCTACTGTGACATGTCCGCCTGGGACTAGTTGTGGTTCATATGCTTCTGCGTACATGTCGTCCACCAGCATAGAAACAATTTCTTCTTTGGTAGAAATCTCTGACGGTGAATCTGGCCTGGGAAACTCTCATTGAGCTGCAATCTATGCTTGAAGATCAATTACATCCACCCATAAAGTAGTGAGTTCATCTAGGATTTCTAGGGGGGTGACCTCAAGAACTAGTTGGGGCTGTGAAGGTTCTTTCAATAGTAAGGCTTTATAATCGGTTTGGAGCTTCTGATATTCTTCATTGATTTTGTCGTAGTCCTTGAGTAATCATGCGTGATCTTCCAATAACACTTGCATCATTTGAGAGGGGAACATTTCCTAAGAGGTGGTGTATGGGTGGTGTTCTTCTACTGAGGTACACAAGATGAATCGAGTAATAGTGGTGATAATGGGTGGGGTGAGGTCAAAGGGTTGTATATTACATGGCTTGGGTTTTGAGCTATAATACAATTCTTGGGTACCAAGATATGCATGGGTGTGGGTCAGTTTGTTAAGTACTTCTTGGCAATCCAAATATGTCTGGTTCTCATCAATGGACAAGAAGGTCGAGGGGATGTCGGATGTAAACTCTAATTCTGCCTTTTCTTCTTCTTGTTGTGGTCTACGTTGTTGGAGAGCATTGGTACTTTTTGTCCTTTTGGCACCCAAACTTGCTTTGTGTTGCTTGCCTTGGGTTGTTGATACTGCTTCCACTTTTTAGTTGTTTCGTATGGTCATTAGTTTGGGTTCCTTAGTCGTGGTTGACTTCTTGGAGGTCATGGTTGAGAGGTCTGGTTGATGCTCTACTTTGGAAAAGAAGGGAGCTCCAACACTTGCATGACCTGCCCATCAGGAAGTGAGGCATTCTGTAGCAAAGATCTAGGCTGGTCTATGGGAAGAGTGGAGGAAGGGCCACAAGAGGCAATAATGCCCATTTGCCTGCTGATGCAACCCCCTTCCTGTGCAAAAGAAGACTAGGGGAAGATCTCCTGACATCCTCTTGATTGGCAACCTCCTTCACAATCATTTCACATGGTTTGGGGTTACATACTTCAGGGGGTGTATGGTTAGGGAAGTCAAGCAGTATCACTCATTGCCGATCTAAGGTTCCAATCTATAGGGAACCTTCTCTGAGATTTAGGTCCACTGGGTGGTCATATAACCAATCGTTGCCAAGGATTAATGGTTGTATCAGGTCGTTGTCATGGCACACTAAAATTTTCACAATCATGTTCGCTTTGTGTATGAGGATAGGAAGGCCCATCTCACCCATGCAAGGGGTTTTCATGCCTCCTAGCCCTATGAGGTAAGCCTCAATTGGCCGCATTTCTAATCTTGAGTCCTTGTAGTGAGACCATCTAATTGCACTAGTCAAAACACCTGAATCAATTAAAGCTCTAAGTTCCTGCTGGATGTTGCCTTGTCTTAGCATGACTCTAATGAAAGCTCTCCTATCCACTATAATAGGATGAGCAATTGACTTTTGCTTGACACATGACCATATGATATTTCTGTGTTTCTTAGAGATGGTTATAATGTTCTCTCCCTAATCCTTGTCTTCTTAGCTTCATGCACTTAATGCATTCTAGAGCTTTTGCCTGAGCTTCTTCGTGTATTCCCTTTTCTTCCTCCTTACGCTTCTTTGCCAACGTGAGTCATCTAAGCATATCCTCCGTAAGAGGTTCTTGATAAAGCTTGACATGTAATTAGGCATTATCTCTCCTTCTAGTCTGGCTAATTGTACCGGTCCATTGGTCGATAGTCTATTAATGATCATAGGTCCATAACCTCGCTTTTCTAGTTTCCTTACGTGTTGTTTCAGTGTATACACTAAGACTAAATTACCTTCCTTTAAGCTGTTATCTTTCACATGTGCATCGAAATACGATTTCTGTTGCTTCTTCACTGCATATATACCTGCTACTACTTTCAGTGTGGTTTCTCCTAATCGTTCAAGTCCATTATCCTCGATGATAATTCATGGCCAATCCATTGATATTCTTGTGCAACCTTAAGGATGGCTATCAAAAATTCCAAAAGAAGCACCGCATTTGGACCTCATACCGTCTAAATGGGAGTTGCATTGAGTATGGTTTTGTAGGCCACTCAATATGCCAAACAACATGGTGTAACTATTTGTCCCAATCTGAATGTTTGTTGTTCATGAGTTTTGTCAGTACATTACAAAGGATCTTGTTAGTACTTTCTGCTTGACCATTGGCGTGAGGATGATATGGTGCGGATTTCTTATGAATCACCATAAAATCTTGTACCAAATGTTCAATGACTTGGTTTAGAAAGTGAGTTCCTCGATCGCTCACTAGTTCTATAGGTAGTTCATATCTTGTAAAGAGTTTTTCAACTAAGAATTTTGCCATCGTGTGTGCATCATTCTTTTTGGTTGCCTTAGCCTCCACCCATTTGGTGAGATAGTCTATTGCTACTATGATCTATTCCGTATGAGTACCTTTGGTAGGGGGGTTAATGGGTCCTACAAAGTCTATACTCCACTTAGAGAATGCACGTCCTCCCATCATGGTTTCAATGGCATTTCATCTCTGCAAGTAGGAGACTGAGTTCTTTGGCACACATCACATCTCTTAACACAGGTATGAGCATCCATGTGAAGAGTGGGCCACCATAATCCTGCAAATAGTATGGCTTTGATTATCCTGTCAAGACCAAAATTACCTCCGACAACACCTTGGTGTGCAATCTATAATACACTCAAGTAATGACTCTCATACACATTGTCTCAGGTATCCATCCCTTCCTTGTTTGTACAAATTATCGCCAATAACTGAGTAGTACTGAGCTTCTTGCTCTAAACTTTGTTGTCTTGCTAAAGTCATTCCTTGAGGGAATGTTTTCATCCTCAAGTATGTCACCATCGGTTCACTTCATTCTGGTGTAAGAGACACATTATATAAAGTGGCATGTTCCACTGGGGTTTTTTTCACAACAAACAAGGCATTCTTTATATAGACTATAGACATCTTCTTCCATAGAAGGTCAATATACTCCTAGTCTATGAAGAGTTTGCAAAGTATGGTGTTTCGAATGATGTTGCTTCAGTGCACCTACATGTGCTAATTTCAACCAATTCTTGTATTCTGATTTGTCTATGCAACAAGCAATAATTTTCTAATTGTCTTGTTTATATATGCTTCCTGCTAGTATCTAGTATCTTTGTGACTTGGTGATCTCTCCTTCTCTGATCCTAATCCTAGGATTTTTGGGTCCAAATGTGAGAACAGGGACAATATGTTTAGCCCATTCTAGTATTATCTCGAGATTAAAAAGGTATGCATCTGGTAATTCATCTATTATTCTTTGAGGAGCTTCTCGAGTAGTTAATCATGAAAGGCGGTCTGCTCTAAGGTGGGCTTTTCCCTTTTTGAATTCTACCTCAAAGTCGTATTCCATTCATAATAAAAACCCGTGTATCAATCGTCCGATGTTACAATGCTTATTGGCAAAATACAACAATGCCTCATGATTCGTGAATAATTTAAACTTGTTCACCAATAAGTAATGCCTGAATTTCTTTACTGCATAAATCATTCCTAATCCTTCACACTCCATCGTGGTGTAATTTCTTTCTGATGTATTTAGTTGTCTACTTGCGTAAGCTATGGAAAGATCCATATTACCTTCATTCCTAGGTTGTGCCAACACACATCCTATAGCATAGTTGGATGCATCCATATGTACATGGAATGACATACTCCAATCCGGGGTTGTTAATATAGGTGCTAAACACAAGCATCTTTTAAGTTCATTGAATGAGTTCTCACATTCAAACTTGGTCAAAAGAGAGTACAGAGGCTTTGCTATGATAGCGTACATGTGTATAAATCGTCGATAATAACCAAAATGACCCATGAAAACATGTACTTCTATTACATTTTTGGGCCTAGGTGGGTCTGCAATCACTTTCACCTTCTCTTCATCCATAGAGATCCCATTTTTGGACACAATGTGTCGTAGAATTTTGCATTGCCTGACCATGAAAACGCACCTTTCTGGGTTCAAGCAAACTTGATACTCTTGACATTCGTAAAAAATTTGCCGTAATTCACGGATATGGGTATTTCTCATGTTGGAATGAGCACATAAGTCGTCCGCATAAACTTCCAAATTCTTTCGTAAGAATTCCTTAAAAACATGACACATGAGGCGTTGGAAAGTGGCGGGTGCATTTGTCAACCCAAATGGCATTACACGAAATGCAAATATGCCCCACTTTGTGGCAAATGCCATCTTATGTTGATCTTTAGGAGCAATGGCTACTTGATTATAGCCTGAGAATCCATTAAGAAAGCTATAAACTTCCTTGCCCGCAACCCATTCCAATAAGTGTCCCGTGATAGGAAGAGGATAACTGTCTCCAATCGTGGCAACATTAATTTCTTTAAGGTTAATACACACATGAAATTTCCCATTTTTCTTGGGCACTACCATGATGGGCGATACCCATTCGGTGTGCTTAGTTTCATAAATGAATCCTTCTTCTATCAATCGGTCTATATCTTCTTTAATCTTGGCAACATAATTATCATTATATGTATATGGTTTCTGCTTGGTAGGCTTGGCCTCTCGAGTCATAGGGATCCTATGAGAGCATATATCTAGGTCTACTCCTTTCAAGTCCTTGTAAATCCAAGTGAACACATCTCTATACTCTCGCAATAGGGTAGTTAACTCTTCTTCCTCTTCTTCTATCAAATCATGCCCTATGTATGTGCACTTTTCTTCTCCTTCTTCTATTGTGACTATGATTTTCTTGGATTTCTCTCGATTATCATATGCTTCTCCAATGCCTGCTTTTCTTTTAGGCATTCGTACCATGATTCTTCTATCTTCTATTTCATATTTCTTGAAGTTCTTTGGTACCCATGAGTGGTTCTTCTCCTTCTGACTTAGGTGATTTCTTTCTCTTCTTTCGCTTATTTTCTGTACATTTGGTGAGTGACTTGGGTTGTTCACTTTGACTTTCCTTTTCCATTTCAAGGGTTTTGGCTTCTACAAAGTAAAGATATTCCTCTTATGTTGAATAGAAGAGTTCCATGATATAGGAATCTAAGTCCTCGTCACATGTCTCATCTGATTCTTGGGTCACTTCCATGCATTCTTCTAGGATAGGCTCTTCTTCTAGGGGCTCTATCATAAAGATGGAAATATCATATCCATCCTCATCATAGTGATGGGTCCATTGTTCTTCATTTACTGCTATATCCATCGTGGCTAAGATCTCTACCCAACCATGAGGCTCAAATTCCTCGTCTAAAAATACTATAGGTGCATAAGCAGGATATTGTAGGGTTCGTGGGTGTCATTCTAATCCTAAAGTTCTAGCTTCTAATCATTCTTCTTCTTGTTTGGCTACCTTGCACATCCAGAGATGAGTTTCCTTGTGCAACCATGATGGGTGTGATTCTAATGAGTGCACAAATTCTATTTCTTCAGGTGTCTTATGGATGGTATTCCATTGTATTGGGGGTACATCTCGATGGGAATGAGATTAACTTTGGTGGTCACTCCTAAATGTTGAAAGTACAAAGAGTTAGTTCCCCAATCTTGTCCAATTTGCAACTAACACATGAATGGTTGTCCTAAAGTCATCTCGTAAGCATGATTTTCCCAAAATCACAAATGGCCAAAGTGTGTTTGAATTCTACACCAGAAGTGGTGAGAGATATCCCTTCTAGTAAGCCCAATGGTTTCTCAATATGTCTGTCAGCCATTTGTAGCGTCATCCTTGTGGGTCTTAATGCTAGCTTACCCCAATGTTTCCATAAAGCAATAGTAGCGATGGATAATCCGGCTCTTGAATTTAGGATGGCTTTAGTGGTGTAGCCCTTATGGGTTATTGGACGATAGGTATTACCTTCCTCTCCTTCACTCACATCTCCAATTCTTTCCACGGGTATTTCTGGTATCTTCTTATGTGAACCTTCCTATACGTGGGGAGTAGCAATCTCTGGGAATTGGTTTGCTACATGCTTCCACAACTCTAGCTTAATCTTCAACAATTCTTCTAGAGTGAGATGACACTGCATTTTAGTGTCCTTTATCATATCAATATTCCTAGGGATTACTGATTCTTCATTTTTTACTATTATGGTCGGAGCTTTCATACTGATAGACTTAGCTTCCCAAGGTCTCGTGAATTGAGGTAACTCTTGTAAGGAGTTAGATTCAAAATCCGTTTGTTCACTAGGCTGTTCTTCCTCTACCTCATCATAGATAGAAGGTATGTCTTGGGGAAATTATTCCTACAATTCATCTATCTCTTGAATAAGAGGACGGATTTCTTGCTCTCATCTCCACTTCTCTTCTTGTATTTCTCTTAGAAAACCCTACAAGTACTTATGTATGGAAGACAAATTTGAGTCAGTGATGGTATATTACCTTCCTGTGTGTCAAGGATAGTACGGTTCTTTTGCAGATTCTTCTTCTCATTGCTAGCAATCAAGTATTCTAGCCTCTCCAAAAGTCCTTGAAAGTGTAACTTTGGTTTTGCTATATTACTCCAATTAATATATCGAGAGGCTTCAAACATGGTCTGGGCTAATTCTACCATCTTCATGCAAAGTTTGGTTCTCTCAACTTCTAAGTATTCTCTTGGATAGTTCTTGCTCAATTTAGCTACTTGAGGTCCTTCTTTTAACCTTGCATGGTATGCTCGAAACATCATGTCTAGATTTTTAGGTATAGGTTCAGCTAAAACTGATCCTGATTTCTGTTTCGTAGTTTCTTGATTTGACTCTTGTGAAGTTAATTCTAGGATTTTAGCTCTAGTTTCCTTTAGGCTTCCTTCCAATTCGTTTATCTTTTTAATCCATTTCCTTTTGATCCTCTCTCATGAATCCTTCCAAGATTTTGTCTTTCTACCAATAGATTCTCCAACTTCACTAGTCTCGGCTACTTTGTCAGGATTAGGCTGTTGATTTTGCAATAGTGCTTGGGCTCTCATTATAGCTTGGATAGGTACATACGTAGGTGTGGATCCATCTAAGGTGTGCACAATACCTATCACATTAATGGGTGTCGCTTTTGAGGCATTCGCAGGGTTCTTAGGGAAATCCCTTATGATATGCTCTTTACCACATTCTACACAAAAGCCTTGAATGTTATAATATTGTGACTGTCTTGCTATCGGAGGATGTGGGCAGTCTTTTATGAAGTGATCTCCTTGGCACCTAAAGCATGGCCCTCTAGGGCCTTGTGGTCTTGGTTGTCTCAATTGGGGCCGTGGGTTAGGGTTGATGTACAGGACATTGGTATAGTCGGGCTCCCAATTGGGTTCCAATGGTGGACTATCATATTGATATGTTTCCAAGTGTTTCGATGAATCTGCATAGTATGTGGGTGGGCTATCTACATGGGTGGAGTCAAAACTGTTTGAATTCGGATCACTTTCAGTGATCAGGGGTGAAGAAGGCGCTAAAGCCCTACTGATTTTCTCTTTTGCAACAACATATTTCACCAAAATTACGTTGGTTGGTGGAGGTGGATGCTGAGCTAAAACGGCTTGAGGTCTTTGTTGAGTCTGCTAAGGGTAGTTCTGTGTAGGCCTGTACTAATGAGGCTAAGCATTGTACTGACTTGGGTATCTACCTAGTTGAGGGTATGCATTGTGGGTAGTTCTATTGCACTACTTGTTTGTTGTATAGAAAATCTTGTGCTATGCGATTTGTGTAACATCTTTCAATTATGCAGTATTGGCCACTAGGGTTGGATCTAGGCATCTGTTTGCTTGAGACCCCTAGTTTCTGGGCCACTTTTTCAATTAGGCCTTTTATCAAGCTAGAATGTTTTGAGGATGATTGAGAGGAGTTATCCGAGTCTTTATAGTGTAAGACAATAGTTATGCAATATAACACAGGAGCAGTAGCAGAGAAGATAACAGATATAGGAGAATTTCAACAATTTTCTACTAACAGCAAGTACAAAGATGATGGCATTGTCCACCTGTGCGCTCTCAAGGTAGATCTTAAATGGTGATCTAGACAACTCTAGATAGGGAGATACAAGGTAAAGGTATGTTGGCTCAATTCAATGTCTCAGGTAGTGCAGAAGTAATGTATATATAGGATCATGGGTGGCCTTCTGTGGATGGCTATACATGGGCAGTAGAGCATGGGCGGCCACTGCCCACGTAATTGCCATACACAGCTTAGGCCAGTTGAACCGACCTAACAAATATAAATGATTTTTGACTCCTATAGGGAATATTCCCTTTACCGTTGCACTGGGGGCGCTGCCCCAGACCCCCATCAGGGGGCCCGCTAGCCCCCTAGGACCCACCAGCCAGGGGGCCTGTTGGCCCCCTTGGACCCCCCCAACCAAGGATGCTCACCGTTGCCCCAGAACCCACAATGAGGGTCCCTGGTAACTCCCTTTCCTTAAAATACCTTACATGGTCCAATATGACCTTCATCCAACATGCAAGTTGGGATTCCCATCAATTGGCTAATGCACGCTTGGCTTCTCCTCATAATGGGGGCCTTAAAAAATATGCATACAATCATGAGGGGTAGACATTGATCATATACTAACATATAGACCTTTGAAATTTCCAATTCATCTCCTAGGTTATTAATGGTTCTGTTCCTTGGGTTCCTGCTTCCGTCTTAGGAATTACTATACCAAACTCATTAGTGATATTAGGTTGATTCATGATGATGTACATGGTTCCTTCTTTATCTAAGTATGCATCTCTCTCAAATTTTACCACTGGATGTTCCAATCCAATGGGTTGGTAAGGTTTGTGCAATTGAACCACTGATCTTCTCAAACCATCCTCGTAGATGCAAGCACCTAGGTGGTTGGTTTGGACGTATTGTAATTGGGTCTTGTAGGGTCCTTCTGGTCTTTCTAAGTATGATACGCTTAACCCTCCTTTCGGTCTTTCTATGCTATAAGCCATTTCTAACTCAATGGTATCTGAGCCCAAGTGATAGGGGTAGCTATTCAACTGTTGTTCCCAGGAACGTGTAGTAGTTCCTACACTTGCTTTTGATGATATAAGGCTTTTTTGATCTGACTTACCTATGTGCTTTCCTGATCTAAGGTTCATGAATTTACTCCCTTAATCACTCAATACACGTTCTGATCCTCAATGTGTTTTGTTCTTAGTCACTTGTTTCATTTTTAACTCTTTTAAATTCTTGTCTTGTCTCAATTTACATGTCTGAAACCGAATTTTCATTGTGTGTTTATGTTCTCGTTCCGTCAAGATTAAGTTCGTTCCCTTAGGATTTTCATTTTCACTCTCTTTTAGCTTACACTTGGACTTGAAAAAATTAGGTCACTTTGACTTGATGCATTCCTATCATAGTCCTATTTCAATCCATAATGCTACACGCTCTTAGCCTAAGCTAATAATTGATTGAGGGGGTTGAGTATTCTTTCAACCTCGAGTCAGCTTCTTTGATCTCTTTGGTGCCCAAGAAGTCATGCTTCCCAAGCCTTTTTTACTTAGATCTCTGCCTTGCTTTGAATGCCCTTGGATGACTCTTGCTAGATCTGCAAAAGTCCCATGTTTAGCCCACACTTCAATCTTAATGAACAACACTTTGATGTATACACCTTTAAGGGTCCCTTTTCCTAAGTTAGTGATATTCTATGGTGCCCCCTTGCTTTCCTAATCCCATAGAAGGGTCAACTTCAATTTATATTATCTAAATATCAACACGTTCTTCTTAAGAAAAATAGTTGAGGCCACAAAGGATTCAAAATGAGCTTTCCAAAGAGCCCTAGATCTCAAAAAATGAACTTCATATGAAGAAGTCATGAACGTTCAAGCTCTCGGGGGTTAAAACTAGTAGACAGGTTTTTCTCCAAATGTGAGCTAAGGGGCCTCCAATATGCCTAATCACTCAAAAATTACTCACAACAGGCCTTGAATTTGCCCAAAAATAAAAACCCTAATTTTGGCATTTTAGGCAAACAATCACAATGGTATGAGATGATCGTGATGGTCCAGTTGAACCATCGTGATGGTCTGCGAGAAAAGAGGCATCACAATGGTCCAATGACCCATCATGATGGTTCAAATTGAACGATCCGAATTGATTGAGTCGTTGCGATGGTCAAGTGAGCGGTCGCAATGGTTCAAATTTCACATGGAAAGCGGGTCGTCACGATGGCGTGGGGTCAACGAGATCGTTGCGATGGTCAAGGGTCAAGTGAACCATCGTGATGGTTCAAATGACACATGGCAAATGGGTTGTCGTGATGGCATGAGCCAATCGAGATGGCGTGGGGTCAGCGGGATCGTCATGATGGTCAGTGATCGTCGTGATGGTCCAACTGAACCATCACGATGGTGTGAGACCATCATGATGGTCCGATTGAGCCATCGTGATGGTGTGAGCCAATCGCGATGGTGCGACACAATCACGATGGTGTGAGCCCATTGCAATGCACCAAAGTGATGATTCTTGGGATGCGGCTTTGGATTTGTATGTGTAAGTGTCGCCTACACCGTGCTATAGATGTTTACCAAGAAAGCCAACTTTGTCAGACCATCATGATGGCCCGACACCAATGGCAGATATGGCAAAAAGTCTGAGTTTTTACCTTTTTGGACTTCTCCTACTATTCTGGAGTACTATGTCTGCAAGAAAACTAAAAAACACACACACACATATGCAAGCTCAATAGCTCTCTCTCTCATGTGCAAATGAGAAAAATGAGAAGGATGGGTGGATATGGTGAAATTTTTTATTTTTTTGGAGTGGAAGAAGATGATGCGATGATGAAGGAGGAGTGTGGGGGAGATGAAAAACACAAAAAACGATGCAAAAACAACAATAAATACCTTCCAATGCTGATTCTTGCTATACTCTTACCATCAAGTGTTCGTCCTAGAACTCGATCCTCGTCAACGGTGCCAAAATTTGGTGTAACTCAAGTGTAAGCATCACCTCCTTTACTTATCAATCCGTGTAAGAGATATGAGTGATATGAAGATCGTGAGTGCAAAAAGTAAGAGAGTGAAGGTGAGAAGCATGAAGATGCACACACACATACACACACACACACAAGGAATACACAAGCAAGACACAATGGGAGGTAGAAAGTAGACTCTATTGCTCAATAGTACTCTTACAAGCTCAAAACTCACACTAACTAATACAATAAGCTCCTCAAGCTCAAGGACTCCTCGACTCGCACAAAATGGAGCTAGTAAGTACAAAAGTGAGCGTTTCATGATACATATAGTATAGAAGTAATGACAGTCACTATTTAAAGTTTTGGAAAAGTAATATGAAGTATATTTCTTTGAAAACAAATGGCTGCCTGGCTCCCCACGACTCTTTGTAGTCCGCCTCTACATGCTTCCTCTATGTCGATGCCTTTGGCTTTTACCAATACCTATGCTCTAATACCATGTTGAAATGAAAGAAGAAACTCCTAATCTACTACTAATCATACCTTAATTAAATTAAGGAAGAAGGAATAAAAGATAGCAAAACATGATGAGTAAATTAAAATGGAAAGAACTTACAAATGATGCTCTATGAGCATGAAGACTCCATAAGGAGAGGAAGCACACTCTTGGCAATGGGCTAGAGTGAATGAGCTTATGTGGAGTGAAGGGAGGCCTTGCTTATGTGGAGTTTGGGAGAATTCCCTTGCATGTGGGATAAATGTGCTTTCATGAGAATGAAAGTGGACTTGGACAAAAGGGTGGAGCATGGAACTCTCAATAGTTTGCTCTTTGCAAACCTTGCCTTTCTATATATCTTGGCCACTCTTGAGTATTTGACCCACATACTTGCATTTTTTGCTCTCTGAGGGGCTCAAAAGCTCTAATTCTTTTGCTTCATCAACCATGACATCCATTGCTAATCAGTTCCATAGATCCATCCATAAAAATGTGATGAATGCAATCAAAAAATTAACCATGCACTCATCTTCTCCTTAACATAGAATTAGAAGAAAAATGAGCATCATGCTCTCTCTTTCTCTCATGTCCCAGAATTCTCTCATGCTCTGATACCAAGTGTGAGAAACTGCTCACAAAGAGACTTGAAAATGATGCCATTAGTTATTCTCCTCCCATCCTATTTATCCTCTTGCCCCAAGATTATAAAGCTTCTAGAGTGCTCTAGAGTGACATGTGGCCATCATACACTCACTCTACTTTCTAAGGTGGAACCTTTAGATAACCCTCAAGCTAAGAAACTTAGCAACACATGCTCTTGTTCCACACACACTGATAAATGATCCGACTTAGATCTATGTCTAACAGGTTGGATCATTTGTACTCTAGCTGAATAATGAGAACTTGAGAGCTTTTTCTTTTCTTCTAATTTCGTCATCAAACTTTCATGGTGACTTCATGTTGATTTTCCGAGTGTTTCTCATGGATTTGTCTTTGTGATGAGTAGTTCTTTGAGTGTTTCATGTTAACATAAGTCTATCTCATTATTCTAAGTCTCCATAACCTTTCAAAGTACTCTACAACTTGAATGTGTAGTTCCATCAGAATCACGATTGTGTCGTCATAACGGATACATGTATTGAAATTCAAGTTTGATATTATCAATGTCTTTATTATGAAAAATAGCACACTTTAGGCACAAAAATAATAAAAAACCTTCTTCTAGATCAATTAACAAGAAATCATAGAAATTATCTATAAGTTTTTTGAAACCTCTTATGAAATTGATCTTGTGATGATAAATCTTGGAGTCCATTAATGAAGAAGGGGTTGTGGTCTTAGTATACTTCCCAGATTGACAAATTGAAGTGTGTAAGGTTGTTGTTCCCTTATACTATGATGATTGGAGAGGACAAATCCAAAGTATAATTGTGAGAAGTGGAGAATGACATACCTGGGACTCACCTCCCAACCTATTAATAACCCTTGCCTATTCACCATCTAGAGTTCTCTCTAAGGTCCCTATACTCATCTAGCCATCAAGAGTATGAACTCTCTAGATTTTAGCCTTGGCTATCCCCCGAGCAAGGAACTTCTCCGTCCTCCAAGCATTTAGATCTCTGGAATATAACATTGTCTCCCCCTTCTAAAGATCGTTGACCTCAATGATATAGGAGGAGCTACAAACCTAAGAGTAGAGTGTGCTCGGTGTCTGAAATACTAGATGCTTAAAAAGTAGACAACTAGTCTCTCTGCTTCCTATCTAGCATTTCCACAATAAATAGTGGTCCTTGCCGTGGGCATACTATAGGAATCCCTTCAAGGCCCAACAAGTCTATATGTGTGCAGCATAAGTACTCAGAATATCCTCGGACTCCCTATGCCTAGACCTTGACCACTAATTTGTGATGGCTTGTCACCTATAGATACCTTGGCACTTTGCTTTTGTCTCCCTGAAATAACCACTAACAACTTGTCACATGGTATAATTGTGCAAAATCGCTTATTCCACTAGTGTAATGAAAAATACTATGCTCCTAGAAAACAATCTGACTATGGCCCAATCTCTATGGGAAAATACTAAAATAAATGGAAATCTTTTCCAAATAGTACTTAATCTCTAAGATCAAGTAAATCTTCTTGATTTATTCATTGTAATGAAATGAAACTCAAGAAATAATTATCATGATCCAATTATAAATCCAAGATGACCATCTATCAAGATCCAAACAATGGACCAAGATCTCAATTTGGCATATCCAAACTATGGACCAAAATCTTGATCTATCATATGGAATATATAATAATCCAAACTATGTCCCATATAAAGTAAATCTCAATACACTATGTGGAACTACGTCTATCATGCCAGTGAAGACGTGCTAAGAAAGTATAGCAACTAGTGGAACTACCACTGTTTTCTCAATAATAACATGGATGTTGTTCTAAGTGGATGAAGCTTGCTTTATCTCTGCTCATCATTGTATCATCATCACTATACGATCATTACTATGATCAAATATATCACCAGTAAATAATACTCTAGCACTCCCAGATATAATAAAGACCATAATGTGAGTCCACTAAATACATTGAAAAATGGTAAGGAGATGTGTGCACACTCATAGCCCACTAGGCTAAGCATCACTATGTATGAAACATGGCCTAACCTCAGGCATATCAAATAAGGTAGTACATACACTATGAATTTATTCTTAATGCAATTGCCTATTCACAGTTCTTATGTGCAAACCTTGCCTTTCCGCTTCTAGGCTGCCTGCCTGCGGACTTGCCTTGTTTGTGATCACATATAGAGTGACTATCTCAACTGTTGGAAGCAGTCAGAGGCACAGTCAGAGGCACAGTCAGAGGCACAGACGACATGGAAGCATGTAAAGACGGAGCAGGCAGCCAGTCGGATTATTTTTTCAAACAATTATGTTTTTATTACCTCTTCAAATATTCAACAGTGATTTTCATCACTCTTGTAACATATGTAATATAGACAAAACCCCATTTTGTAATTCATAGCTCCATTTTGTGCAAGCCGAGGAGTCCTCGAGCTTGAGGAGCTTAGGTAGAATGCGCGTACCAATTTTCGTTATTTTTAGACACCGTTTACCCTTCCAAATAGCATCTAGGACCTATTTTTTAACTAGGCCGGTCACTAGATGTGAAACCGGTCAAAACTAGTCTAGAAACTATAAAAAGAGCTAGAGAGCTCATTTTTGAGGTTAGCTTGTTGGAGTAAAGAAGAGATTAGAGCTAGTTTGAGCTTGTAAGAGCATTCTTGAGTAATAGAGCTAATTTCCCACCTTCCATTGTGTCTTGCTTGTCTCTTCATTGTGTGTGTGTATGTGTGTGTGCATCTTTGTGCTTCTCACCTTCACTCTCACATCATCTCACGTTCACGATCTTCATATCACTCCTACCTCTCCCACGGATTGACATTAAGGAGGTGAAGCTTCTTAACATGGTACTTACCATTGTGCTAGAGCAACACCAAATTTGGCGCCGTTGCCGGGGATCGAGTCTAGGACGAACGTGTGATGGTAAGAGTATAGCAAGGAGTGGCGTTGGAAGGTAAAAATTTCAGTTTTTGTTATTGTTTTTACTTAGTTTTTAGTGTTTTTCACCTCCCCCTCACTCCATCTTCATCATCGCATCATCATCTTCATCTCCAAAAAAATCAGAAAATTCACCATATCCACCCATTCACCTCATTTCCCCTCATTTGTGCATGCGAGAGAGCGAGAGAGAGTTTTTGCGCTTGTGTGTGCTTGTGTTTTCTTGAGTTTTCTTGCAGGTACAGAGCTCCAGTGCATCAGGAAAGCTTGGAAAAGGTAAAAATTTACTCTCTGTCAAAGATCTGCCGAGTGTGGCAGACCATCGCGATGGTCTGCAACTTTCGGATTTTGAGGTAGGCGACCACACCACGAGGTAGGCGATCCCTGCGCATACACGAAACCACAGCTGCATCCCAAAAATTTTCAGTTTGGTGGACCATCGCGATTGGCTCGGACCATCGCGATTGTGTCGCACCATCGCGATAGGCTCAAGCCATCGCGACGGCTCGGCCGGACCATCGCGACGGTTCACATGAGCCATCGCGACGGTCCACTTGGACCATCGCGATTGTTCAGCTGACCCCGGACCATCGCGATTGGCCTAGGCCATCGCCACGACAGTGCCACGTGTCAAGATAGACCATCGCGACGGTTCGTTTTTTCGGACCATCGCGACAGCCCAAAAATCGGACCATCGCGATTGGCTCACGCCATCGCATCGCGGACCATCGCGACGGTTCACTTCGGACCATCGCGATTGTTCCCCGTTGACCGTTGACCGCGCCATCGCGATTGTCCGCCTGATCACGCCATCGCGACGGTTCATTTTTCGGACCATCGCGACGGTCCATTTCCACGCCATCGCGATCGTTCATTTCGGGCCATCGCGACGGTTCACTTTTTCGGACCATCGCGATTGTCCAAATCCCACGCCATCGCGACGGTTCGCTTGGACCATCGCGACGGTCCCAGACCATCGCGATTGTGCACCCCCATCGCAAATTTTGGGCTCCAATTTTGACCAATTTTGAGGGTATTTTTGAGAAATTTTTGGACCATTAGACTCATAGGAGACCCCTTAGCTCATATTTGAAGGAAAACTTTATTGTCAGTGCTTGATCATTCAATTGTGAATTGGTCTAATATTGGAATTTTTCCAGGTCTAGCAAGGGCAATTAAGGGCAAGCAAGCAAGGCAGTGAAGACAGCAGAGCTTGGGAAGCACGGCTTCTTGGGCAACAGGGCATCAGAGCAACAGAAAAGCCGACTCGAGGTTGGAAGATTACTCAACCCCCTCAGTCAATTCTTAGCTTAGGCTAAACGTTAGCATTGTGAATTTAAGACGATAGGAACGCCTCAAGTTCAAGATACTTAATTCTTTCAAGTTTAAGACTACAAGTAAAGGTGTGTGTGACGAAAACCTAAAGAAAAGAACTTAAGTCTGACGGAACGAGAACTCAAAATCATAACGGAAAGTCGAATTCCTGACGCATGCATTAAGACAAGAATCCAAAGAAAATTAAAAAGAATCAAGAAAGTAATAACAAAGAACCATTGACGGTCTAAGTGTGTGACTGAGTGTGCAAGGAAGAAAATTAATGAACCTTAGATCAGGGAGACACATAGGTAAGTCGGACCGACGAAGCCTTAGATCATCAGAGGCTAGTGTAAGAACTACTGCTCGATCGTGGGCTCAGCAATTGAATAGTAATTACCCCTACGAGAGCTCAGAGACTAGTGAATCAGAAATGGCATTTAGCGCAGACAGACCAGAAGGAGGGTCTCATGTAGCATATTTAGAAAAACCTGAAGGACCCTATAGAACGCAATTAGAGTTTCTCCGAACCAACCGATTAGGTGCTCGCATCTATGAGGATGGTTTGCGAAGGCAAGTGGTGCAACTGCACAACCCTGATCAACCCATTGGATTGGAAAGACCAGTGGTGAAATTTGAGAGAGACGCTTACATAGACAAAGAAGGAACCATGTACGTCCTAAGTACGCAACCAAACGATACTAATGAGTTTGGCACAATTCAATTAGATACGGAAGCGAAATTTCAAGGAAAAGAACCGTTAGAAGAACCTAGAACACCTAGAGGGAAATCCGTATTAACAAGAATACTCATCCCAGAATGGATCCCTCAAGATAACAGGAGTACCGAGTTGTTTGTAAACAAAGAGACAGATGAAGCCTTTTGGAGGTACAGAAAGGAACACCCTGGTGAGATAGGTATCATTACAATTTATGAATTTAAGGACCCAGATACACCTGGAAAGGTTGTATACTTGGATGAGACTTCAGAAAGAGTCTTCGTGGTGCCTGAGCGCGCTAGAAACACATACACATGGAGAGGTGAATTGATATTCCCTCCATCTAGAACGAACATAAATGCAAGTCAACAAGGGGCAGGAACCTCCTCAGCCCATGGACATCAAAGAGAAGGAAATAACGAGAGACCGGAAGTAAGCTTTAATCACCCCATAGGGAGAGATAGAACAACCACGAACACTAATAGAGCGGAGAGACAAAGAGATCATGGAATACTAGGTGGTAGAGATGATTTCCCTCTACCTAGACCACGCGAACACGCAAGAGTATTGAGACCCACACAATTAGTAAAATCAATGAAAAATTACTTTGATGGGACGGGAGATCCCTATGACCATGTCGCAGAATTCAAGCAAGTACTAAGAGCAGAACAAGTCGAGGACATGTTCACGCAATACAATGCATTTGGACTAACGTTAAAGAATACCGCTTTAACTTGGTTTCAACCTTTGCAACAAAGGCAATTTAGAGATATCCATCACTTTTTAGAGTCATTCATCACTGAATTCTCTAAAAGTGGGATTAGACATGACACGTCTTCATTGATTCATAGCTTTAAACAGACCCCTCAGGAAACAGTTAGACTGGCAGGACGTAGATTCAAACAATATGTCGAACGATGTCCAATGCAAGAACTACCCTCACAAGCCAAACAAGTATCACTGTTCCTAGATGGCTTGTTGAGCGCTAAACTACGCTCCTATGTGTACCTAAAAGAACCCAGAACGCTAGAGGAGTGTGTAAGAATATGTATAGACATTGAGGATAACCTAGGAGATGAATTAGAACTCTCAAAGGTCTATAAAGACTCAGATTGTTCTTCTCTAGCATCCACAAAATTGTCTAATTCGATAGAGGACCTAGCAGAAAAAGTGGCCCAAAAACTAGGAGTTTCTAGTAAACAGGTGCCCAAGCTACCAACTAATGTACGTTGTTACTCTTGTGGTGGAAATCATTTGGCAAATGTGTGCCCCAATGCACCTCAACCTCACGTCAATCCTAGTGGCCAATATTGCACAATTGAGAGAAGATACACGAATCATACGGCTCAGGACTACCCATACAACAAACAAACCGTGAGACAGAACTACCCGCAAACATATCAGCAGCCAGGTAGGTATCAAGGCCAATACAATGCTCAGCCTTATTACTATAGGCCTCCTCAGAACTACCCATACCAGGCTCAACATAGACCTCAACCCGTCTTAGTCAGCAGCCACCCCCACCAGCGAATGTCATCTCAGTCAAATACGCTGCTGCAAAAGAGAACCTAAGTAGGGCCTTAGTGCCTTCTTCACCCTTGATCACAGAAAGTGACCCGAACTCAAACAGTTTTGACTCTACTCATGTAACTAGTCCACCAGCTTATTACATGGAGTCACCAGAGCATGTGGAGACATATCATTATGATAGTCCACCAATGGAACCTAGTTGGGAGCCAGACTATACTAATGTGATGTACGCAAACCCAAACCCACGGCCCCAATTGAGACAACAGAGACCACAGGGCCCTAGAGGACCATGCTTTAGGTGCCAAGGAGATCACTTCATTAAGGATTGTCCACATCCCCCAATAGCAAGGCAATCACAGTACTATAACATACAAGGCTCTTGTGCCGATTGTGGCAAAGAGCACATAATCAAAGATTGTCCTAAGAACCCAGTTAACGCTTCGAATGTGACACCGATCAACGTGATAGGTATTGTAAACACCGCAGATGGATCCAACCCTACATACGTGCCTATCCAAGCTATAACCAGAGCCCAGGCGCTCTTACAAAACCAACAGCTTAATCAAGAGAAAGTAGCCGGAACTAGTGAAGTTGCAGAATCTAGCAGTAAAAAGACAAAATCTTGGAAAGATTCTAGAGAAAGGATAAAGAGAAAATGGAGTAAAAAGATAAGTGAGTTGGAAGGAAGTTTAAGGGAATCTAGAGCCAAAATACAAGAATTGGCTTCACAAGAATTAAATCAAGAAAACCCAGCTCAGAAATCAGGATCAGTTTTAGCGGAACCCATACCCGAAGATCTAGACATGATGTTTCGCGCATATCAGGCTAGATTAAAAGAGGGACCTCAAGTCACGGAAATGAGTAAAAACTACCCTCGAGCTGATCTAGAAATTGAGAGAACTAAACTGTGCATGAAGATGGTAGAATTAGCACAAGCTTTGTTTGAAGCCTCTAGATATCTTAATTGGAATAACATGGCAAAACCGGAATTACACTTTCAAGGACTAATGGAGAGGCTAGAACACTTGATAGAAAGCAAAGAGAAAAAGGATCAGCATAGGAACCCTATTGTCACAGAGACACAGGAAAGGAATGCACCATCCCTGTCTCAAGTACCCAATACAGAAAGCCAAGACAATTTGTCTTCCATACATAGGTACTCACATGAATTTTTGAGGGAGATCCAAGAAGAGAAATGGAGAAAAGAACAAGCAACCCATCCTCCTATTCAAGAAATAGACGACTTGCAGGAACAATTTCCCCAAGACATCCCCTCTATATACGATGAGGTAGAGGTGGAACAATTGAGTGAACCCATAGGATATGAATCTAATTCTCTACAAGAATTACCTCAGTTCACAGGACCTTGGGAAGCAAAGTCTATTAGTATGAGAGCACCCACGATAATAGTGAGGAACGAAGAATCAGTGATCCCTAGGAACACGGAAGTGATCAAGAACACTAAAGTACAGTGTAATCTCACTCTGGAGGAATTGTTAAAGGTGAAACCAGAATTGTGGAAGCATGTAGCAAATCAATTCCCTGATCTAGCTACCACACCCTCTCAGATAGGATCACATAAGAAGGTACCAGAGATACCTGTGGAAAAGATTGGAGACGTAAGCGAAGGAGAGGAAGGTAACACATATCTTCCAATAACCCATCAGGGCTACACCACGAAAGCCATCTTAGATTCAGGAGCCGGAGTAGCCATCGCTACCACCACTTTGTGGAAACGTTGGGGTAAGCCAGCCCTCAGACCCACCAGGATGAAGCTACAAATGGCTGATGGACACATAGAAAAACCATTAGGCTTACTAGAAGGTATATCTCTCACCACTTGTGGTGTAGAATTTGAGCATACCTTTGCCATTTGTGACTTTGCGAAAAATCATGCGTATGAGATGATATTGGGACGACCATTCATGCGTCAGTTGCAAATTGTACAAGATTGGGGAACTAATTCTTTGTACTTGCAACATTTAGGAGTGACTACTAAAGTCAATCTTAAAGACTATTCACATAGAGATGTACCCCCAATACAATGGAATACCATCCATAAGACACCAGTAGAGACGGAATCCGTGCACTCATTAGAATCAGATCCTTCTTGGTTGCATGAGGATACCCATTTATGGATGTGTAAAGTAGCCAAACAAGAGGAAGAGCGATTAGAAGCAAGGACCTTAGGTGCAGAACAACATCCACGAACCCTTCAAGATCCAGCCTATGCACCCGTAGTATTCCCAGACGAAGAGTTTGAACCCCATGGTTGGGCAGAAATACTAGCAACCATGGATGTAGCCATCAATGAAGAACAATGGACACCCCACTGTGACGAGGATGGCTATGACATTTCAGTTTTCACGATAGAGCCAATCATGTGCGATGCAATTTTAGAAGAATGTGAAGCTAGCACTGATGCATTTGAGGATGCAAGCGATTTCGATTTAGAATCAATTATCATGGACCCGCCCTTTGCATCAGAAGAAGAATATTTCTACGAAGTAGAGACTCACACTCAGAGACATGAGGAAATTACGAATGAGGTAAGGTTAGCCACTGAAGTGACTACTAAGAGTGAAGGCAAGAAAAGGAAGAAGAAAGAAACCATGACAGAAAAAGAAGAATCTTTGTTTGAAGTACCCGAGAATTTCAAGAAATATGAAATCGAAGATAGAAGAATCATGGTACGAATGCCTAATAGAAAGGTAAATGATGGACAAGTATATGATAACCGAGAGAAAACCAAGAAAGTAATAGTTGCCATAGAAGGAGAAGAAGAAAAATGCACATACATAGGGCATGATTTGACGACTGAAGAAGAAGAAGAGTTAGTTGCCCTATTGCGCGAATATAGAGATGTTTTTGCTTGGAGTTACAAAGATTTGAAAGGAGTAGACCCAGATATATGTTCTCATAGAATCCCTATGACTCCAGACGCAAAACCGACAAAACAGAAACCGTACACGTATAATGATAACTACGCTGCGAAGATTAAAGAGGAGATAGATCGCTTGATAGAAGCAGGATTCATTTACGAAATTGAGCACACCGAATGGGTATCCCCCATTGTGGTTGTGCCCAAGAAGAATGGAAAATTGCGTGTGTGTATTAACCTTAAAAAAGTTAATGCCGCAACGATTAGAGACAGTTATCCTCTTCCTATCACGGAACACCTATTGGAGAGAGTTGCGGGCAAGGAAGTTTACAGCTTTCTTGATGGATTCTCAGGCTATAACCAAGTAGCCATTGCTCCAGAAGATCAACACAAGACGGCTTTTGCCACAGAATGGGGCATATTTGCATTTCGTGTAATGCCATTTGGCTTAACAAATGCACCCGCCACTTTCCAGCGACTCATGTGTCATGTCTTTAAGGAATTCTTACGCAAGAGCTTGGAAGTTTATGTCGATGACTTATGTGCTCATTCAAATGTAAGACAGACGCATATCCCAGAGCTAAGACAAGTATTTGACAAATGTCGAGAATATCAGGTTTGTTTGAACCCAGAAAAATGCGTTTTCATGGTCAGACAAGGCAAAATTCTAGGACACATTGTGTCAAAAAATGGAATCTCCACGGATGAGGAAAAGGTGAAGGTAATTGCGGATCTACCCAGACCAACTAATGTGAAAGAGGTACAGGCATTTATGGGCCATTGCGGTTATTATAGGAGATTCATACATATGTATGCAATCATAGCCAAGCCTTTGTACTCCCTTTTAACCAATTTTGAATGGACAGATGAATGTGAAAATTCATTCAATGAACTCAAACGACGCTTGTGCTCAGCACCTATATTGACTACCCCAGATTGGAGTAAGCCATTCCACGTGCATGTGGATGCATCCAATTACGCCATAGGATGTGTGTTAGCACAACCCACGAATGAAGGTAACATAGATCTCCCCATAGCTTACGCTAGCAGACAACTGAACGCAGCAGAAAGAAATTACACCACGACGGAACGAGAAGGATTAGGGATGATCTACGCAGTAAAGAAGTTTAGGCACTACTTGTTGGCCAACAAATTCAAGTTCTTTACAGATCATCAAGCCCTACTATACTTAATCAACAAACCATGTAACACAGGACGATTAATACGCTGGTTTCTATTGCTTATGGAGTATGATTTTGAAGTCGTAGTCAGGAAAGGAAAGACACACCTCAGAGCTGACCACCTTTCAAGATTAACCTCAGGAGAAGCTCCTCAAGGAGTAGCGGATGATCTACCAGATGCATACTTGTTTAACCTTGAGATAACACCAGAATGGGCTAAGCCTATAGTCCCTATTCTGACATACGGACCCAAGAATCCTAGGATAAAGATCAAAGAAGGAGAGATTACCAAGTCTCAGAGATACCAAATAATGGCAGGAAGCATATATAAACAGGCTAATCAAAAGATTCTTGCTTGTTGCGTAGATGAATCGGAACATGCGAATTGGTTGCAATTAGCACACATAGGTGCACTAAAGCAACATCATTCAAAACATCGGACATTACAGACTCTGCATAGGTTAGGAGTGTATTGGCCTACGATGGAAGCAGATGTCTACAGGTTGTGTAAGGAATGCAATGTGTGTGGTGAAAAACCACCAGTAGAGCATGCTACACTCTATCACGTGTCTCTCACACCAGACTGGAGTGAACCTTTAGTGACATACTTGAGGACGAACACATTCCCTCAAGGCATGACCTTAGCGCGACAACGCAGTCTAGAGCAGGAAGCTCAAGACTATTCACTTATTGGCGATAATTTATACAAAAGAGGACGAGATGGATATCTAAGACAATGTGTTCATGAGAGCGATTATCTTAGCATACTAGAGACTGCACACCAAGGTGTTGCAGGAGGTCATTTTGGACCAGATAGGATAATCAAAGCCATTCTCTTTGCAGGATTATGGTGGCCCACTCTTCACATGGATGCACATACCTATGTAAAGAGATGTGATGTGTGCCAAAGAACTCAGTTTCCTACTCGCAGAGATGAAATGCCATTGAAACCCATGATGGGCGGACGTGCATTTTCAAAATGGGGTATAGACTTTGTAGGACCCATTAACCCCCCTGCAAAAGGTACACATGCGGAATACATTATTGTTGCCACAGATTATCTAACCAAATGGGTAGAGGCAAAAGCCACAAAAAAGAATGATGCTCACACGACTGCAAAATTCTTATTTGAAAATGTCTTTACAAGATATGGATTGCCTATAGAGTTAGTGAGCGATCGAGGCACTCACTTTCTAAACCAAGTCATTGAATATTTGTTACAGGATTTTATGGTGGTTCACAAGAAATCTGCACCATATCATCCTCAGGCCAATGGTCAGGCTGAAAGCACTAACAAGATACTTTGTAACGTACTGACGAAACTCGTGAACAACAAACGTTCAGATTGGGACAAACAGCTACACCACGCTGTTTGGGCATATCGAGTGGCCTACAAGACCGTACTCAATGCAACTCCCTTTCAGATGGTTTTTGGTCAGAATGCAGTGCTTCCTTTGGACTTCTTGATACCGACACTTAAGGTTGCACAAGGACATCAGTGGACCGGCCATGAATTATCAGCGAGAATATTGGACTTGGAACGATTAGGAGAAACCAGGCTAAAGGCAGCAGCAGGAATATACGCAGCAAAGAAGCGACAGAAAGCATATTTTGATGCACATGTGAAAGATAAAGGCCTAAAAGAAGGAGATTTAGTTCTAGCGTATACGCTGAAACAGCACGCACGGAAGTTAGAAAAGTGAGGTTATGGACCTATGATCATTAACAGACTTTCGACTAGTGGAGCAGTACAGTTAGCCACCTTAGAAGGAGATATAATGCCTAATTACATTAGTGGCTGTAGAGTCAGGTTATATCAAGAACCTCTTACTGAGGAAATGCTTAGACGACTCACGTTGGCAAAGAAGCGTAAGGAGGAAGAAAATAGAATACGAGTTGAAGCTCAGGCAGAAGCCATAGAACGCATTAAGCGCATGAAGCTAAGAAGACAAGGAATAGGGAGAGAACATTATAACCATCTGGAAACATCACCCAGATATCCCATGGCCATGTGTCAAGTAAAGACAACCACTCATCCTAGCATAGTGGACAGGAGACCATTCATTACAGTTAGGCTAGAGCACGGCAACCCTTGCCAAGAAATCAGGGCTTTAATTGACTCAGGTGCGGCGACTAGTGCGATTAGATGGTCCCACTATAAGGATTCAGGAATAGAAATGCGGCCAATTGAGGCATACCTCATAGGCTTAGGAGGCATGGAAACCCCTTGCATGGGTGAGGTGGACCTTCCTATTCTCATTAAGGATATGACGATGACAGCGAAGCTACTAGTGTGCCATGATGACGACCTGATAGAACCCCTAATCCTTGGCCAAGATTGGCTATACGATCACTCAGTGGACCTAAATCTTAGACAAGGCTCCTTACAGATTGGAACCTTCGAGCAGAAGCGAGTGATACCGCTTGACTTCCCTAACGGCATTCCGCTTGACGGTTGTGACCCTAGACCCTATGAAATGCATGCGACGGAAGACCGGAAGATCTTTAAGCAGACCAATCATGTTACGTCTACACCAACCCACTCGGGCTTGGCAATGGACAATTGTCAATCAGAAGGACGACAGGAGATCTTCCCTGGGACTTCCTGCAAACTAGAAGAGACAGTTACCCAACTGCACGGGCAGATGGACACAATCAGTGGTCAGGTGGGTTGCATCAGCGGCCAAATGAGCACGACACCCTGCGGTGCTCATCCTTCCAAACTTGCTGCGGGCTGGCCTAGATTAAAGTTAAAGAACGAATCACTTCCTAATGGGCAGGTCACGCAAGTATTGGATCTCCCTTCTTTTCCAAAGCAGAGCGTCCATCCGACCTCTCAACCTCAACCACGACAGAGTCAACCACGACGAAGGAACCCAGACCGACGGCAGTATCAGAAGACACAACAAGGAAAGCAGTCTAGACCACCAAAAGGAAGCGGCACCAGACAAATATGGGTGCCAAACGGACAAAAAGCACCGAAGAACTCCAACCAAGCAGAGATCGACAAGAAAAAGGCAAGGTAGAAACAGAATCAATATCCACCATCCCCTCGACCTCCTTCTACAGGTCCGAGCATTCGACAAATTTGGATCGCCAAGAAATACCTTACCCATAGACCCACACCCACGCAGATTTGGGTACCCAAACCATGTATCATAGCTCAACCCTTAAGCCATGTAATATATACCCTTCACAAATCTTTCCATCCCTCAATACCACCACACCCGATACTACCTTTTGCCCCTCAGCAGAAACCCACCACCCACTCAAAAACTCTTAGGAAATGGATACCGAAGCGTGTCCAACCGTCTCCCCCTAACCCCATGTCTGACAAAACTACCCCCCCGACTAACATACAACCTTGTACTAAATCACTAACCTTTAAACCTTGTATAAATTCACCCACCATCATCACACATCACTCATAATCTCATCTCACCAAGAAATGTATGCATGGTCTGAAACGTGTAGGTGTCTAGAGACCTGCACTAGTGCTGCAAGAAGCATTGCATCCATCACATCACAGCACTTGGCTACACGGGTTACGCATCAGTTATGGAAAGGGATTGCGGTCTCACTTTAATGGGATCATAATTAATTTCCATGCTAATGTGTTAATCTTTTGTAGCAGATCTTTCTCATTAACGCATCAGTCATCATGCAAACCGACGAAGGACCATCAGGAGCAGGCCCCAGTGTAGCGGCAGTGCCCCTCAATGTTTTACGAGCAGAATCCCACCCGACTGCTCCACCGCCAGAATTCCAAGGATTTCCAGGGCCCATGCCGATCGACAACCCACCTATGGGCTACACAGAAAAGATACACCGTAACTCTCACTGGTTTCAGGGACTTGCAGGACCCTTAGCGGACGCGGATTTCATATTTGAATCTACTTTGACATTTGATGACTGCACTTGGGGAAAATACCAGTTCTTTTCCAGAGATTTCGAAGCCCTACAGAACACCCAGGATTTAACTCACGTTTGGGCCAGAGCAGGCTTCACGGAGTATTTCAGTGATCCTCTGCCCAAACCGGACTTTTACAGGTGCTATTACTTAATCACTACCTTGCTGGCCTCCGAGAATAAGGATATCCCCGGAACCTTCATTTTGCCTTCTTTAGTGGATGATCCACCTTACAAGAGATTTTATCTTTCGAAGGATTTAATCAGAGCTGCCATCAAGATTCATGGAACCCACACACCCACAGATCGAGAAAGATTAATTCCAGATCCTATGAAACGTGGGGATGTCACTAAGTGGGAGGAGATCTCAGCAATTACACATGAGCTGTCAAAGCCACTAAGGATATGCATGCAACACTTCGCATTCCCCGCTCAGGACAGATTTACCATGCCACATAAAAGAATATGGTTTGGTTTGTACTTGGCATGTACGGGACCTCAGACGGTTGATCTGGCGAGCTGGATCATTGATCAACTGTATTTGGCACAACACAGATGGGAACGCAAGAAAGTGCTTAATGGATGTTGTGCGCTGACAAGAATTGTTTATATGTGCTTGGCTTATGACTTGCCAATTGAACGTGCATTAACAGGAGAAGAGCTGAAAGCATTCAAAGGAACGACGAAGAAAGCCAGGAAGCCCAGTAGAACACGGGCAGGTAAGCGCATGAGAGGCACCATTCCTTGCCTTCAAGTGCCAGAGTCACCATCACCACAACCCTCTCCAGAGCGATCACCAACAGAAGCTGCTCCCATAGTACAACCTATTCGCATAAGGTTGTCTAGACCAGTGGTCACGGAGGGTACTACTAGTATCGCTGCACCTCAGGCAGCTGCAACCACAGAACCCACCACCACTACAGCAGAAGCTCCCACCACTATTGGTGCGGAAGCCTTTTCTTTCCCAATACCACACATGGAGGCAGAACCAATAAACACAACATTCGATTTTGAGATGCCGGATGCATTCTCAAATGAATTCCAGTTTTCAGAGGCACAGATGTTCTCCCAAGAATATGAACGCCCCAGTTACCCTACCACACCGCGGGATCTGCCACAGGGACAAGTTGTGTCTAGCTCCGATGATGAACGAACAGCCACAGATGACGAAGAAGGTGACGATGAAGCCAGCCAGGGCACACATGATTCCCAAGAACAAGGACAGACAGACGGCCAAGGCCAACAAACCGATGCACACGGTGACACCAGCACGCACGAAGAGGAGACTTTCGAAGCAGCAGCTTACACGCTGGCAATCAAGAAATTATATCGTACGATGGAGAAAGTCTGGGCACGGAAGAAATTGACTGAAGCAGAGAGCCAGGCCCTAATCGAACAAGAACTAGTCTCCGGAGGGTTTGAAGAAGTCTACATCAGAGGGTTCAGAGAACTAGTTCAATCCATCGGCCCGGTCGAAGCACTGAGGTATTTACAAAGGCAGCCACTCCCCCAATACGACCCTCGCAGAGTTCGACTGCTATCGAAGCCCGGTGAATATATGCGAGTTCCGGTAGGTGCTCAATCATCCCACCAGGCACAAGATGCACGCCTACGGCTGGAAAGATCCTTCACCGAAGAAGCCATCCTAGTCGACTCCCCGCCACGTACTACAATTGTACACACTACCACTATCCTTGAAATAACATCCACACCATCTACTCCTCTCTCACCTCATGTTTCACCAACCCATCCTGTATCCCCCGCTCAACCACCTGCTCCTCTCACATCCACACCAGTTCACGACAACATAGCCACAGCCTTTACACCGCCCATTCCTGCCACCATGCCCACACCCAACCCTCCGCGTCTACATGTTAACCCCTTCACCCCTTCATCCTTCCCATCCTTTCCCCCACCTTTAAGACCCCCTTTTACCTTTCTAACCCCACTAACCTTCTCACCCGTTTCACCTCCCCAACCCACCATAACCCCTATATTCCCTTTTCACCAAGCTACTCCAGCCATCCCCCCTGTAAATTACTCTACATTTGTAAATCCCGTATTCACACCTACACAACCACCCACATACACACCACTTTTCACAGTCACCGCACTTGACACGTCCAATGACATGGACATATCACCACCCACCGCACCAGCACCCACTCCACTCACAGCACCATCATATTTAGGTACGTCACAATTTTCCACGATCACCACTGCATCCACCTTCCCAACCCCATTCCCCATTCCCGCTGCATCTACTTCCACTGCATCATCACTTAGCACTTCATTACTACTATCGCCCACCATAGACACTGCACTTCAACAAATGTTCACATGCATGACACAAGTACGAGATGAGTTTGCATCTCTGGGCAACAATTATCAACAGCTACAGAGGACGACCAATGAATTGCAGTCGCAGCTCAATTCATTATCAATCGAGAATGCCTCGTTAAATACGCGATACCAAGAACTAAGAGAGGCATATCATAAGCTAGAGCTAGAAAGTGAAGAGAAGACAAAAGAAGCCACTGCTGATTTGGACAACCTACTTCGAACCCAAACAATTAGAAACGCGACGCTGACAAGGAATATGGGCCTACTCAGGAGACACCTAGCCGCAGCCCAGGAGGAGAACGTGAGACTCCAAGCGCAGAATAGAGCAAATTTGGAAGCGGCATTGGATCATCCAGAACAACCACTAAGTCCTAGCAGATTCAAGGCAATCCCATCCGAATCGATGCGGATGTTGCTAGATGACCATGTCCGACTGCTAGAGGACTACGATCGAATGAACGAAGAGCATCAGAAGCTAAAAGAAGATCACAAGTTACTACAGCTCAGAGAACCGGCACAACAACAACTACCAGTGGCAGCAGAAGTACCAGAACCTGTGGACCCCTCTCCTGAACTCATAGAGGAACTAAACGCATTACGGGCCCAGGTAACCACTCTCCAATCACGCATAGATGTATACGAAGCACCACCACGGCCTGATTCCCCACCGGAGATCCCAGCTGACGACGAGAACATAACCATTCCGGTGGAGGAAACGTTTGAAGAAGCATACGAGCCCACACCCATCCCAGGCGGACAAGTCACGGCTGAAGGCCAGATGACGTACGAACTTCCGACCCCCGCATGGATGAAGTCTCTGGAGGAGATTGGAACAACGCACTCAGCTAGAGTCGGGGCCCAGCTACATGCTATGGCCATGATCGAAGAATGAATTTTGCAATCTCCCTACTTTGCTCAATTGGCCCCACGCAGGTACATATCCGGGCATGAGCTTCAATACAAACCTTACTTCATGCTAATGGCCGAATACCAGCTGGCCATAGAAAAGCGAACTGGCAAGAAGCCATCACATGCAACCCAGTTCGAGCCTGAAGACTTGCCACTGGATGCGCAACAAGGCACTATTTATCAACCAGATTGGCGCACACGTCTTTTACAGGAGTACCCAGAAATGATGAGCACATGGGTGAAAGCGCCCTTACACTTAAAGTATAATCCTTGCTGGGGACTAGTACCGCGACGCCGCTCCTGGACTGCATTCGCGATCAAAGTACAAAACAATAGGCAGTGTCAGGATTGGCTGAATTACCCCTACTTCAAGCCACCCACAGAGTTGCCCACTGTTGGCTATATGATGGCCACAATCCGTCACTGGCTCCCTCGCCTGAAGAATATGGATGACATCGCAGCGCATATGACTGTCAAGATATTTGACATGATGCAAATGATATTTAAAGTCTTCCGGAGAGTCAAAGCACCGCATGTAAACACCCCGGGATTTGAGCATGGTAACTTCGATCTAGTATATGACATGAGCACAACGCCATCGCTCCGGGTGTGTTATGCCTGGCACTATAGGATAAAATACCTCCCGGCATGCTACAAACAAACCTTCGAAGAGATGTTCACCACCGGGTTTTGGGAATACCATTCCGAGGTATTCATCAGCAGGCCCACACATTTATTGCAACTTTTTGCCTGTGAGCGAATGGTTTATTCCACGCATTATCAACTCCCTCCACCCGACGAACCGCAACCGATCGACTGGGAGAAGCTCGAGGCTGATCTGGCCCGAGGCATTCGAGTATCTGAGCACACCCTCGCTCACGACCTCCTACAAAACTACATCCGGCAAACCGCACAACAAGGTTCTGTCGAGGACGACAGAAGCGAGAGGGAGGGGGGTGTTGGAAGCAGTCAGAGGCACAGTCAGAGGCACAGACGACATGGAAGCATGTAAAGACGGAGCAGGGAGCCAGTCGGATTATTTTTTCAAACAATTATGTTTTTATTACCTCTTCAAATATTCAACAGTGATTTTCATCACTCTTGTAACATATGTAATATAGACAAAACCCCATTTTGTAATTCATAGCTCCATTTTGTGCAAGCCGAGGAGTCCTCGAGCTTGAGGAGCTTAGGTAGAATGCGCGTACCAATTTTCGTTATTTTTAGACACCGTTTACCCTTCCAAATAGCATCTAGGACCTATTTTTTAACTAGGCCGGTCACTAGATGTGAAACCGGTCAAAACTAGTCTAGAAACTATAAAAAGAGCTAGAGAGCTCATTTTTGAGGTTAGCTTGTTGGAGTAAAGAAGAGATTAGAGCTAGTTTGAGCTTGTAAGAGCATTCTTGAGTAATAGAGCTAATTTCCCACCTTCCATTGTGTCTTGCTTGTCTCTTCATTGTGTGTGTGTATGTGTGTGTGCATCTTTGTGCTTCTCACCTTCACTCTCACATCATCTCACGTTCACGATCTTCATATCACTCCTACCTCTCCCACGGATTGACATTAAGGAGGTGAAGCTTCTTAACATGGTACTTACCATTGTGCTAGAGCAACATCAACTGACCCTCTATTTTCCAATAATAAGAAGATCATATGAATGAACTCAAAATCATAAAAAATACAATCTCAGAGACTTCTCTCCCATACCATATGTCCTACACCTAAGTAGAATACAAAGTTTGATGTTCCATACCACCAAACTTTATATCCCATATAGATGCATGTATAAGATTAAATTCAAGAACTTCTCTTAAATTGATAAGAATAAATAGGTGAGTACTCACAACCTTGCGAAAAGGCAAGGTTTGCCTATTCACAGTTCTTATGTGCAAACCTTGCCTTTCTGTTTCTAGGCTACTTGCATGCGGACTTGCTTGTTTGCGATCTTATATAGAGTGACTGTCTCAAGTGACGCTCTATTCTCCAATAATAAGAATTAGATAATATGATGAACTCGCCAATGCACTCTGGCTGTCAGTGAAGATGGTGGTGGTAGAAGACTGACCAACACCCAAATCAGCCATAAGGCATCTAAGCCACACACGCTCAACAGTCACTGTGAAAGCTGCCTTATACTCAACCTCACAACTGGAAGTGGCCACAGTAGGTTGCTTCTTGATCAACCAAGATATACATGAGCTATCAAGCATGAAGGAAAAGCCACTGGTGGACACACGAGTGTCATAACAACCAGCCCAGTCCGAGTCAGAAAAAACATGCAAATCTGGCGGTAGTGATCGCCCCTTGGGATAAAACAACCCAAGTAGACGAGTACCACTCAAGTAGCGAAAGATGCGCTTAACCGCCTGCCAATGCTTGATACATGGGCAGTGCATAAAATTGCTCATCTGTGAGACAAAAAACTGAATATCTGGCCAAGTAATGCATAAGTAAATAAGGGATCCAATAGCGTACTAATAGAGGACAACATCAAATGCATCTCCAACATCATGAAGACTCTATCATAAACCTATCTCCATAGGAGTGGCAATAGGCTTATAGTCTTCAAGGTCAAAATGTTGCAATAATGTGTCAATATATTTTGTTTGACACAAAGCCATTCCACCATCAACTTACATAAACTGAGTGCCCAAATCACGATGCAAATGCCCCAAATCAGACATCTCAAATGAGGCATGCAAATCAGCCTTAAAATCAGCAATATCCTTCTCAGTAGGACCAGTGAACAACATGTCATTAACATAGACAACAATGATCAAAAGCACATCATGTGCACTCTTAACATATAAGGTGCTTTTAGTTGGATTTTTCTCAAAACCATGTGCAATCAGATTGGCATGTATCTTCTCATACCAAGCACGTGGTGCTTGCTTTAAACCATATAATGCCTTCTTTAACCTGCACACTTGGTTTTCATGCCCTTTCTACACAAAGCCACGGGGCTGAAAAACATACACTTCTTCATGCAAGTCACCATTCAGAAATTCAATTTTAATGTCCAACTAATGTACGTTCCAACCATGATGGTTGCAAGTGCACACATGCTCCGAATAGTAGTGATACAACATGTAGGTGCAAAGGGCTCATCAAAATCAATGCCTCTTTCCTGTGCATAACCCTTTGCAACAAGCCTAGCCTTATACATGTCAACTGTTCCATCAGGCTTATGCTTTAGCTTGTAAGCCCACTTAGTGCCAATGGCCTTCTTGCTAGGAGGCAAGTCACGCAAACACTAAGTATCGTTCTTCATTATAGCATCATATTCAGATTGCATAGTAGCCATCCAATTTTTTGAATTTTGTGCTTCGTCAAATGAAACAGGCTCATTCTCATCATAGAGACTAGATGCAGCCATAGCATAACAATCTGATGCAAAAGAGGCACTATGAGAGCCTGATCAAGTACGATATGACAGAGGTGCATCTAATTTGTTGTCATGCAAAGTCTGCACCAACCATTTTGGCATATCTTTTTCCTCCTCAACTCTCTCATCAACAAGTGCATCATGTAAATCTGCATTAGAAATGGGATGATCTGCATCATCACATGAAACCTGCAAAGGCTAAGAAGTTGCCTCATTAGGACTAGCACTAGACTGTCTACCTGTAAAAAGAGGCAGCAAACTATCATACATGTCTTTGGAGCTAACAGATGTCTCCTTAGTACATGAAAGCAATGGCTGAATAGCATCTTCCACAAAAACAACATCACGGCTAACAAGAATGTGTTTAGTTTGTGGATGATACAGACGATAGCCTTTACTTTCAGAATTGTACCCAACAAAAATACATTTTACTGCTTTATCATCCAATTTTTTGCGATGTTGTTCAGGCACTATGATAATATTTGCATTTCTTCTTTTGCAAATCAGCATCATTAGAGGAATGAGTGGAAGAGGAAGCTTGAGGCTTTGGTTTTGAGGAACCTAAAGCTAAATCATACTTTCTTTTCTCGTTTTGCGAGATAGCATGTGCTTGCATGCCCTCAATCAAACCATTCATATTTACTCTAGCTGATTGCTCTTCTTGCAAAAGAAGAGACACAACCTCATCAAATGCATACATATTGGGATTCCCTTTTGCAACCAAATGGAGTGTAGTAGCAAAGCTTTGAAAAGATTCTTGCAATCCTTTCAACAATGTAGAGATGAGTGATGTATTCGGAATAATCTCATCTATGTTTGCCCATTGCTCTTTCAAATCTTTGATGCATGTCACATACACATCCACATACTGATTTTTAGCCATACATACATCCTCAAGTTGCTTCCTCAAGTATACATGTGCTTCATTATGCATGGCATACAAAGAAGCAAGAGTGTCCCATGGAAGAAGGGCTTCAAAAAATGGAAACATATATGGAAACAAGACACCAACCAATGGATCAACTTCGAGGATATTGACCCTAGCATCAACATTACCTACGAAGGATGGAATATATTACAAAGAAGACATCTTGCTTGGGACTACCCTAAAGCCCGTCTTCTCATGGGGCACGACTCGCCATGCCCACTTGGTCTTAGATGACACAATGTTAATTGCCTAACAAAAATTCCGAATATCAAAGAAAACATTGATTATTAGGTCAACCTCAACAAGAAGTGGCACCTATCATGGACGCGGCTATGGTGGGATATGAAGTTCATGGCTATCTGGCACCCTCTCATAGAAATAAAAAAGTTGGTCCGCTTATGGAAAATTCTTCATTGGGGAATCTGGACCAACCTAAAGGCTAGCAAAATTTGTGGGGCATCTCCCTGGTGCAAGCATTGTTGTCTGTCCATTGAAGATGTGGTTCACATCTTCTTTACTTTCCCCAGCTCCAATAGGCTCTGGCAAATTGTCGGAAAGAAAATTGGACTTTAGAAGATATGAGCTGGAAATTAGCTTTGCTGGGAGAAGTGATGAGCTGCTCGACGACTCTTTGGAATGCCATCAGAGGGTAGGTCCAATGGAAGATCTGGCGGGAAAGATGTGCTTATAACTTTGGTGACTCCCCTGAGAACTGTAAGAAATCCCCCCCTTAAGGCATCATCAAGTGCTCCTTCTGGTCAACAACAAGCTTAAACCCAAGTGGGCCTTGCATGAGGGTGATGAGAGGGTGATTAACCTTCTTTGTAATGCCATCTAAACTTTGTAAGACCTACCCCTGCTCTATGGGGTTTGGGGGGGTCCCGTGGGCACTAGTTCCCTTCACTTATACTTTTATTTTTTTCATTTTATTTAATACAAGTCCGAGAGAGTAGGCTAAGGCCGAACTTCCTTTATTAAAAAAAATAGTATCCCATGCCTGTCTTGATGTAGAAGATGATCGAATGTGTGGAACTATATGATGCTTCACTATGAAGTAGAAGAATGTGAGGGTCTTCGATCTGCATCTACCACTATGTTCCAAAGTTGTTTTACAACAAGAACATGCTTCATCATGTAAGACCACATTGGATGGTTGGTCCCATCAAGCTTATATTCAGCTTGAAGCATGCCAAACAAGTCATTGTTGCCCACTACTTCACGAAAGAACAAGAATGTGACAAACTCTTTACTTTGACGAAAGCTAAAATGAATGCTAAAATTTCAGCTCACAAACTGTCACTCTGATGGCAATTCTGACTACATGAATGGCTTCGAAATGGGCTCCAAAGTTGATTTGCATTGTTAGATGTGAAAAACCGAAACTTGAGAAGGAGCTGAACCTGCTTTGATGCCATTGTTGGGTGTGCGTAGAAGTGTGAGACACACATGAGAAGGACGCACAAGGAGCACAAACGTAGAAAGACACATAGAGAAGATGGATGGCTTGAATAGCTCTCTCTATTGACGATGAACTAAACTGAAGTAAGAGCTGAATAATATCCCTAAGTATAAAGTACCATCAAATATGAGTGAATCATGTATGTGGTAACATGGGGAGAAAACCTCTAGCCAACACTAGAGTAAAAAGTGCCCATGTATAGGGAAAAGGTTCACATCAAAGCTACACGAGGAGCACATAAGTGTAACACATGTGACCTAATAATTGGCATCTACTTTCTTTCAAATTTTAATAGGATATAGCTACTACTACATAGTTTCATTGATGTAAATTCCATAGTATTTGGACATTTGAATCTTTCACAATGACCAAAATACTAAGCCTCTATATCTGCAATATTTTAACAATTTGTAGAGGCTAACTTTCACAATTTTATTTATATCTCCTAAATGAAGAGACATCTCATATTAATATTTTTTAAGCACTATCATGAGGATTTTAGCTAATTTTTGAAAGAAAAATAATCCAAATTGAGTAAATAAGTTAAGAGAACCAAGCATCTCTATGTGATATGGTATTTGGTTATTGAATAAATTGCAAAGGCTACACTTTCATGTGCAGAGATCATTTGAACTATTAAATGGTCTTCAAAATCTATAAAAATTATTCTAGAAAAAGCTCAAATATCAAGCTTTCGCATGCAATAAAAGCAATTAAGAGAAATGCCCTTTCTAACATGTCTCTGTCACATGTTTTGGGCCTCTACTACTATTACTAGCACTTCTAGTACAGAGGTCATTTGACCCTTGTAAAAGTATTCAAATTACTTGAAAATTGGGTAGCTTAAAGAAAAATCTGTGAGCTCCTTTCTCTTCATAGTTCAATCAATTTGGGCATTCCCTCAAAGAGCAGCATTCCAATCATCCCAATCTATATGAGGTTGCTACCTCACTAACTATTTCCTCAATTACTTTTTTAACCTAAAAATGATGAGACATGTGAATCCTTATGATTAGACATGCTCATCCATTCTTTTGGATGGATTGTGAGATGGAAATGTATCCATGCATATAATGATCTTCTAGATCAGTGAAAACCAATTAGCAATTGTTGTTGTAGTATTCCCAAGGGGAGCCAAGACCCGCACCACCTTGCATGGAAGCAAGAAGAGGTCTCAAGAAAGACTCTCCTCTCATCCAACCCGACCTCCAACATGCTCAAGCCATTTACCATCAGCTCCAAGCTATGCCACATGCCTTGACAACATGGAGAGAAGGGTTGTGGAGAATCCTTGTCCCATGTGAAAAATACAAGAAATGCAATCTCCTACTCACACACCAAAGGAGAGACAAGCATGCACACACACACACACACCTCACTCTCACACTATAAAAGACAAAATACAAGAATGTACATAGTCTAAGAGCAAAAGGTGATATTTCATTCATAAAGGATATGTACATGAAGAGCACATCAAACCAAGAGTTCCCCCTTTTTACAAAAATGAAGTTCTATATTATAGACTAGGCTCATCTCCCCATGTGCTCATTTGACTAGTCAAAAAGGGAGCACATGCTCTAACTAACATATCTTCAAGAGATTCCAAGATCTCTTTTCTAACAAACAAATCACAAGAAACTAGAGGCATGGAATTTCTACATGGGATCTTCCATGTGTGTGCAAAAAGGTGGGCTATTTTACAAGGCTTCTCTACCATAGCATTATAGAAATATTAAAAAGTGTTTAGGATGGTGTTCACATGCGCACACCTCCAATATACATAAAAGGGGTATTCTCATGAGCACTAGAGGGTTCCTATGCACAAGAGAAAATGTGAGAAAACCCTACAACCCAACACTCTCCTCTCCATAGACTTTGTCGCCCTCGACAAAGCTAAGATAGGAGAATCATACATTGCTAAACTGTCCAAGTTTGATTCTTCAAGTCTTCAAATCTACAACTCTTCAAGTCTGCAAGTCTTGAGGCCTTCAATTCTTTATTGTTGAGTGACACAATCCCTGTGGGGGGCAGTTAGGACCGCATACATCCCATTGTTCAGCCCTTTGTAAGACTCGAAATGCCTTCTCAAGAAGCTCCCAAACCTGAAATTAACATACATAAAGCAAGTATACTATATTTGCAATATACAATAAACATTCATTCCAACTTTAGTTTCCACTTTAGGGAGCATCAGGTCCTACAAGACTTGCTTTTCTAGAGAGGATTCCTCATGAAGATCTTGCCTCCCAATGTGTAACTTCCCGCTCTAATGTGTATGTTAAATTTTGGACACAATCCCATGAAGGGAAGTCACAAAACTAACATAGCCTGTTTTGAAGGTCTTCATATCCCTGCAAATAAAAAAATAGCTCCAAAGATCCCATCAACAAAAATCACGTTATAGCTTTCCATATCTCCTTATATCTTGGCCATACCCTAACACATAGCAATCTAACAAGTGCATGTGTGACACATTGTATAGTAAGACATGACTGTGAGCTGGTTCCTTAGGTGCCTCATGCAAATATCTAAAAAATTTTACTTCATTCTTTTGTGTGTGTACGTTATGTGTGCCCTTCTACATCAGAGTGATGAGAACAACCAAAGGGAGTTGATACAATGTTATTGTAGTATAATGTGAACACCTATAATCATTCCTCAACATTCCCAAAAGAAATAGGATTTAATCAATTTTCAAAGTTTAGAGCACTTCACTATATATTTGTTAATCTTCTAAGACAAGGGAGCATAATGCTCATGACAATTGGCTACTTTCATCATTCAATAAGAAAGAGCATTAAGCAATACCCCAATAAGAAGAACCAGCCCCAACTCTTGTCATCCTACAATACCCATCAAATCAAAGGCACAAAAAGCTTCAACCATTTCAGCACAGAGGGCCACATAGAGTGAAACCTAGCAAGAGCCTTGAGGAAGGACATTGTACATTCATACTAGGCTCAAAAGAAGATCTTTTGAAGAGTCTCTGGTAAGGGAATTCGCCCTAAGGACACCTTAGAATCTTAAGCCACTCAAGACAAATTCACATACATATTTCAAGACAATCAAATCACACCTACATGTGTGATTACTTGATGATCCTAGTGGTTGATCACCCACCCCCATCTTCAATGGTCGAGAAGAGTATGCAATACCTCATGTGTTGCTCTTCCATTGAATGTGAAGCAGCAAGTGGCTACCTCATTAAAAAATTAGTGGAACCTTGCAAGAATTACACCCCTGTAAAAGTATGGGCATACATAACATGAAAACATTTGAAACAAAAACTCGTGTCATAGCCTCCAAGTGTTGGTAGGAGATGTGAGCACAATCCCTAAACTAGGGCAGTCATAGAACCTCAACCCTAACCAAGGGCACATCAACTTGAAATTTCAAGAAACACAAAGTCGTATATGGTAATTGAGAACATGAAGAAGCCAACCAGATTACAATTGTCATCAAAGACTATAGCATCATCGATCTTGTAACTATCTATAAGCGACATTCTTCCATGTCATATCACAAAGTCAAATTAGCACATTTGTAGAAGTTGTGGGCTAGTTGGCTGTCATGAACGAGCTAGATGAGCAAGATATTTGAGAAGCTTCATCACATGCAATGTATCCTTATATTCAAAATCCCGAGAAAAACACTATCTTTGGAAAAAAAAGTAATATATAAACATAATGTATAGGAAAGAAGTAGTCTTTTTAATGTTGTTGCTCATACTCGGGTCACCATATGTCACCTCAAACTTGTCCCTTGTTAGAGCACAAAGTGAAATCTTCTATAAGACATGTTTGCAAAACATCCTTATGTAGTTTTACAAGCTCAAACGTAGTTTTGCAAGAATCCCATTGCATAAATTTTAAACATCGTTAGTAAAAAGGCGAGTCCACATGAAATTATCTTGCATGACACTTACTATCGACAAGTACAAGAATAGTGAGAGCAGATGTGTACAAAAAGCTTCAATAGATGTTTGACACAATTAACAAACCATGATTAACAAGAAAAAATTTCCCAACTTGAGGCACATAAAGGGAGCGAATCGGGGAATCGAGCTCGACCTCGAATCAAGGAAGCTCCAGGCTAGCACCTCCGTCAATAGAGCAAGTAGAATAAGGTGTTTAATTGATTCACATGAGAAAAAGGCAATGAGCAAGGGAAACATTAGTGCAAGGGTCTTGCAAGCCACAATTGCCAAGGTCTCTATGTTGGTTGGAGTGGAAATTGGGCTGGCAAGCAAAGTAGAGTAGTCCCAATAGTTCTGACTTGAGATCAAAACATGTTGGAGATCTGACATTGTAGGAGTTCATTAGTGCTTTCTACAGACAACATAGAGATTGTTCCTTTGATCTAGAGAGTGTGGAGAGGACATCTTGATGATGAAATAAACACATGATCTCATATGTGAGCCACAACATTGCCCATAAAACACTGTAGGGGGTTGTAAGTGAGGTGAAACCTGAACATCCTCATCAGAAGCATAAAAGAAGCATAAAAGAGTCTTCATATTGACAAATTGACAAGCCTCCCAAAATATATGAACTCCCTCCTTCAATGCATGGCAAGTAGTTTTTAGTTAGGAGGTAACTTGAGGACAGTAAAAAAGACACAACATCTAGGAAGTAGTAATGAACACAAAAGAATCGTCCAACCTTCACAGTCAAGTTGTTGATTTTCTCTAGGAAAAGGAATGTGGACACCAAATCTATATACAATAGTCATACAAATCCTAACCCCAAGCCCTGCGAGCATGATGTCTTCCCATAATCGGTTTGGGCCTGCAAAGCTCCCAGACATAGAAGTGAAACGAATCAATATATGAACCGTGAGCATAATAGACCAAAACTGATGGTTTCTATCCTTCATGTGTAACACTGATGGTTCACACATCTGTACTTTAGCTAAGCAATGAAAACCTACTTGATTTCTGCACCAGGAATGAACTAAGAATACATTGTCTCCATGGAGAACAAAGATAGGTATAGAACCTTATGCAAAACAACAAGTAATCATGTGTAACTCAACTCAACAATAGAAGAATGAAAAGACTAAAGAAGGAAGACATTAAGGCCTTCCATAGCACAAATCCACACCAACAACATCTAAGGAATTTGGGAAGACATAATCATATTAATTTGTGGAATCAAAATTGAACACACTTTTGCAATAGTTGGATTCTCTCATCTTACCTCATATGAGATCATCTTAAAAAGTCCTTTTATGAGAGAATTCCAAGTTGTTAAAGCTTTGGGAAGAGATTTCCTTTATCTCAAAAACTCAAGAAATGTCACTAAAGTCAATCTAAGAGGGGGAAATTATCATGATATATCTCCAAGAGAATGGAACAAGGTTCACCATGGACATGGAAGTATAGATGGATCAAAAGAAGCATCAAATGATGAAAGTGAGGATGAAGCACCACTTTGGACATTTCCTTCAACAAATAAGAAATAAACAAAAAGATTTCTCCTAAGAAAAGAAGATTTTATAAGTGACAAAACACTAGAAGATGGAAGATACATACCATAAAAATTTAATGATGAAGATTTTGAACCCTATGGATGGAGTCAAATATTTTCCACATTAAATGTAGCCAATGAAGAGCATGTGGGATAAATTTTCTAAATGAGGAAGGATATGATATCTTTTAGATAGGTTTGAGAATGATAAATGTTGAAGAATATAATTTTGCATCTAAAACAAAAGAATCAAAACAAGAAATGAACAAGAAAATCTCACATTTAGAAAATGTGCAAGCAAGTGATGCCGTCAAAGATAAAATTTTAGGAAAATACACTAAAATCAAACATAAAGGAGAATCAAAGACAACAAAATTCACAAAAGAATTCAAAGAATAAAGAACAAGATACTCAGAATGAACAACAAGAAAAATTTGATGTTCCATCAAATTTCATAAGATATGAAATTGAAGATAGATTGTTGCTTAATTTGAAACCAAGGAGAGAGAAGACAAAGGGAGAGTCCTATGACAATCAACAAGAAACAAAAAATATTGTAATAACCTGAGAGGGGGGAGAAGATAAAATAATTGTAATTGCAGATGACACAACAAAAGAAGAAGAAGAAGCCTTGATTAAACTGGTCAAAGAATATTGAAATCTATTTGCTTACAATACAAAGATTTGAAAGGAATAGATCCTCACATTTGTGTGCATAAAATACCTATTTCACCAGATGCAAAACCTAGTATGCAAAGGAACTATACATAAAATGATAAATACTCTACAAAGATTAAGGAAGAAATAGACAAATTATTGGTAGCCAATTTCATTTATGAAATTCAGTATGTAGATTGGATATCATCAATAGTTTTGGTTCCAAAAAGAATGGAAAACTTAGGGTTTGCATCAATCTCAAAAGGGAAACTATTTGAGATAACTATCCATTGTCAATAACAGATCATCTACTAGAGAGCGTTGCATGGAAAGAAGTCTATAGTTTTTTGGATGGTTTTTCAGGCTATAATCAGGTGCCTATTGCATTAGAAGATCAACATAAAACCGCCTTTGCAACAAAATGGGGTGAATATGCATTTAGGGTTATGCCTTTTGGTCGAACAAATGCACCAGCTATAATTCAAAGGTTAATGTGTCATGTGTTCAAGGATTTTCTAAGGAACATAATGGAAATCTATGTAGATGATTTATGTACCTTTTCAAACCAAAGGAAGATCATTTACAAGAACTAGGAACTATATTAAAAAATATAGAATTTACACCCTAAAAATGTGTTTTTTTTGCAAGGCAACAAAGAATCTTAGGACACACAGTCTCCAAAAATGGCATACCTACTGATGACACTGGGTATTATAGGAAATTTATGTACGAGTTTGCGAATATTACCAAACCTCTATGCGCATTGATCACTAAGTTTGAGTGTACTAATGAATGTGATAAAGCTTTTGAAATCCTAAAAACTTGTTTAGTCACAACACCCTGTCGCTCTAGCACAATGATGAGTACCAACGTGAGGAGTTGCACCTCATAAATGTCAATCTGCAGAGATGTGAGGACCAGTATGAAGACCAAGAGCAAGTGAAGTGCACAAGCAAGTGAGTGAGAGCACACATGCATGCACACACATACACACACACAAGGTAAGAGCAAAGAGTGGAACAATGGAAGCTCTTTGATTACAAAAGAACTCTCTTCAAAGCTCAAATTTACAACAAGCTCACCTCAAAAATGAGCTCTCTAGTCCTTTTTATAGTTTTTTGAGTGGTTTTGGCCCTGTCCAGACCTAGTATCCGGGCTAGTTAAAAAATAGGTTCCAGGGTTTATTTGGCAGCTCAAACGGAGTCTAGAAATTATGAAAATTGATAGGATGATAATTCTAATACTCCTCAAGCTTGAGGACTTATGGGTTTGAACAAAATGGGGTTGCAAAAATGAAAAATGGTATTTAGAATGGTTTTTCATGATAAAGATCACTATTTTTATAGGGATTTCTTCTGAAAATTTGACATGTGCTTCTTGGAGCTCCCTAGATGCTCCTTCTTCTTGTGTTTCCACTTCCTTGATGTGATTCTATGCTTTGTCCTTAACCTTGAGTGTCAACACTCCCCCCTTCTAGAGTCTATCATCCCTGGCAGACCCTTGTTGTAGTGGTTGTTCCATGTAGTGCTTGAAAAGGTCATGTCTATCATGTACCAACAAGAGCAGCCCACCTTCCAAATGTAGCATAGTTAGTTGTTGGTTCTTCATTTTTCCACTACTAGCCCTTGCAGGTTGTAGTCCCCTTATATGTACTTCTTGATGGTGCATTTGTGAGCTTTCCAAAATTGCTAGCTGCTCAAAAGAGGTGGTCAATGTTGATTATGAGAAACTCTCGGTGGTGGATTGCTTCCTTTCTCTTGTTGTTGTCACCTTGATGTCCTCTGGTTCTTCCAAAGATGGCTTTCATAGTTTTCATGCCAAATACTTTTAACCCATAATGGATGATGGGTAAGTGCATTAGTGCATGGGTTGAACAAAATATGTGCCTTGTGCATGACCTTGTAATGTGGCCTATGCATGCGTACTTGAGAAATGCATTTATGGTGCAAGAATTGGGGTCTTGAGCAAGGTGTTCAAGGGTGTGCTGATGAAGAGGTGTCCTAATCTATCATGGTTATGGTGTGGCTAAAGTAGACAATTTTTACCATGGTGAATTATCCATCGATATTCATCTCTTCGTGTTGTACTCCAATCATAGTTGTCGACCATTGGCTTCTCTTTTGGTGTTGATAGATGTCCTTGTTGATCATTCATTGATGCGATTCTTCAAGGGTCTGGCCCTGTTTCTTCTTCTCTCTTTCTTTATCCCCCCTTTTTTTGGAACAATGCATAAAACAAGAAGAAATAGGTTAGTATCAAGAAAATATATTACATATGCCAAATGTGTCTCATGTGCATGGGATTTCTCGATTGCGTCTATGCATGGCCGTGTACTGTGGCCTTATTTTGATGCATACTTTGGAAGTGCATGACCTCAATGGTGCAAAAGACAAGGTTATGCGAAAGGCACATGGTTGTTGCATGTCGAGGCTTTCAATGTTCTTGCAAATGTTGATGCAGCCTTTGTTGGAGGTATCCATTGGATGTCAAAAGTGTTGAAATGAAAAAGCAGCTACTCCTAATCTACCAATAATCACACAATTAACAAAACTATGGAGGAAGAAATAAAAGATATGAAAACATGATGAAATGAATTAAAGTAGAAATGGAAATGACTTACATAAGATGCTCTAAGAGCATGGAGCCTCCATGAGGAGATGAAGCACACTCTTGGCAATGAGCTAGAGTGGAATGACTTATGTGGAGTGAAGGGAGGCCTTGCTTATATGGAGTTTGGGAGAATTCCCTTGCATGTGGGATAAATGAGCTTGCATGAGAATGAAAATGGACTTGGGACAAAAGGGTGGAGCATGGAACTCCCAACACCCCCCCTCCATGTGATGACCCTTTTGTTTTTAATATGGGGGACTAGTGACATATGGGATCACTTAGTCCATTCGTTTTTAGGATCTAAGGACATATGGGATCCTTAGACATAACTTGGACATATGGGATCCAAGTTTGGGGCATATGGCATCCCTAGGATCTTGGGACATATGGGATCCCAAGACATATTCTTGGAAATTTGAGATCCAAGTGGTTTTGTTGGGATCTAGGGACATATGGGATCCCTAGACATGTACAACAAGGGTTTACATAATGGGGTAGGTGATGCATGTATTGCCCTTGAGATCCTTTGGTAAGGTCCTTTGAGCTTTGGTCCTTTGCTCCTCATGGTCCTTGTTTGTAGCCTTACTCTTTCTCTTTATGTTGGAGAAGCTTTTGTTGTTGTAGACTCCTTGGGATCCATTGATGGTATCTTTGTTTGGGTCCTCTCCCCTCTTCCTTGTTACATTGATGTTGAAGCCTTTTCTTTATTTATTGCTTGATGTGTATGCCTTGGTACTCTTCTTGAGTGATGCGTTGGATGTGTCGAATTTGACTCCTCTTTTTAGATGAGAGGTGTTCTTAACCTTCATGTCTTGATAAGCGTGAGAGGATACTTCAATGAGGTCTTTTTTTGTGCCCTATGATATGATCAATGAGGTCATAGACAGTGCAATTCGAAATTTGAATCTCAGTAAGGCTCAATTGGAGTTGCGCATAGCTATCTGACACATAGACTTCTTCACAGACTTCAATACTATTTTTGTCTATGATTCACGTGATGATAGTAAGACTCATTCATTACCCTCCTCGTCACTTGAAAGTTGCTTGCCATCTTCTCTCTTACAATGTCACTAGTAAACCTGCAGAATACACTATTCATTCTCATATTCTTTTCTATATCAAAGGAGTTCTATCTAGGTAGGTTCATTCCCTTTCTCTTATGAGTAGAAATATGCTCTTATCGATTGATTCTTCTCGCTTCCATTTCCTTTGGTGATGGATCACCCCATCTGAATCGGGAGGCAACCATTTCTGTTGGCTGCATAGCACACACAGAGTACTCTTTGCAGAGAATTCATAGGAAGGTGGATCCTATTCTTGCTGCACCACTCTCATATGCTTCTTTTGGAGATGAGCCTATCTGCATGGAGATCGAGATGCTCCACAAGCTTCATGGTCACCCCAATGCACCAAGCATTGCCCATCTAGCATGGATTACCTCCAACTCTGGATTCTCTAGATCGGCAGAGAGTCCAGCTGTATCCTAGTCGTAATCTCCAAGAAACTCACCTGTTAGGTAGGAGGGTGTTGGCTCTAAGAAGGGACCAAGGAATTTCGGACGATCGGGTCCAAATGCTGTCTGGAGTGCTCTTCAATGTTCTTCTCATGGTAACATGTGCCTCTACATTTCCAACTCGGTTCGAGAGTTCATTTTGGGGCTTGGCAATAGCCTATCCTGTGAAGGTTGAGCTGCTAATTGCTGATGCAGAGGTCATGGTTGCCATAGCTTGCAATTCAATCCCTGACTCTCAGAACTACAATTCCTCTTCAATGAATATGCTAGAAGATGTGCAAATGGTAGAGAAATGGGCTACGAAGGTGAGCAAAGAGCTAAAGGAGAAGAAACGTTTCCTCAAAAGCCAAAACCTGATGTTCCAAATGATAGGCTACCATTAACTTGACCTTGCGACACAGGAAAACCTCTGTTTTCCATTCTTTCACGTGGTCGAGTCACCTTTCCTTCCTTTCTTTTCCATATTTGTGTCTACAGTTAGGGGCCTCCTCCATAGCCTTGGCTGACGATATGGAATCTAGTGCTGTCAATTTATTGTTCTCCATCAGAAAACTCTTCGATCCATAGCATTTTAGGACTGTATCGATTGCCATCTATTCATCTTTTGATGTTCTATAGCAGAAACAAGGCAGTTTTGCAGCTTGAAGGCTTCAGCTTGACTAGTCCTCTATTCAGAGTTCTCAAGAGCAGTTGTATGATATACAATATGAAGAATACAATATGGAGGGAGAGGAAAAAAATGTAATGAACAATATGCTACTGCCACAGAATACTAATCAATGATAAGGAATGATTATGACAAACAAAAAGGTGTAGCCATTATTATGCTTAATGGAAAAAAATAATAACAGTAGTGCTTAGAAGCACTTTTATTACAAAAGATGAGATGGGAGAGAGGGAGGGATTAAGAACTAATTAACAGGAAGTTATATGTTAATGATGAAGTTCTACAAGAGTTAAGATGGAAAAAACAATGACTAGGATCATAGAGTGAAGATAAAAACAATACAATACTTAACCTATGCTCTGATACCATGTTGAAACGAAAAAGCAACTACTCCTAATTTACTAGTAATCACACAATTAACAAAACTATGGAGGAAGAAATAAAAGATATGAAAAAATGATGAAATGAATTAAAGTATAAATGGAAATGACTTACATAAGATGCTCTAAGTGCATGGAGCCTCCATGAGGAGAGGAAGCACACTCTTGGCAATGAGCTAGAGTGGAATGACTTATGTGGAGTGAAGGGAGGCCTTGCTTATATGGAGTTTGGGAAAATTCCCTTGCATGTGGGATAAATGAGCTTGCATGAGAATGAAAGTGGACTTGGGACAAAAGGGTGGAGCATGGAACTCTCAACAAAAAGGACAAATTGATTTTAGGGACCCATTTCAGAATAGTGTTGGGCTGTGTACAAGTCCTTGTTGACTTCTTCATCTTTGGTTGTTTGCTTAAATTTTGTATTCGGAGTGGTTGGTTCTTTGGTGATGTGGATGCTATTGGTACCTTAGGCTTCCAAACCCATATCCTTGATGATTGTCTTCTTAGTTTTGCCGAAGGGTTGAGTTTATTTTCATTTGTTCTTTGTGCTCGGTTCTTACCCTTTTCTCTCCCTGGTGTCTTTGTTGAGACCTTTTGCATGGTGGAGAGCATAGACCTTTATGCATGTAAGAGTGCCTTGGGTACCCATATATGTGATTGTCCTTGTTGAACTGCAACTAATTTCTTAGGCACTAGTTGCAGTCTATTTACAATGGGTTGTGGGGTGGAATGAGATGGTGTGGATGGAGTTTCAACATGCAAGGGGCTTTGAGATGCAATGTCTTCTATTTTTATTTTTGCATCTTTCAGGCTTTCTTATAGTTCAGATAGCTTCTTATTCCACTTGCGATTAGCTTTCTCTTTGGTATCCTTCCAAGTTCTTGTTTTCCTCTTATCGGCTCTCCTTATTCACTTGACTTTGATTGATCAACTCGTTTCGCTTGTTGTACAACTTGTGTCCTAGTGACAACCTGGATAGGAACCACATTACTTCTACTTGAACTTGAATCCACCACTAAGCCTACCACATTAATGGGTGTAACCTTGGGTGCACTAGAGGGGTTCCTAGGACATTCTCTCGGTAGATGTTCCTTCCCGCACTCAAGACAAAAGCCTTGTATTGTGATGTTCTGTCCTTGTCCTGAAGTGAGCGAGTGGGGACATTCATGAATGAAATGGTCACACTGACATCTAAAACATGGTCCTCTAGGGGCTTGTGGTCTTACTTGTCTCGATTGGGGCCTGAGGTTGGGATTCGTATACATGACATTGGAGTATTCTGGCTCCCAATTTTGTTCAACAGGTGGTGCCTCATATTGATACAAATAAGTCTCACTATGCTCAGGTGACTCTGTGTAATAAGATCATGGACTTTCTTCATGGGAGTAGTTAGAACTATGAGCATGAGTCATTTTCGGAGACCAACGGGGTTAGTGGCACCAATGCTCTATTAGGGTTTTCCTCTACCATTTCCTACTTGACTAGAATCACATTGGTAGGAGCTCGCAGTTGATTTCTTAGAACTAGTTGTGGCCTATATGGTGCCTGATATTGATTTTGTGGCCCATAATGTTGTTGGTCTTGATTTTGATACCTACCCTATTGATAAGGTTGCTGATAATTTTTTTTGACAGCTTGCCTATTGTATGGACAATCTTGAGCTATATGATTTGTGTATTTCCTCTCAATGGTGCAATATAGAGAATTAGGGTTTCCTTGGGGCTGAGCCATCATTGGGCAAACATTAGCCATGCGGTCTCCTCCACAGTTGTAACATCACTTCAATGAGGTGACCCTTGGTGTTTGTCTATATTGAATGCCTAACTTCTTGGTAACCTGCTCAGCTATCTCATCTATCTCCGTGGAGGTTCTAGAGGTATGACTAGTAGAACTGTCAGAATCCTTATAGAGTCTGGACAATTCTAACTCCTCACCCAAGGTGTCTTCTATCTCAATGCACATGAGCACATAATCTTTTATGGATCTAGGCTCTTTCAAGTATACATATGACCTTAACTTTGTGCTCAGTAAGCCATCTAAAAATAATGCCACTTGTTTGGCTGCTGTGGGTAATTTTTGGCATAGGGCATCTTTCTAAGTACTATGTGAACCATCTTCCTACAAGTCGCACTGTTTCTTGGGGTATCTGCTTGAAGCTATGGATCACGGATGATGTGTTATGCCTGATACCACTCTTGGAAAATTCTACAATGAATGCTTCTAGCAGTTGGCCTATGTCTCAATAGTTATGACTATTTAGGGGTTGAAACCAAGCTAAGGCTGTACCCTTAAGAGTCAAATCAATTGCCTCGAACTGACTAAACAAGTCCTCGACCTATTAATCTCTTAACACTTGTTTGAGCTCAGCCACATGATCATAAGGATCTCTTGATCCATCAAAATAGTTCTTCATAGCCTTGACCACTTGAGAAGGCCTAAGGGTTCTTGGGTGCTCTTGAGGTCTAGGCAATGGAAAATCATGTTCATCTCTTTGATGCCTATGTACTTGATGTCTCTCTCTTTTAGATCTTTTACTGTCAAGTCCAGATCTCTCTCTGCCCATAATGTGTGCAAAACTTACCTCCGGTCTCTCTCTTGTTCGTTCTCGTTGTGCCTCATGAGCCTGGGATGAACCTACACTTTGGTGGCCATGAGAAATATTAGATCGTGGTGGAGGAAAACCTAATTCTCCTTGCCAAGTGTATGCATGCGTATCTTGCTCTGTTACCAAGAACATTTTCTCTGACGTGTGATCTAGATAGACAACTTTCCCTGGTGTCTCCGGATCCTTGAAATCATAGATGGTGACTATTGGGTTGGGTCGATCTGGTTTGAATCTCCAAAAGGCTTCCTCTGTTTCTCTATTCAAGAATAGTTCTATGCTTTTTTTGTCTTGAGGAATCCACTCTAGAGTGATTACTCTAGTCAAGACTGACTTACCTCTGGGAGTCTTGGGTTCTCTTCCTAGGTCTCCTTGCTCTAGGTCTCCTATCTCATTCTCAGGAATGATATTTCCAAACTCATTCGTCCTATCTGGTAAGTCGGTAACCACATACATGGTTCTTTCCTTATCAATGTATGACCCCTCTTCGAACTTGACCATTAGGTATTCAAGTCCAAAGGGTTGATCTTGATTTTTGAGTTGGACAACTGAACATCTTAGACCATCCTCATAGATGTGTGCACCTAATTAGTTGGTCCGAATATACTCTAATTGTGTCTTATAGGGAGCTTCTGGTGTTTGTAAATAGGTAGTTCTTGAGGTCCGTGTGGGTCTCTCCATGCTAAAGGACATTTTTGAGTCACTTGTTTCAGAACTTAATGTGTAGGGATAACCACTAAGTTGTTGAGCCCAAGAGTTGGCTATATGGTTGACATTGGCCTCAAATGATCTAATGCTTTGCCTATCCTTGCCTAGGTGTCTACTAGATCTTAGGTTCATAAGGTTTGTCTTCTAGTTCAATTTTCCCCTTTGTATTGCTCAAAATTCCTTGGAGTCCCCTTGGTTTCCTAGTCCCACCTGAGGGTCAACTCCCCATGAGCTTTCCAACGAACCCAAAATCACTGCAAACGGATTTTTTATGAGAAAGTTATGCCAATTCAGGGTTCTGGGGGTTAAAATAGGGAAATAAGACCTCTCTGTGACTGCTTCAGAATAGGCGATACACGATACTTAGGAAGTATCGCGATAGTTGGGAGCAAACGATACATGATACTTTCCTTGCCACAATACTCAATATCTAAAGTAAACGATAGACGATACTAGGAGTTCCACGATACCTACAGTTGGCGGCACTCGATATTTGGATGACTACTGACACACGACACTTGAATATCATGACATTTGGGCCGTGGGTGATACCTGGATATCAACGACACCTAGATATTGGTGACACGTGGATATCGATGACACTTGACCATCAGGGACACTTAGATATCACGACACTTGGCCCTCAATGACACCTAAATATCGAGACACTTGACACACGACACCTGGTTGGTCACAACACACGATACCTGAGTATTGCGACACTTAGCTTGAGCACGACACTTGGATATCAATGACACCTGACCGTCAGTGAAACTTAGATATTGTGACACTTGGCCCTCAATGACACCTAAATATCACAACACTTGACACACGACACCCGATTGGTCATGACACATGACACCTGAGTATCACGACACTTGGCCTGAGCATGACACTTGGATATCGATGACACCTGGATATCGGTGACACCTAGATATCGTGACACTTGGACATTGCAACACCTGAATATCGCGGCACTTGGCCTGAGCATGACACCTGAATATCATGACACTTTGGCCCTGGGTGACACCTAGATATCGAAGAAACCTAGATATCGGTGACACCTGGATATCACGACACTTGGGGAGTGAAAGATATTGGCAATACACGATATCTACCAAATATTGTGACACATGGGAATTCAAGTATCGCGATACTTGAACTCAACCGGTCATAACACTTGGATTTTTTGAAGTCCAAATTCAAAAATTTTTGCACATGTGTACCTTAGATCCTCCTTGTTACTCCCATGTGCCTGTAGATGCAATATTTCCCTAAACCCCCGATATCACCCTCACGATACTTGGCGTAGGTCGTGTCACGTCCGAGATTGGTCACTCAATTTTTGGGGATATTGAGGTGTAATTCTTCAACACTTCAGTTCTACACCCACCTAAGCTTCTTGCTCGTACCCACAAATGGAAAAGAGGTGAATGTACAGTAAAAGATGGAAAAATATGAGAAAATGAAGGTGGCTGGAGATGGTGATGATGATGAAGATGAAGATGGAGAAAAAAATCAAAAATTGAATGGAAAATGATGATTTTTTTACCTTCCAACGTCGCTACTCTACGTCTTACCGTCACACACTCGTCCTCCAAGCTCTCTCCCCGGCAACGATACCAAATTTGATGTCACTCTAGCACAATGTGAGTACAAATGTGAGGAGTTGCACCTCATAAATGTCAATCCGCGGAGATGTGAGGACCAGTATGAAGACCAAGAGAAAGTGAAGTGCACAAGCAAGTGAGTGAGAGCACACAGGCATGCACACACATACACACACACACACACAAGGTAAGAGCAAAGAGTGGAACAATGGAAGGACTTCGATTACAAAAGAAATCTCTTCAAACCTCAAATCTACAACAAGCTCACCTAAAAAATGAGCTCTCCATCCCTTTTTATAGTTTTTTGAGTGGTTTTGGCCCTGTCTAGACCTAGTGTCTAGCCTAGTTAAAAAATAGGTTCTAGGGCTTATTCGGGGGCTCAAACGGAGTCTAAAAATTATGAAAGTTGGTAGATGATAGTTCTAATACTCCTCAAGCTTGAGGACTCCTCGGCTTGGACAAAATGGAGTTGCAAAAAATGAAAAATGGTACAATGGTTTTTAGTGATAAAGATCACTATTTTTATAGGGATTTCTTCTGAAAATTTGACATGCGCTTATTAGAGCTACCTACATGCTCCTTCTTCTTGTGTGTCCACTTCCTTGATGCGCTTCTATGCTTTGTCCTTAACCTTGAGTGTCAACAAACCCATATTGAAAACACCTCAATGGGATGTAATATTCCATGTTCATATGGATGCTTCAAATTTTTCCTTAGTGTGTGTTTTGTGCAACCTCTAGAAGGAAGAAAATTAAATTTTCCCATCACCTATGCAATTAGAAAATTGAATCAAGTTGAGAAAAAATATACCTCAACTGAAAGAGAAGGATTGGGAATGGTGTTTTTAGTAAAGAAATATAGACATTATCTATTGGCTAACAAGTTCAAGTTTTTTGTGGACCATCAAGCTTTATTGTATCTGGTAAACAAACCTTGTCAAACTAGAAGGATAGTGAGATGGTTCTTACTCCTTATGGAGTTTCATTTTGAGGTTGTAGTGAGATAAGGGAAAACACATTTGAGAGCAAATTATTTGTCTAGAATCTTGACTGGAGAAAAATCACATCTCATAGATTATGAACTACATACACAAAGAGATAAGAAATCTAATGGCTTTTGAAAGGGAACATAGAAATCATTTGCCAATAATTGCAATGCAATACAAGGGAACTCAAATAAGGGTTTTACTAGATCTCAAGTGAACATAGTTATTTCTAACATTCTAAATCATCTTCAAAAGAGGAAACAAGAAAATAATACTTTGATACGAATAATAAATGGACAAATATTTTCAACATTATGAGTAGTAAAAATTGTTCTCAAAGTAGGAAAAGAAGAATGTGTAGTTTTGTTGATATATTTCGGTAGTGATGTGTGTGAACACACTAGGACCATTGGGGCACTTTTTTCCCTCTTTAGGAGGTCTTTTTCCCCTGGCTTGTATATATGCCTATAGCCCTAACAAGTTGATTATCTTTGTATATTCTAGTGGTATTACATTCAGCATTTTGTGTTGCACTCCAAGCTTCTTCTTCTCCCTTCTGCTATTCACATGCTTCTGCATACCTCAAACTCCAACAATTGGTATCAAAGCAGGTCGATGCATCATCTAGGGCATCGTCGACACCCCTCCAGTCATAGTCTCAAAAATGCACAGAAATTGGTGAGCATAGTCAGGTTGAGCTCGTTTCGGCCTCTGAATGCAGTATCACAATGCTTGTGTAGGAAATTTTGTCTTTTTGTGCCAAAGACATATACAAGTTTTGATTCGCCAGTATAAGTATCTCGAAGTTTGCTACATGTTTAGCAGAACTCGATATGGTAGTTCTATTCAAGTTTTTGAGATACAACCATTTTTTTGCATCAAGGTATTTTAATCAGTGGCCATGGCTAAATGTAGTGATGTATCCCGCATGTTGGACTTTGAGGATAAAAGTAGTGATGTATCCTGCATGTTGAGTTTTGAGGATAAGCTTGACATTACTGATTACCAAGTATGGGCTTATATGATGCATCGTGTATTGGTTGCAAAAGGAATCTGGAATATTGTTCAAGGTGTTGAAAAATGTCCTATTACACCTGAAACACAGTTGCTAAAGCTGGTGTAGATGGCATTGAAGATGATGATATTCTTTGTGTTCCTGTTTGTGCTGCAGTTCCTACTGCACCTACTATAGAGCAAATTCATTGGGATGCAAAGATGCTCAAGCACATGCAGTGATAGCCTTGTCTATAAAAGAGGCCATTATTCCTCACATTTGTTCATGCAGAATAGCTAAGGTGCTTGGGATGCACTTACCACCTTATACTAGGAAAGGAATGAGGCTCATGTTGCTTATCTCCAAAATAGTTGGAGAGTGAGCACATGAATGAAGGTGATTCCATGGACAATTTTCTGATGAAGATCAAAGATTTGAAAGAACAATTGATTTCTGTTGATGAAGTCTTGCCTGAAAGTTCACTTGTGCAGACTGTTTTGAATGGTCTTCCCGATTCATATCTAATTTTTGCTTATACTCTTCGTTTGATGATGAAAGGCAATCCAAATGCCTTAACATTTCAAGAGTTAGTCTCTATTCTATTACATGAAGATCAATCTAGGTAGAACAAGTCCATTATGTGTATTATAGATCAAGCTTTCATGGTTAGTCAGAAGGGAAAAGGTAAATGGAGCTCTTCTAATAGTAAACAAAAATTTGCTAATTCTACACAATCAAAGAAGGAAGAAAGAGACAAGAAGAAAACAGAAAAGCATAAATTGTTTTGCAAATACTATAAAGGAAATGATCATGCCATCAAGAGTTGTCCAAAATTGGCTGATAAGGAGGCAAGGAAGAAAGAGGCTGGAATGGTTGTTGCAGAAGCCTCTACATCCAAAACAGATTCTGCTAATCTTGTGTAGAATGAAGAATGGACATTTACCACTGTTTGTAGTTTTGACCCACCTTCTCATGAATAATGTATGTCTGCAGTAGACTCAGATGTTTGGTACTATCACAACGCAATTTCTTCACTTCACTCGAGCCTGCCCTACAGGGAATACTATCACATGCACCAACAACTCCCCTTATCCTGTTATGGGAGTTGGTAAGATCATTCTGACTACTGCTAATGGTAGTTCTTTTACATTGTCGGATGATTTATTTGTGCTAGGGATCAACAAGAATCTATTATCAGTTTTAGCTTTAGCCAAGATTGGCTTGGTTGTGAAATTTGTTGATGATAGATGTACAATTCATGCTCTTTCAAATGGCAAAATCATTATTGCTTCAGGAATTTTATGTCCTCAGCTATATAAGCTCATAGACTATGAAAAATCTGCGAATGATTTAGCATGTGCAGTACATGATTCTCAAACTATGTCGATGCAAAGCTTTGACATGCATGTTGTGGTCATCTGAATTTTGCTAGTTTGCTATGCCTGTAGAAATTTGAAATGGTGTCCTCTTTGCCCAGACTTAAGGCACCCAATAAACATGTATGTGAAGGCTATATTTTGGGCCAAATGTTGTTCCTTGTTCCGAAAAGATGGTTCAGTTCGAGCTACTAAAAAATTGCAGCTCATTCACAGTGATGTTTGTGGTCCTATGTAGACACCCTCTTTTGGAAACTATCTTTACTTTGTTCCTTTCATTGATGATTTTCTATCCATTGAAAGAAAAGTCCGAAGTGTTTATGTGCTTAAAAGAATTTCCGGTTTTGGTTGAAAATATGTTAGCATGTAAAATAGGCACCCTCCATTCTGATTGAGGGGGGGAATATATGTTATCTGACTTTAATGCATTTTTGGCTGAATGTGGCATAAAGCATCAATGTATAATGCCATATACAACTCAAGAAAATGGAGTTACTGAACGGAAGAACAGGTCACTCATGGAGATGGTGAGGTATATGTTCAAGAGTGAGGCTTTACCACATAGTTTTTGGCTTGAGGCTATTACGTGTGCAACATATGTACTTATCAGGTGTCCCACTAAAGCATTGTAGTCTATCACTCCATATGAGGCTTGGCATGGTCTCAAGCCATCTGTTGCTCACCTGCATGTTTTTGGTTGTCTGGCATATTCATTAGTGCCTCAAAAACAATGTAGGAAATTGGATGATAAAGTAGTGAAATTTTTTTTTTGTTGGGTACACTTCTGAAAGCAAAGTCTATCGTCTATATCATTCATAGACTAAACACATTTTGATTATATATGATGTTTTTGTGGAAAATGCTATTCGGCCATTACTTTCATGTACTAAGGAGACATCTCTTAGCTCCAAAGACATGTATGATACTTTGCTGCCTCTTTTTATAGGTGAACAGTCTAGTGCTCATCCTAATGAGGCAATTGCTTAGCCTTTACATATTTCATTTGATGATGCAAATCATTCCATTTCTGATGCAAATTTACATGATGCACTTGTTGATGAGAGAGCTGATATTCAGGAGGAAAAAACTATGCCAAAATGGCTGGTGCAGACTTTGCATGACAACAAATTAGATGCACCTTTGTCATATCGTACTCGTTCTGGCTATCATAGTGCCTGTTTTGCATGAGATTGCTATTCTATGCCTGAATTTGGTCTCTATGATGAGAATGAGCCTGTTTTGTTTGATGAAGCACAAAATTCTGAAAAGTGGATGGCTACTATGGAATCAAAATATGATGCTATCATGAAAAATGGAACCTTCTCTTTATGTGACATGCCTCCTGGCAAGAAGGAGATTGGCACTAAGTGGGTATACAAGTTGAAGCGTAAGCCTGATGGAACAATTGACAACTATAAGGCTAGGCTTGTTGCAAAGGGTTATGCGCAGGAAAGAGGCATTGATTCTGATGAGAACTTTGCACCTACATGCCGAATGACAAATGTTCGTAGCATATGTGCACTTTTAGCTCATCGTGGTTGGAATGTACATCAATTGGACATTAAAACTGCATTTTTGAATGGTGACTTGCATGAAGGAGTGTATGTTTTTCAACCTCGTGGCTCTGTGTAGAAAGGGCATGAAACTCAAGTGTGCAGATTGAAAAAGGCATTATATGGTTTGAAGCAAGCACCACGTGCTTGGTATGAAAAGATACATGGCTATCTGATTGCACATGGTTTTGAGAATAGTCCAACTGAGAGGGCCTTATATGTTAAGCATGCTAATGATGTGCTTCTGATCATTGTTGTGTATGTTGATGACATGCTGCACATTGGTCCTCATGAGAAGCATATTGCTGAGTTTAAGTGTGATCTGCATGTGTCATTTGAGATGTCTGATTGGGGGCATTTGCGTCATTATTTGGGCATTCAATTTATAGGAGTTGATGGCAAAATGCCTTTGTATCAAACAAAATGTATTGACACATTATTGCAGTGCTTGGGCCTTGAAGACTATAAACCTATTGCCAGCCCTATGGAAAGAGGTTTATGATTGAGTCTTCATGATGCTAAAAATGCATTTGATGTTGTTCTCTATCAACAGGCTATTGGGTGCTTGATTTAGTTATGCATTACTCGGCCACATATTCAGTTTCTTGTCTCAAAGATGAGTAGGTTTATGCATTGTCGAGGTGTCAAGCTGTCACTCTAGTACAATGGAAAGTACCAACGTGAGGAGCTCCACCTCGTAATTGTCAATCCTTGTAGAGGTTAGGCCGATATGAAGATCAAGAGCAAATGATGTGCATGAAGAAGATGGTGAGAAATGCAATTTGCATACACATACACACACAAGGGAAGTCACAATGGAGATCAATGAAAGGCAAGGAAAGAACTCATACTCATATTCATCATTCACTAAGTACAATATCTCTTCTAATTACTAGCTCATAAGCTCTACAATAGCAACAAAAACCTCCAAATGAGCTCTCTAGCCCTATTTATAGTTTTGCCTAGCTTTCACCGGTTTTACATCTAGTGACCGACATAATTTAAAAATAGGTTCTACCTCTAATTTGAACTATCTAAATGCTTTCAAAAATTACAAAAATTGGTATGAGCTTTCTACATAGACTCCTCAAGCTCGAGGACTCCTCGAATTGCACAAAATGGAGTCGCACATGTGGTAATCAGATGTATATACATATGTTACATTGTTTTAGTGATAAAAATCACTGTTGACATAATGATATGATCTGTAAGTGATTTATGTGCTTCCTCTTCTTCTATGATGATAACCGATGCTAGATCCTTTTCCTTGAACACTCCCCTCCTCATTGTTTCTGTCGTCCTTGATAGAACCTGATTGCGCATGAGTAATATAGTTGGTGAAGGTCTGTTGCCAAGGTATGTTCCGTGATGCGAATTCCCCTAATAGGGCCGCATTCAAGCTTCTCCCAATCGATGGGCTGGGGTTCATCTGGAGGTGGTCGCAGATAATGCTCAGAATACATGACACATTCGTAGGCAAACAAATGAAGCAAATGTGTGGGACGACTGATGAACACTTCTGAATGGTATTCCCAGAAGCCAGTGGTGAAGATATCTTCAAATGTCTGTTTATAGTAGGCGGGCATATATTTCAGTCTATAGTGCCAAGCATAGCATACTTTGAGGGAAGGTGTCATGCACATGTTATATACTAAGTCCAAATTCCCATGCTCAAATCCTGGTGTATTCACAGTGGGAGCCTTGACATGTCTGAAAGTTTTAAAGACCACCTGCATCATATCAAAAATTTTTTCAGTCATTTGTGCCGCAACGTTAGTCATTTGATGCAGACAGGGTAGCCAATGTCAAATAGTGGCCATCATGTAGTCGACAATCAGAGTGTTATTCCTAGGAGGCAGAGATAAAGGGTAATTGAGCCAATCTCTGCATTGGTGATTATTCTGAACTTTAATAGCGAATGCCTTCCAAGTGCCTCTACAAGGGATTGGCCCATAACACGGGCTGTACTTTAAATGCATAGGGGCACGCATCCATGTATGCATCCTTTCAGGGTATTTTTGGAGTAATTCCACGTGCCATGTTGGTTGATATATGTGTCCATGCTCTACTTTCGATGGAATGTCTTTTGGCTCGAACTGCATGGAGTGCGTGGGGTGGTTATTAGTGATGCTTTCAATTTGGAAGTTATATTCTTTGAGCAACAAGAAATATGGTTTATATTGGAGCTCGCTCATCATAATGTGTCAGCGAGGGGCGATAGCAGCAAAATAGGGCAATTTCAAAATGACCTCTTTGATGTTGTCCATCGCATGTAGTTGTGCATCTACTCACGCTCTATGAGTCTTGCCAAGTTCTTCAACTGCCTTTAACCAATATGGAGGAGGTAACTCATATGTGTCATTTCCTTCTGGCGATGAACGTCCTCCAACCACTGGCAAAGGTCATATTTTTCTTCAAAGGTGTCCTCAACTGGTATGGGTATCGTCTCATCAGGTTCTAGCAGGTCGGGTGGCAAATTCGATCGAGGGGGTTCTATCATGGTGGACACTTGGGTCTGTAATGCCTGTACTTTCATATGTAGTGCACTTAGTTTGTCTAAGAGAGCCTGTGGTGTTACTTCCTGTACAATAGTAGGTCCTAAGGAATCTTTGAGCAACGAGGTCTTATTGGTCTTCTTGAGTGTGCTTCATTCTTCTTGGAGGCGATCATAATCCTCGACTACTCGTGCATGGACTTCTAGGAGAATCTACATGGACTCTGGAGGAAAGTCTTGAAAGTGAGATGGACTAAGGGGCATCTCTGGATTATCCAAAGTGGCTTCAAAATTCTCGTGGTTTTGTTGCTGAAGGCGTTGGTTTTCCTCCTTGGCTGCATTGAGATGTCGTCAAAGGAGCACATATTTCGTGACAGTTGAGCATTGCACATCAAATAAACATCTAACTGTGATTCGACTTCCTTGATGCGTTCCTATACTTGAGCTTCAAGAGTTTGTTGTTGCTTCTAGTGTTCTGTTTCAAATTCTGATACTTTATATTAAAGTCATGGCTCTGCAAAGTGAGTGCATCTAAGCGTGTCTGCAATTCTTGTGTAGTCCATTGGAGGGTGGAATGCTATTTCCCTAGCAATGAATATTTGACATTAATCTACTGAAGACATTGTATCATTTGCTGGATGGTAGCATCAATAGTGGATGAGGACGATGATGCAAAGGTGGGGAATGATACATGCAGGGTGGTTTGTAATGCAATGGGAGTGGGGGTTGGGGTAGGGATGGTGGATGCCATGGCAAGTGATGGAAGCGAGGTGCGAATAAGTGACGTGTGAAGTGTGCTATGTGAGGTGGTGAGTGCATGCAATTGTTTGTTTGGTGAAGCAGTGGGCGAGATGTCCATGTCGCTAGTGGTATCTGCAGTGATTGCACTGTGAAAGAGTGATGTAGGTGTGATTGTGCGTGCTGGTGGGTGCAATTGTGTGGTAAGAGGTGAGTGAGGTGGTGTGCTTGGTGGCCATAAGAAGGGGGCTTGTGGGTGGAGTTCTCGAGAGTGTCATACAAATGGCAAAGGTGTGGATCATAGGTGCAAAAAGGATGTGAAAGAGGAATAGAAGGAGGTTGGCTGTATAGAGATGATAAAGGAGTATAATGGATTAGTGGTATATGTTGGAGTTAGACGTCTGTGAAAGCACACGGACAACACAAGGAAGAAGAAGAAGCTTGGGGCACAACACACAAAACTGAATGTATTACTAGAGAATGTACAAAGATAAGTATCCCATTAGGGCAATAGCCCTATATACAAGCCGGGGGAAAAAAGCCTCCTAACGAGGAAAAAAAGTGCCCCGACGGTCCTAGTGTGTTCACACACATCACGACCTAAATTGGGAGTGATGCGGTGAACAAGGAGCTGTTACTCATGTATAAGGAAGTGCCAAGCTATGTGGAAATCACTCCACAAAAGGAAGTAAGCCCAAAGCTTTGCAGAAAGATTCAAACTTCTCCCTAGGCAGAGCCTTCGTGAAAAGGTCTGCAATGTTCTCCTGCGTGGGCACATATGCCAAGCTGATCTCCCCAGCAGAGAACCTCTCCCTGACATAGTGATAATGCACCTCAATGTGCTTAGTGCGAGCATGGAACACAGGGTTCCTCGCAATTGCCAATGCGCTCTGACTGTCAGTGAAGATGGTAGTGGCAGAAGACTGACCAACACCCAAATTAGCCATAAGGCATCTGAGCCACACACACTCAACAGTAGATGTGAAAGCTGCCCTATACTCAGCCTCACAACTAGAAGTGGCCACAATAGGCTGCTTCTTGCTCAACCAAGATATACATGAGCTACCAAGCATGAAGCAAAAACCACTGGTGGACACACGAGTGTCATAGCAACCAGCCCAATCTGAGTCAGAAAAAGCATGCAAATTTGGCGGTAGTGATCCCCCCTCAGGATAAAACAACCTAAGTAGTCGAGTACTACTCAAGTAGCGAAAGATGTGCTTAACCGCGTTCCAATGCGTGTCTCCTGGGCAATGCATAAACTTGCTCATCTGTGAGACAATAAACTGAATATCTGGCCGAGTAATGCATAAGTAAATCAAGCATCCAACAGCCTGCTAATAGAGAACAACATCAAATGCATCTCCAGCATCATGAAGACTCAATCGTAAGCCTGTCTCCATAGGAGTGGCAATAGACTTATAGTTTTCAAGGCCAAAACGCTGCAATAATGTGTCAATATATTTTGTTTGACACAAAGCCATTCCACCATCAACTTGCATAAACTGAATGCCCAAAAAGTGATGCAAATGCCCCAAATCAGACATCTCAAATGATGCATGCAAATCGGCCTTGAAATCAGCAATACGCTTCTCAATAGAACTTGTGAGTAGCATGTCATCAACATAGACAACAATGATCAGAAGCACATCATTAGCACGCTTAACATATAAGGTGCTTTCACTTGGACTGTTCTCAAAACCATGTGCAACCAGATAGGCATGTATCTTCTCATACCAAGCATGTGGTGCTTGTTTTAAACCGTATAATGCCTTCTTTAACTCGCACACCTGGTTTTCATGCCCTTTCTACACAAAGCCACGGGGCTGAAAAACATACACTTCTTCATGCAAGTCACCATTCAGAAATGTTGTTTTAATGTCCAACTGATGTACATTCCAACCATGATGGGCGGCAAGTGCACAAATGCTCCGAACAATAGTCATACGACATGTAGGTGCAAAGGTCTCATCAAAATCAATGCCTCTTTCCTACGCATAACCCTTTGCAACAAGCCTAGCCTTATACCTGTCAACTGTACCATCACGTTTATGCTTCACCTTGTATACCCACTTAGTGCCAATGGCCTTCTTGCCAGGAGGCAAGTCAGATAAAGACCATGTACCATTCTTCATTATAGCATCATATTCAGATTGCACAACAACCATCCAATTTTTTGAATTCTGTGCTTCATCAAAAGAAACAGGCTCATTCTCATCATAGAGACTAGATCCAGCCATAGCATAGCAATTTGATGCAAAGGAGGCACTATGAGAGCCTGAACGAGTACGATATGAAAAAGGTGCATCTAATTTGCTGTCATGCAAGGTTTGCACCAGCCATTTTGGCATAGTTTTTGCCTACTCAATATCAGCTCTCTCATCAAGAAGTGCATCATGTAAATCTACATCAGAAATGGAATGATTTGCATCATCATATGAAACTTACAAAGGCTGAGAAGTTACCTCATTAGGACTAGCACTAGACTGTCCACCTGTAAACAGAGGCATCAAAGTATCATACATGCCTTGGAGCTAACGGATGTCTCCTTAGTACATGAACACAATGGCTGAATAGCATCTTCCACAAAGACAACATCATGGCTAACCAGAATGCATTTAGTCTGTGGATGATACAGACGATATCCTCTACTTTTAGAACTATACCCAACAAAAATACATTTTACTTCCTTATCATCCAATTTTCTGCGATGTTGTTCAAGCACTAGTGCACATGCCAAACAACCAAAAACATGAAGATGAGCAACAGATGGCTTGTGGTCATGCCAAGCCTCATATGGAGTGATAGACTACAACGCTTTAGTGGGACACCTGTTCAGTACATATGTTGCACACATGACAACCTCAAGCCAGAAACTATGTGGTAAAGCTTGACTCTTGACCATGCACCTCCCCATCTCCATGAGTGACCTTTTCTTTCATTCAACAACTCCATTCTTTTGAGGTGTATACGGGACTCTACATTGGTGTTTTATCCCACATTCAGCTAGAAATGCATTAAAATCAGAAGACATATATTCCCCCCCTCGATCAGAATGGAGGGGGCCCATTTTACATGCTGACAAATTTTCAGCCAAAACCAAAAACTGTTTAAAGCACATGAACAGTTCGGACTTTGCTTTGAGTGGATATACCCATGCATGCCTGGAAAAATCATCAATGAAAGTCACGAAGTAAAGGTAATTTCCAAAAGAGGGTGTCTGCATAGGACTACAGACATCACGATGTACAAGCTGCAATTCTTGTGTAGCCCGAACTAAACCATCTTTTGGAAAGGAGGAACGCTGCATTTTGACAAAAATACAGCCTTCACAAACATGTTTTCCACGTGCCTCAAGTTTGGGCAAAGAGGACACCATCTCAGATTTTTGCATGCGTAGCAAACTAGCAAAATTCAGATGACCAAAGCGTGCATGCCAAAGCTTTGCATCTGACATAGCCTGAGAATCATTTACTGCACATGCCAAATCATTTTCAGATCTTTCATAGTCTATGAGCTTATACAACCCACGACATAAAATTCCAGAAGCAATAATAACATCTCCATTTGATAGATCATGAACTGTACGTCTGTCATCAACAAATTTCACAACCAAGCCAATCTTGGCTAATGTAGAAACTGATAACAGATTCTTCTTGATCCCTGACACAAATAAAGCATCTGACAAAGTGAAAGAACTACCATCAGTAGTAGTCAAAATGATCTTACCAACTCCCATAAGAGGATAAGAGGAGTTGTTGGCACATGTAACAGTATTCGCTGTAGGGGTAGGATCGAGTGAAGAGAAGAAACTGCGTTGCGAGGTAATATGTTTGGTCCCCCCACTGTCAAAGTACCAAACATCTGAGTGTATTGCAGACATGCACTGCTCATGAGAAGATGGGTCAAAACTGCAAACAGTAGTGAATGCCCATTCTTCTTCCTGCATAAGATTAGCAGACTCCGTTTTTGGTGTAGAGGCTTCTGCAACAACCATTCAAGCCTCTTTCTTCTTTGCCTCGTTTGCAGCCAGTTTTGGATAGTTCTTTATGATATGATCATTCCCTTTACAGTACTTACAAAACAATTTTTGCTTTTATGATTTTTTTCTCATCTTTATCTTGGTTATTCGAATGTGAAGCATTTGCAGATTTCTGCTTACTAGTAGAAGAACTCCATTTTCCTTTGCCCTTCTGACTAGCCAGGAAAGCTTAATCTGCAACAGGCATAATAGACCTGTTCTGCCTGGACTGATCTTCTTGCAACAGAACATAGACTAACTCCTTAAATGACAAGGCATTTGGATTGTCTTTCATCATCAACCGAAGAGTAGAAGCAAAACTCTGATATGAATCAGGAAGACCATTTAGAACAGTCTGCACAAGTGAGCTATCTGGTATAACCTCATCAATAGAAATCAACTTGTTGAGCCCATACGTCATATTGGTCAAAGTCAACTACATTCAAAGTCAAAAGGTCAAAGTCAAACTAGTCAAAGTCAACAAGGTCAAAGTCAACTGGTGCAAAGTCAAAGTGCTAAGGTGCAGATGTCAAAGTGCACAGGTAGTGCACAATTAAGTGTCCACAAAGGGTAAATTGGAGAAAGCGGGTTGCAGGTTACAGAGGTATTTCTCTAATTTCCCTAAGGTTCAAAGTGTTTTTAAAGTATTTTGGAAGGTTCAGGTGAACCCTCTCTTATGTGCAAAAGTGAAGACTTAAAAGGAAATGTGAAGCGGCAGCGTACGCACAGGGGAAAGTATGGCCCCCCAATTAAAATTTTGGGTTTTAGTGTAAAGTCACTACAGGACAAAACAGGGAGTCATTGGCTGCCACTTGTGAAGACAATCTTGGGACATCAAAGTGAGCACCAAGATACTATTGCAGTTAGGAGCGTACTGAAGTATTTCGATGGCGTGCACCACACTGGACTCTCCTTCTCGAGAGCTCCACGACGATATGCTCAAAGTAGAAAACCGAGCTCCTGTCGCCACACACAGTACTCCGCACAGATGTTGTAGAATACGCAGAAAACGCAGTACACAGGGAGCACGAAGACAGACTTCTTAGGTCTTACAAATGCGGTCGAACTTACAGTCTGTGACTGACCAGGCCACTATATGTTTTATTAAAGAACATATACAAAGAAGTGTCCGGTGGCCATTTGGCCTTTCACATGGACACTAACGGTAACAATCTCCCACTAAAGGCCAATATGGCCAGAGTAACTATGGGAGAAAAAAGAAAGAATGATAAAGAATACCTGAGTGTAAGTATACAAACTATAGCTCCCACCTGATGGGCATGTTACACAGTATACAAGTGACTGCGTAAGATCAAGAATCAAGTAACCCCCATCAAGTGACAACAGTGTCGAAAGCTATCCTGTGGTAGAGCTTTAGTCAAAGCATCTGCAGCATTATCTCGAGTGTGAACCTTCTCAAGAATAATGCTCTCAGTGGCTAAGCAATCTCTAATGAAGTGATACCGCACCTCAATGTGCTTGGTCTTTGCATGATAGACCGGATTCTTAGCCAAAGCAATGGCACTCTGACTATCACTGAGCAAGTGAGGTACATGCTGAGGCAAACCCATATCACAAGCAAGACGAGAAAGCCACAATGCTTCCTTACATGCCTCACTTGCTGCAACATACTCTGCTTCTGTGGTGGAAACAACTGTACATTCTTGAAGACGAGATCTCCAAGAGATAGCACCTCCAGCAAAATGAAAAATGTACCCTGATGTAGACTTACGATTGTCTACACAACCAGCATAGTCAGAATCTGTGTAACCAATAATGGATGCTTTCCCTCTACCTAAGCATAGACACTTGTCCTTAGTGCCACTCAGATATCTCAAAATCATTTTGACCGCTTCCCAATGTTTCTTGCCAGGATTAGACATATATCTGCTCACAACTCCCACTGCAAATGCAATGTCTGGTCTCGTAGCTACCATAGCATACATGAGACTACCAACAACAGACTGATAGGGAATTTTGGTCATGAATTCCTTTTCCTCATCTGATTTGGGGCAGTCATCCTTGCTCAATTTCACATATGTGGGTAAAGGTGTACTCAATGCCTTTCCACCCTGCATATTGAATCGATGAAGTACTTTGGATATGTACTCACTTTGAGACAAGTATATGCATCTTTTACTCCTATCACGAGTAATGCGCATGCCAAGAATATGTTTGGCATCCCCCAAATCCTTCATATCAAATGTCTGACTCAACTTCTTTTTGAGAATTGACAAATCATAAGAGGACTTCCCAGCAATCAACATATCATCGACGTAAAGTATCAAGCATATCAAGCTGCCATCAGAACATCTCTTTGTGTAGAGACAATGATCCTCATTGCTCCGAGAATAGCCTTGGGACTTCATAAAAGCATCAAACTTTTGGTACCATTGTCTAGGAGACTGTTTAAGTCCATACAAGCTCTTCTTGAGCTTACAAACTAGACTTTCCTTGCCAGGAACTACATAACCCTCTGGTTGTTCCATATAGATCTCATTTGTAAGATCTCCATGCAAGAAAGCTGTTTTCACATCCATTTGGACTAGCTCTAAGTCCTCCATTGCAACGAATCCAAGCAACATGCGCAAAGTAGTCATCTTGACCACTGGGGAGAAGATTTCCTCAAAATCAACACCATGTTGTTGCTTAAAACCCTTTGCAACAAGTCGTGCTTTATATTTTGGAGAAGCACTATCTGATGTGAATTTCAGCTTATATACCCATTTACATGGTAAAGCTTTCCTTCCCTTTGGCAAAGGTACTAAGTCCCAAGTACCATTCTTGTGAATAGAATCCAACTCACTCTTCATGGCACGCTCCCACTTGACATGATCCTCTGTCTGCATAGCCTCTTTGTAGCAAGAGGGCTCACCGGCATCTGTTAGCATAACAAAATCTAAACCTGGAACATATCTATCAGGTGGATATGAGACACGTGCAGAACGTCTCAATGGTTGCTGAACAGGAACATGTGCAGACTGATCTGAATGGACATTCTCTTGAACATCCCTATGTGCAGCATTTTTATGCATGCTAACCGGAGGACTAGTATCCTCAAACACCACTCTTCTCACTTCAACCTCCTTAATCGGCTGTTTATGCATCTTAGACTCATTAAAAATGACATCACTACTTCTGATCACTGACCGTGTTTCAGGATCCCATAAGCGATATCCAAATTGTCCTTCTCGACCATATCCAAGAAAAATGCATTTCTTTGACTTATGGTCCAACTTCTGTCTAAGATTCTTGGGTATATGAACATATGCTTCACACCCAAAAACTCGAAGATGATCATAATATGGTGGTTTCCCTGTCCATAACTCTTGTGCCACTTTCAGACCTTTGGCAGTACTAGGTGAAAGGTTAATCACATGAACTGCAGTCAATACGGCTTCTGCCCAAAAACCTTGTGAGAGGTTTGCATGATGCAACATAGAGACTACTCTATCTTGAATAGTTCTATTCATCCTCTCAGCTACACCATTCTGTACTGGGGTATAAGGAGCTGTAAACTCTCTACGAATCCCTCTACACTGACAGAAAAGGCTGAATTCATGTGAGGTATACTCACCCCCATTATCTGAACGTAAAGCCTTAAGCTTAGTTCCTTTTTCAGTCTCAACTGAAGCAAGCCATTTTCTGAAAGTAGGGAATACATCATCCTTCGATTTGATAGGATATACCCAGACTTTTCTAGTAGCATCATCTATGAAAGTAACAAAGTAAAGAGAACCACCTAAGGACCTAGTGGGCATAGGACCACACACATCTGTATGAACAAGATCTAAAGGCTGAATTGAAGAGTCAATGTGCGTTTTATGCACATTTCTGGTTTGCTTTCCATATTGACAATGCTCACAAAATGAAAAATTAGAGAAAGATAACACAGGTAAGTAGCCAGAACGAGAAAGATTTTCCATTCCACTACGAGATATATGGCCCAAACGACCATGCCAAATACAAGCCATAGGCTGTTCAGTAACAGCTAACAAGTGTTCTTTCTGTGATACAAATAAAGGGTAAAGTGAGCCAACTTTCCTTCCTTTTGCAATAACCATATTGCCCTTTGATATACGAAAGGACTGAGCATAGAAGACCACCTTGTAACCAAGGTCATCAAGTTGACCAACTGACATCAAACTGCGTGATAACTGAGGTACATGGCGTACATTATGCATAGTAAATTTTGAACCGTCAATGAACTGCACAACCACATCTCCAATCCCCACAACATCACACTGGTAAGAGTCACCAAGTCTCACGGTACCAAGAGACTTTGCTGCATAATTAGAGAACCATTCTCTATGTGGTGTCACATGGAAAGAAGCACCAGAATCTAGCAGCCAGGTGTGGGAAAGAGAATCAGCCATAAGTGCCTCAGATGGCACAGTACTATCAAGTGTCAACACATCAGCATCATCAGAAATAGCATTAATTTCTTCAATCTTCACAGTCGAAGTAGATGGTGCAGGTAACTGTTTAACATGCCCATCAACATTCTGTCCTTTACCTTTAGCATTCTTTAATGCATAACAGTCTTTCTTCATGTGTCCTTTCTTATGACAATAATGGCATTCAATATCCCTCTTCCTTGATTTACTTCTGCTCTTATTCTGTTGACCATTCTTTTCCTTGTTCTTGCTCCTGCCACGTTGTTGATTCTTTCCTTGGTAAGAATCACGAACATTATATGCATCTCCACTCTGAGTGCCAACCATAGATTTTCTACGAATCTCCTCACTCAAGAGTGCTCCACATATGTCATCATAGACGAGTTTACCACCTGGTGCACTATTGCTAATAGCTGTGCAAAATGTATCCCATGATGATGGCAGGGTGCATAACAGCAATACTGCTTTCATTTCATTGTCCATATCCATTTTCTAAGCCTGTAACTGGGAGAATATGGCATCAAACTCATTTAGATGAGCAGCAACACTATCTGTGTCCTTCATACGAAGGTCGTATAATTTTCTCATCAGATATACTTTATTTGATGCCGTCTCTTTTTCATATGTATTGCATAACTTCTTCCAAAGCTCCTCTGCACTTTCACAGTCTAATACTGTAAAGTAAACATTATCTGCTAGGTGCAAGCGAATGGTAGACCTGGCCATTTCATCTAACTCATCCCAATCATCTTCATCCATGTCAGCAAGCTTCTTTGAAATCCCATTTACTGGCTTCCATTGCCTTCTTTGAATCAGCACATCTTTAATCTGATTCTTCCATAGAGCAAAGTTTGTGCCATCAAATTTTCGGATCTCAAAATGGTCTTTGCCCTGCAAGTTATAGCTCCTCCTCGGAACGCTAGCACTAGACCCTGATCCACCGGATGTGCCTGAGACCTCTGATGCCATGATCGTAGAGAACTGAATAGAATGATAATGGAGCTAGAAGAGTCCAAACACCAACAAATAAGTGTATCAAGGAGTAAATCGACCACTATATAGTTGACTAAACCAGAAATCTGGAAAAATTTTGCCAGAGTATCCTCTGCAAAATTAGCATATGACCAGTGTCAAAGTATCATAAAACTGCAAGTACTAACATGTCTACCTGCATAGTGAATCACTGACTCCACTGCATATAATCAGTTACCCAATAGAAGCCAACTAGGCTTATCGAGCACCTATGAACAACTATCATACATCTCCTATGGCGAGGCTGGGTAAGTCTTCCACCTGCATCACCGAAGAGACCCCGACATCTGGGTGTCTCCCAGTTAAGAAAACCTCACCACGACCCTCTTTATCAAACGTAAAAGGCTTTATGCAAAGAACGTAACCGCTATATCAATGCCCACATGGACGTACATAAGCGGTATCCACAGAAGCGTACATGGTGTGTATGTGCTCAATATATGCAGTAAAATGACACTGAAAGGCTGAATACACAGCCCAAAAAACTAGCCAATAACACCTGCAAGTGTCTGTCAACTCTGATGTTTTAGGCTTTAAAAACCTGCATAAATTTGCAGCGACTGCTCCCACCAAAACTGAAAACCCCTCGAGAAACCTGTAGTTTTACGAGTGTAGCTGAAAATACAGCCTCAAAGGTTGATATTTATTGTCTGAGAAGTACAAGGAACACTCTTCTTGATGTTCTTGGACCTGTATGAAGAGAACTACGTGCGAAAGTACTCCAAAATGGCTTAGTCTTTCCCCTTCTTCAAACACCACAAGAGTGTAGCTTAGTGGCAAGAGATTGCCGCGGTTAAGCGAGCTCTGGGGGGAACAGTACTGGGATGGGTGACCTCCCGGGAAGTACCGGGAACCTCTATATTCCTTGATCGTTGAGGTCCTCCCTCGCGCGCAGCCAACGGCGCCAACGGTGACTTCGGTGACTCGGATGACAAGGTATGCCAAGGTCTATGCCTTGGTCGCCGCCTTAGTCGTAAGCCTTGGAGATACCAGTGAAGTATTTCGATGGCGTGCACCACACTGGACTCTCCTTCTCGAGAGCTCCACGACGATATGCTCAAAGTAGAAAACCGAGCTCCTGTCGCCACACACAGTACTCCGCACAGATGTTGTAGAATACGCAGAAAACGCAGTACACAGGGAGCACGAAGACAGACTTCTTAGGTCTTACAAATGCGGTCAAACTTACAGTCTGTGACTGACCAGGCCACTATATGTTTTATTAAAGAACATATACAAAGAAGTGTCGGGTGGCCATTTGGCCTTTCACATGGACACTAACGGTAACACGTACGTGATTGACACACTCAAATCAGGGCAAGGACTATTCTTGGACAATCTTAGAGTAAGCAAGAGAAGCATAGTCTAAGTGAAGCAAGAGAGAGAAGTGCAAGAGTCACCAGTGTGCAACATAGAGAAGTGGAAGTGAAAGAGTGCATGGAGAGTGACTAAGGGATTGTGCAGAGAGTGCTAAGCTAGTCCCCCAAGGATCTCAAGGTCTCCTTGTAGTGTGTGCATGCCGACAGAAGGTGTTCATTCCTCCCCCTTAGTGGAAGCTTGGTGCAAGGTGTGCACAAGGGTAAGTTTGAAGCAGGTGGAGGTCTGGTGCAGAGGAGGTCGGCAGCAAGAAGATTTTGGGTATTTGGTAATTTGTAATTGAGCACTCTATGGGATTTTGCAGAGAAGTTTTGGCTTGTATTGTGCTTCAACATTGTATTTGTCTTAGGCAATCAATCGGCAGAGGCTTCCAGGGTGTATTTTCTCTTCTTGTCTTTTCCTTTTCTCCTACAAACCCTCAAACTCCTTCTTGTCCAAGAATCCCCCAACACAACTGTTCCTTCAAGTCTTTGATCTTTGTTAGGAAACTGTCCATAGAATCGCCTTCATTCATGTGCTCACTCTCCAACTGTTTTTGGAGGTAAGCAACACGAGCCTCATTCCTAGCTTGGTACAATGTGATAAGTGTTTCCCAAGCATCCTTAGCTATTCTGCAAGAGTGAATATGAGGAATAGTGGCACGTTTGAAAGACAAAGTTATCAATGCATGTGCCTGGGCACCTCTGCCATCCCAACGAATTTGCTTTGTAGTAGGTGCAGCAGAAACAACAACACAAATAGGAATCTATACAATATCATCTTGGACACCATCTCCATCAGCTCCAGTACCTGTATTTGCAGTACCTATTGTTACAGGTGTAACAGGACGTCTTTCAACACCCTGCACAATGTTCCACAATCCTTTTGCAACCAATACATGTCGCATCATATAAGCCCATAATGGGTAGTTGGTAGCATCCAACTTATCCTCAATAGCCAACATACGGAATACATCACTACTTTTAGCCATGGTCGGCGACTAAAATACCTTGATGCAAAAAATTGATTGTATCTCAAAAAGTTGAACAGAACTGCCCAGATGAATTCTGCTAGACCTGTAGCAAAGTTCGAGACGCTTATACTGGCGAATAGAAACTGGTATATACCTTTAGCACAAAAAGACAAAAGAGCCTGCACAAGTGCTACGATAGTGTGTTCGGAGGCCAAAACGAGCTCAAACCGTGATTTTGGCACCACAAAGCGAAGCAGTTTTGATCTCTGAAACACCTTGAGCATGCTCACCAATTTTCGTGCAAATCTGAGACTGCAAACGGAGGAGTGTCGATGGTGCCCTAGATGAAGCGACGACCTGCTCTGATATCAATTGTTGCAGTTAGACATCTACGGAAGCACACGAACAACACAAGGAAGAAAAAGAAGCTTGGAGCACAACACACAATACTGAATGTATTACTAGAGAATGTACAAAGACAAGTAGCCCATTAGGGCAATAGGCATATATACAAGCCGGGGGAAAAAACCTCCTAAAGAGGGAAAAAAGTGCCCCGACGGTCCTACTGTGTTCACACACATCGCTACCTAAATATATCAACAATATATGAGGGGAAACGAGGGGCGAGGAAATGATAGGTGGTGTGAGGATGGGTGGAATGAAAATAGGGGGAATGGGAGTAGTGGTCGTAATGGGACTGGATACTGGGGGCCAAATCGAAACAATGGATGGTATACAAAAATTGGGACTATCTACAATGTCAGGGGAGGGTGGGGTTGGTGTTGGGTGAGAAGGGAGGGTTTCACTAAGGGTATATACATGGAAAGTGTTTTCACTCTCGGTTAGGTCAATAGTAGAGGAACTAATAGGAGGTGCTGATGTGACAGGATGGGTTGGTACACGAATATATGTGCCTAGTCATTTAAGAATTCGAACCCGCCAAGGGTCAAACCTAGGTAGTGGCTTCCATAACAAATATCTTAAGGCCTCCAACACACCTAATGACTGAACCAATTCATGCATGGATGAAATGAGAGTTTTCTCAAAGCCAACATTGACCAATTCCTATTGCAAGATGGCTTGGCTTTGTTCTTTTGTCAATCTGGTCGTGGACCAAACCTTATTCATAGTATTATAGAGCCGTCAAATGGCGATGGTGTAAGCTGCTTCTTCTCTTGTCTCTTCTTCATACGTACTGGCTTCTCCTTGAACTCCGACATGTGCTTTTGACTATTGTGCTTCTTCCTCACTAGCTTCAGTGTTAATGTCTCCTCCATCTATCATCTTATGATCATCGTCTTCATCTTTCGAATCAACATTCTCTCCCTCTGAGGGTGTAGTGGGGTAAGCTAGGCATTCAAATGCTTGAGAAACAACGTGGTTATCCGAAAATTGAAAGTCGCTAGAAAACACATTCGGGATCTCAAAATCAAATGTGGTGTGGATTTCCTCAGTGCCCAAACTAGTAACAGGGAAGGCAAAGGAGCCAGACACAAATGTAGAAGTTGCCATGAGAGCTTCAACAGTCGTGGTGATAGTAGTCTTTATGGTGGTAGGAACAATGGTCATTGCTTGTGAAACCTCACAGAAGGTAGCAGATTGGTTCAAGCGGACTCTGAGTGGTGGAACCTAGTTGTGGTTGAATCAGAGGGCATTGGGGGGAGGTTTTGGGTGTGGGCTGAGGTGATGGCAATTTTGAAACTTGTAGGCAGGGGATCGTGCCATGCATGTGCTTGACTCTGCAAGCATTGGGAGGTCACATGGTCTTCTTAGAACCTTTGTATTGTTGTAATTGGACTGTTGGGACAACTCTCTCTATTTCAATATCATAAGCCAAACACATGTATATGATGCGTGTAAGAGCACAACATCCGTGAAAAAATTTTTTCTTCTCCCATCGATGTCCTGCCAATAAACATTGGTCCTGGATATAAGTAGCAATATCAATTGTTTGAGGCCCGGTAGTGGCGAGGTAGAAACCAAACCAGAGACGTTTGTGTGGAATCATAAATCTTTCCTGTGCAGGGAAGCCAAAATGCTGGAGGCATATTCTCAATGGAGTGGTCAATTGAGGGGTGATGGCTGATATTGCTGGCCATTTGTGGACATCACTTCGCTTCATAGGTTCTAGGATAAGATGCTCTTTCTCTGTGGGCATATGGTTGCCATGAATCTTAAGCATGGTCCTGATTAAGTCCAATGAAAGGGTGAACTTCTTGAAGGGGGATCATTGCCCAAGGACGATAGTACAAAGACAGTGTCCAACTCTTTGCGCTCTTGCTCTTTAATATAAGCGACCAAATAGTAGCATCAATAAAAGTCAGGTTTTGGGAGTGGTGCACTCAAGTAATTTGTGAATCTTGCTCTCTGCCATATGGGTTTGAGGTCTTCACTATTTTGGAGGTTCTCGAACTCTTGTGAGAAGAACTGATAGTGCCTCCACACATTTGCACCGTAAGTCAAGTTAGCTTCATAGATGAACTCTGCTTCTCCCAAGGGTCCGATGAGCCTTTGGAACCAATGTGCTTTGCTGCTTACCCTTTTCATCTATCCTTGGGGAGGGTCTTCAATGGGCATAGGTCCAGTGAAACCCTGGAACTCCGGTGGTATTGTTGTTGGCAGGCTCTCAAATGGAAGAGTTGATAAGTCAACAATAGGTCATCTGAGCGTTGCATTGGTAGAACCTTCTGCTTGCATGATGAAAGCTTGTTTAGTGAACCTAAGCTGGAGTGAAGAGGAAAACACATTAGTCATGGAAAATAATTAATATCCCAAGAAGATGAGATGTCCATTCCTTTCCACCACCAACATGCTTTCATGCAGTGTGTGTGATTTTAACGATGTGAGAGGTGAATTGTGAGAAGTGCATGCTTTGACCGTGAGTGGTAGTAGAGGTGCGTGGCTTTACAATTGACTATGAATGAGTACTCCCCACAAAGCTAGTGCATGTTACAAGGATGTTGGTGATATGAGTTTGTCAAGCTGTGTGTGAGTGAAGTTGGTTAATAAGTATTTAGCTGCACTAAGTCGGCGGTCAGGGTGAGTTTGGTTGAGAGTTGTCGTGATTAATGAAGGCTTGGGGATCCATTTCTATACCACATGGGGGGTTAGCAAAGATGAAGTGGAATCTATAAAAGAAGATGTGTGGGGTATCCTAGGACTCTCCAAAAATGTCTTCTTTGAGCTGACTAAAGTTGATGCATGAGCTACACACTTTTTAGGTACCTAGAGCTAGTGAGACTTGGACTGTGCGGTCACCAAGGTCTTGGGAACCCAAATCTGTTGAATATATTGCCTTGGTTGCAATTGAGCAGGATGTCAAAGATATGGAGTGTTTGATTTACTGGACACTATCGCTTTGCGTATCCACCTCGATTTTGGGAATGCCTGAGTGGATTGTCTAATGGGCCACTCTGATGTGCTGCACCATAGAGTATGTGGATGATGTGACCATGCTTCTCACTGAGGATGAGATGTCATATCCACACATCATTTTGGAAAAGAAGGGAGATCCACTGCTATCGTGATCGGAAGTGTTGACAGTTCACATCCATCTAAAGACTGAGCCTTATGCTACCATACTTGTTTGGTTCCCATCTACCTACCCAGTCTCCTCTCCTGGATGGGTGGCATTTCCTGCTTTTTTTCGGTAGGTTTTTCTGACTCACACAAGGTTGGAAGGAGTCCACACGCAGTGGGAGGGGCTTCTGTCACAACACCTCTTTGCACCGATCTTGGAGGGGTAGCTCATGATACTGTCCTACACGTTCCAAGTGAAGCACACTTTTGCGAAGATTTAGATTCACCGAGTAATGGTATAACCATTCCTGGCCTAGGATCATAGGTTCAATTAGGTCATCATCATGGCAAACCAGCATTTTACTATCAAGGTCACATCCTCGATGGAAATTGGTAACTCAACCTCACCTATGCAAGGGGTTTCTAATCTGCCCAATCCTATGAGATAGGCTTCAAGAGGCTTAACTTCATATTCTCTACGAAGAGAGAGTCGAATTGTATTCATTGATGCACCATAGTTGATTAAAGCTTTACATTGTGTGCGCATGGGGCCCTATCCCAGAGTGATATTAACAAATGGTCTCCTATCAATAATACTCAGGATATCCCTTCCTCCAATTTGACATATAGATATCGGATATCGTGGGGCATCCACTGATGGAGGTTCTCTACTTAGTCCTCTCCTTTGTAGTTGCATTCGCTTAATGCGTTCCAACGCTTCTGCTTGGGCTTCAGCTTTGATTCGTTCTTCCTCTTCCTTTCGCTTCTTGGCAAGAGTTAGTCGTTTAAACATGTCTGTAGTTAAGGGTTCTTGATATAGCTTAACTCGGCATCTGCTGATATAGTTAGGCATTAGTTCACCTTCAAGAGTTGCTAGTTAAACAACACTAGTAGTCAATATCCTATTGATGATGATGGGTCTGTATCCTCATTTCTCTAACTTGCGGGCATGTTGTTTTAAGGTGTAGAATAGCACCAAATCTCCTACTTGTAATCCTTTATCTTTGATATGAGCATTGAAGTAGACTTTTGTCTCTTCTTAGCAGCATAAATTCTTGTTGTTGCTCATAGTCTCGTCTCTCCCAATTGTTCTAAGTCAAATATTCTTGAGGAGAGTTCATGGCCCATCCACTCATATTCTTGAGTGATTTTGAGTGTGGGTATCAAGAAATCTGAAGGCAGCATAGCATTCTGAAAAAACACCATCTGGAATGGTGTAGCATTGAGTACTATTTTATTGGCTACTTGATAAGCCCTTAAAGCATGGTGTAATTCTTGATCCCAATCTGAACATGTATTGTTCACAATCTTGGTTAGGATGTTTCACAAAATCTTATTAGTACTTTCAGCCTATCCGTTAGCTTGTGGATGATACAGTGCTGATTTCTTGTGTACTACCATAAAGTCTTGTAATAGATATTCAATAACCTCATTTAAGAAATGAGTACCCCTATCACTTACAAGCTCGATAGGAAGTCCATATCTTGTGAAGACATTCTCAAACAAGAACTTAGCAGTGGTACGTGCATTGTTTTTTCTTGTGGCCTTGGCTTCTACCCATTTAGTAAGATGGTCAGTGGCTATGGTGATATACTCGGCATGGGAATTCCTTGGAGGGGGTTAATAGGTCCCACAAAATCTATTCCCCACTTTGAGAATGCACGCCCTCCCATCATGGGTCGTAGATGCATCTCATCCCTGCATATGGGATACTGAGTCCTTTGACATACGTCACATCGTTTTACGTAGGTGTGGGCATCCATATGTAGAGTGGGCCACCATAAGCCTGAGAATAGTATGGCCTTGATAATGCAATCAGGTCCAAAATGGCCTCCTGCTATACCCTAGTGTGCAGCTTCCAAAAGGTTAAGATATTCACTTTCATGCATGCATATCCTTAGATAACCATCTCGTCCTCACTTATACAAATTATCACCAATGAGCTTGTAGTCTAGGGCCTCTTGTCGCTTCAAGCTGAAGATAAGGTTGATGGGACCAACCATCCGATGTGGTCTTACATGATGACACATGTTCTTGTTGCTAAACAACTTTGGAACATAGTGGCATATGTAGATCGAAGACCTACAGGTGCTTCTACTTCACAGTCTACTATCACAGATGGAGCTTCTTCTTCGAGTACATTGTTTTCTCCTTCTCCACCTACATAGGAGCAGCTTAGATGGGATGGAAAAGATGCTCAAGCTCATGCTTTGATTGCACTTTCAGTAAAGTGTCATATAGTTCCACACATTCGGTCATGTTCTACATCGAGACAGGCATGGGACACTCTTGCTTCTTTGTATGTCGTGCATAATGAAGCACGTGTTGCATACTTGAGGAAGCAACTTGAGGATGTATGTATGGCTGAAAATGAGTCGGTGGAAGTGTATGTGACATGCATCAAGGACTTGAAAGAGCAATTGGCAAACATAGATGAGATCATTCCGGATGCATCACTCATTTTAGTTGAGATAGGATTTAGATTCTCAGTTGAGGATTCCAGTGATGTATTTGACACTTTATCAGCAAACTGTGGGATGTCTTATATATGCATGCAACACAAGGCCGGATATACAGTATGCAGTTTCCCAGTTGAGTCGATTCATGCATAGCCCTGACACTAAGCATTGGCAAGCGATGAAACGTGTGTTTAGATATCTCCGAGGCACTTTGAGCCTAGTTCTCCATTATGGTAGAGATATTCAGCCATGCTTGCATGCTTTTACAGATAGTGATTGGGTCAGTTGTTATGATACTCACGTGTCCACTAGTGGTAATTACTTTTTCCTTGGAGACTCATGCATATCTTGGTTGAGTAAGAAGCAACCTACAGTGGCGACATCGAGTTTTGAAGTTGAGTACAGGGTAGTTTTCACAGCTACAGTGGAGTGTATATGGCTCAGATGCCTATTGATGGATCTTTGCATGGAGATTGATGCTGCTACGCATATTCTCACTGATAGTCAGAGTGCTTTGGCTGTTGCACAAACCCAGTGTTTCATGCATGGACCAAACATATTGAGGTGCATTATCACTATGTGAGAGAGCACCTTCATGTAGGAGATATTGATTTGGTATATGTGCCTACACAAGATAATGTGGCAGACATATTCACCAAAGATCTTCCACGAGAAAAGTTTGAAGCTTTTCGTAAAGCTTTAGGATTATTACCTTGTGGGGGCTGATCTATCACTCTCTGTATGTGTTCACATCATTCGCTCTAGGGGGGTTTGTTAAACTTATGTGTTCCTTGAGTAGCTTTGATGTGAACCTTTTCCCTATACATGGGTACTTTTTACTCTAGTGCTGGCTAGAGGTTTTTTCCCCATGTTACCACATACTTGATACTCTCATATGTGGTGGTACTTTGTATTTAGGGATATTATTAAGCTCTTACTTCAATTCAGTTCATCGTGAATAGAGAGAGCTATTCCAACCATCGTCTTCTCCGTGTGTCTTGCTATGTTTGTGCTCTTTGTGTGTGCTTCTCGTGTGTCTCTCGCATGTCTACACATACCCAACAGTATCATCCTACCAATTTTCATAATTTTTAGACTCCGTTTGAGCCCGCAAATAAGCCCTAGAACCTAATTTTCAACTAGGCTAGACACTAAGTCTGGACAAGGCCAAAATTAGTCCAAAAACTATAAAAAGAGCTAGAGAGCTCATTTTTGAGGTTAGCTTGTGAGAGAATTAGCTTGTGGTAGATTTGAGCTTTTGTAAGAGAACTCTTTGGTAATCGAAGCATGTTTGTGTGTCCATGTTTGTGTGCTTTCACTCACACACTTGAGCCTTCACTTGCTCATGGTCTTCATACCATTCCTCACGTCTTCGCGGATCGACAAGTAAAGGGTGGTGCTTATGCTTGAGCTATACCAAATTTTGGCGCTGTTGCCGGGGAGAGAGCTTCAAGGACAAGCATTGTGATGGTAAGATCGTAGATTTGCGATGTTGGAAGGTAAGAAATAGTCATTTTTTGTTCTTTTTCTGTTTTTTTTCTTCATCTTCATCATCACTATCATCACCATCTTCATCCATCATCTTCATAGGATTTTTTCATTTCTAAGTGCTTTTTCACTATTTTCACATCATTTCTCATGTGGGGGAGTGCAAGAAAGACTAGGAAGTGCTTGGGAGTGCATGCATGTGTGTTTTTCATGATTTTTTGCACATTTGGTTCTCGATGCAAAAATTCAAATTTCTTGCCTAAAAGCTAAAAAAATTACGACTTTCTCAAAAAATCATGATTCTCTAGTAAATTAATTTTTTTTCCCGCCTAAAGATTTTTGAGAAAATTGTGATTCTATGCATTTTGGAGTTAAGAAATTCACGATTCTTTGGCCTCAGAAAATTTGAGAAAATCGTGATTCTTTGGATTTGAGGATTTTGGGAAAATCGTGATTCTTTGGGTTTGTGCATTTTGAGAAATTCACGATTCTCTAGAAGAAATTCACGATTCTCTGGAAGAAATTCACGATTTCTTGGACAACCATTTTCGAGAAAATCGTGATTCTCTTAGAGAAAATCGTGATTCTCTTAGAGAAAATCACGATTCTTTGGACTTGGGCATTTTTGAGAAAGTCGCGATTTTTTGGAAGAAATTTGCGATTTCCTGGACTTAGAGATTTGAGAAATTCGTGATTTCTTGGACCTAGGATTTTGAGAAAGTCACGATTCTTTGGAGTGTATTTTGAGAGAATCACGATTCTCTGATAAAAAACATGACTTTCTGGCTGCCTGACTTGTAAAATGTCACGATTCTCTGAGATGCCTTGTTTGCCTGTTTTGACCCCCAAGAGTCTGATTTGATATAACTTTTTCATCAAAAGTTTTTTTTTTGAGCTCTATAGCTCGTTGGAAACCAAGGGGACTTCAAAGGATTTTGAGCAATACCAAGGGGAAATTTTGGACTCTTAACCAAGGTTTATGAACCTCAGATCTGGTAGACACTTAGGCAAAGATAGATAAAGCATTAGATCTTCTGAGGCTAGTGTCAACCATACAGCTAAGTCTTGGGCACAACTAAGTGGTTATCCTTACGTACTAACTTGAGACACAAGTGATTTAGAAATGTCCTTTAGCATGGGGAAACCTGCAAGTGGCTCAGGCACTGCCTATCTACAAACACTAGAAGGTCCATATAAGACACAATTGGAATATATTCGGGCCAACCAATTAGGTGCTTGCATCTATGAGGATGGCCTGAGGTGATCAATGGTCCAACTCAAAATTGTAGATCAACCCTTTGGACTGGAATACCCAGTAGTCAAGTTCAAAGAGGGTTCATACATCGATAAGGAAGGAACTATGTATGTGGTCGCCAACTTACCAGACAGGACATATGAGTTTGGAAATGTCATTCGTGAGAATGAGATAGGGGACCTAGAGCAAGGAGATGTAGGACGAGAACCCAAGACTCCTAGAGGTCAGTTAGTCTTGACCGGAGTGATCACTCCATATTGGATCCCTCAAGACAACAAAAGCATAGAACTATTCTTGAATAGAGAAACGGAGGAAGCCTTTTCGAGATTCAAGCCTAATCCACCCAGCCCAATAGTCATCATTTATGAGTTCAAAGATCCTGGCACCACGAGAAGAATGTTCTTGGTAACAGAACATGATAGACATGCATATACTTGGAAGAGTGAATTGATTTTCCCTCCTTCAAGATCCAACATTTCCCATGGCCTCCAAGGAGCATGATCATCTCAAGCTCATGAAGCCCAACGAGAAAGAACAAGAGAGAGACCTCAGGTAAGATTTGCACACAATGTGGGTAGAGATAGATCAAGATTTGAAGGTGAAAGACATGAAAGAGAGAGACATCAAGCATATAGGCATCAAAGAGATGAGCACGATTTTCCATTGCCTAGACCCTGAGAGTACCCAAGGAGACTTAGACCCTCTCAAGTGGTCAAGACAATGAAAAACTACTTTGACGGGGCAAGAGATCCTTATGATCATGTGGACAAGTTCAAACAAGTGTTAAGAGCTGAACAAGTTGAAGACTTGTTCACCCAGTTCGAGGCATTTGGTTTCACTCTTAAGGGTACTGCCTTATCTTGGTTTCAACCCTTGAATATACATAACTAGCGAGATATAGGTCAACTACTAGATGAATTCATTGTAGAATTTTCTAAGAGTGGCATCAAGCATAACACATCATCCTTGATCCACATCTTCAAGCAGACATCCCAAGAAATAGTGTGACTTGTAGGAAGACTGTTCTGACAGTACTTAGAAAGATGCCATGTTCTGGAGTTACCCACATCGGCCAAAAAAGTGGCCTTCTTTTTAGATGGCTTACTAAGCACCAAGTTAAGATCATATGTGTACTTGAAAGAGCCTAGATTGTCCAAACTCTATAAGGATTCTGATAGTTCCAAGAAGCTAGAAGTCCAAAATAGACAAACACCAAGAGTCACCTCATTGAATCGATGTTATACTTGTGGAGGGGACCACATGGATAATGTTTACCCAATGCAAAACCAAAATGTGAGAGAAAGCAATGCCCCATATTGCACTATTGAGAGAAAATACATGAATCATAGGGCTCAAGATTGTCCCTACAATAGGCAGGCTATTAGACAAACTTATTAGCAACCTTACCAATAGGGTAGGTATCAGAACCAATACCAACAACCATATTATAAACCACAACAGCAATATCAGGCACCATATAGGCCACAACAAGTCCTAGGAAACCAACCACCAGCTCCTGCTAATGTTATTCCAATTAAGTATGCAATGGCAGAGGAAAACCCTTATAGAGCATTGGTGCCAGTGACTCCTTTGGTCTCAGAAAATGACCATCATGCCCAGAGTTTTGACTACTCCTATGAAGATAGTCCACAAGCTTATTACATAGAGTCACCTAAGCATGGTGAGACTTATCCTTATCATTACGAGGCACCACCTATGGAACAAAATTGGGGGCCCAAATACTCCAATGTCATGTATACGAATCCTAACCCTAGGCCCCAATTGAGATAAACAAGACCACAAGCCCCTAGAGGACCATGTTTTAGATGTCAGGGTGACCATTTAATTCGTGAATGTCCCCACCCACCATCTTCGAGGCAAGGACAAAACATCACAATACAGGTTTTCATGACTGTGGAAAAGAACATCACCCGCGAGATTGTCCAAGGAACCCCTCTAGTGCGCATAAGGTTACACCCATTAATGTGATAGGTTTAGTGGTGGATTCAAGTTCAAGTAATAATAATGTGGCTCCTATATAGGCAATTACTAGAGCACAAGGAGGACAACAGGCTAAACCATCTGAACAATCACAGTCGAGTGAATCAGGAGAGTCTAGTAAGAGGAAAACAAGAATGTAAGGATAGCAGGGAAAAGGCCAATCACAAGTGGAATAAAAAGTTATCTGAGCTAGAAGAAAGCTTAAAAGAAGCAAAAAAAAAAATAGAAGGCATTGTATCTCAAAACCCCTCACATGTGGAAACTCCATCCACACCACTTCATCCCACCCCACCAGTTGCTATAAATAGACCACAACTAGGGTATGTTCTTGTAGATCCAACCCCAAAAGGCTTGGACATGATGTTCAAGGCTTACAAGGCTGGACTTCAAGAAGGGCCAACAACTGCAAACCTAGACAAGAGCTACCCTAGAGCAGATTTAGAGAGTGAACGGACAAAAATGTGCATGAAAATGGTAGAACTAGCTCAGGATGCTCGAGACTAGTCAATCGTTCAATCAGACAAATTCTATCAAACCGGGTTTGCATTTCTAGGGCTTACTAGAAAGATTAGAGCGTTGGTAAACAAGCTGCAGGTTTCTTTACCTCCACAGGCTCAACCAATTGTTGAAAGAGAAAGCTCACCACTGATGAGAGCTTATGTTCCTGATTCCATGAATGATGGAACATTCCTTTTAATTCAATAGAAATCTCAAGAGTTCTTGCGGGAAATACAAGAAGAGAAATGGGCCAAGGAGAAGGATAATCCCCCTCCTATTCTTGAGATTGATGATCTTCATGATCAATTTCCCCAAGACATTCCATCTATTTACGGAGACCTAGTAGAGCAACAAGAAGATGAAAGATTAGATTTTGAATCTAATTCTCGACAAGGGTTTCCACAATTTGCAGGCCCATGGGAATCTGAATCTCTTCAAATTAGAGCTCCTACAATATTGGTAAGAAATGAAGACTCAGTGGTTCCAAGCAACATTGACGTCATGAAGAACACTAAGTTTTAGTGTCATCTCACCGTAGAAGAGTTGCTCAAAGTAAAACCTGAGCTATGGAAACATGTGGCATATCAGGTTCCTGAATTTGATTCCAATGTGTCAAAAGTAGCCTCTAAGCACAGAGTACTAGAGATACCTCTAGACAAAATAGGAGACATGAGTGAAGGTGAAGAAGGTAATACTTATCTTCCAATCACCTACCAAGATTACACAACAAAAGCTATCTTAGATTCGGGTGATGGTGTTACAATTGCTACCCAACTCCTTGTGGAAGCAATGGGGCAAACCTGCATTAAGACCAACTAGAATGAAGCTTCAAATGGCTGATGGCCATGTTGAAAGACCTCTAGGATTGTTAGAAGGGATAACTCTAACCACATGTGGTGTAGAGTTTGTACACACCTTTGCCATATGTGACTTTGACAAAAATAACATCTATGAGATGATCCTAGGAAAATCCTTCCTACGACAGTTGCAAATAGTACAAGATGGGAGAACCAACTCCTCATACTTGCAGCACTTAGGGTTCACAACCAAGGTCAATCTAAAGGATTACACCTTCAGAGATGTGCCACCCCTACAATGGAATCCTATCCACAAAGCAAAACAAGATTCTATCTCTGTGCATTCTGAAAGTTCACTTGATCCATCATGGATGCATGAAGATACTCACTTGTGGATGTGCAAGGTAGTAAAGGAAGAGGAAAGATGCTTAAAAGCAAGAGAAGAAGGAATTTCCCAAGGAGATAGACCAGTTGAAGACCTAGCCTACGCATCGATGATCTTTCACGATGAGGAATTTGAGCCTCATGGTTGGGTAGAAATATTAGCCACCATGGACATTGCGGTCAATGAAGAACAATGGATGCCTCATTTATGATATCTTGGTGTTCATGTGTGAGCCCTTGTTGGAAGAATGTGACTCTAGTGATGTCATAGAAGAAGAAAAGACTAATGATGATCTAGAGTCCATTGTGATGAATAGTTGCTTTAACTCAGAAAAGCACTATTTAGAAGTCATAGGAGTATATAAACAAAAGGAAGAAGAACCTCTCACAAGCATTAAAACTGTAAATTCAAAGGATGGAAGTGAAGGAGGTCAAAAGAAAAAGAAAAGGAAAGCAGTAAAACAAGAAGAGGAGGAATCATTGTTTGAAGTACCAGAGAATTTCAAGAAATATGAAGTTGAAGACCGGAAAATTTTGGTACGAATGCCTAAGAGAGAGGCCACCACAGGAGAAGCATATGATAATAAAGAAAAAACCAAAAACATTGTTGTGACCATTGAGGATAACAAAGAGAGATGTACATACATAGGAGATGACCTAAGTGCAGAAGAAGAAATGGAGCTCGTAGCTCTATTAAGGGAATATAGGGATGTGTTTGCGTGGCACTATAGAGACTTGAAGGGGGTAGATTCGAGAATCTACTCTCATATGATTCCTATGATAGCTAATGCCAAGCCCACCAAACAGAAGCCCTACACATATAATGACACTTACACAACAAAAATAAAAGAGGAAATTCATAGGTTGATTGAAGCTGGATTTATCTATGAGATTGAGCATACTGAATGGGTGTCCCCCATTGTAGTGGTGCCCAAGACGAATGGAAAGTTGCATGTGTGTATTAACCTTAAAAAAATTAATGCCGCTACAATTAGGGATAGCTATCCGCTTCCAATCACTAAACATTTATTGGAGCGTATTGCAGGTAAGGAAGTTTATAGCTTCCTTGATGGATTTTTAGGTTACAACCAAGTAACCATTGCCCCAAAAGATGGCCTTTGCCACAGAGTGGGGAATCTTTGCATTTCATGTGATGCCATTTGGGCTGACCAATGCACCTGCAACATTCCAAAGGCTCATGTGTCATGTCTTCAAAGAGTTCTTGCGAAAGAGTTTAGAGGTATATGTAGATGACTTATGTGCTCATTCTCAAGAAAGAAGATTCCACATCCCTGAGCTCATGTAGATCTTCAACAAGTGTAGAGAATATCGAGTGTTTCTAAACCCAGAAAAGTGTGTATTCATGGTGTGCCAAGGTAAGATCTTAGGTCCTATTGTTTCTAAGAACGGAATATCAATAGATGAGGACAAAGTAAGAGCCAGAGCGGAGTTGCCGAGACCAAGGAATGTTAAAGAGGTACAAGCCTTTATCGGCCATTGTGGATATTACTGCAGATTTATCCACATGTATGCAATCATAGCTAAGCCTCTTTATGCCTTGTTGACAAATTTTGATTGGAATGATGAATGTGAAAATTCCTTCAAGGAGTTGAAGAGATGTTTGTGCACAACAACAATACTGACCACTCCTGATTGGAATAAAGCATTCCACATACATGTGGATGCATCCAATCATGCAATAGGATGTGTGCTAGTACAACCCACAGGTGAAGGAAATTCAGATTTGCCTATCGCATATGTTAATCGATAGCTAAATGCAGTCGAGCAAAACTATACAACAACGAAAACAGAAGGTAAGAAAGGATACAAGACCAAGTGCTCAAAGAATCTCATCAGTGAATCATCAACAAGGATATTCATCAACCATGGAAGATGCACCATTGATCAATCACTATGATGGGAGTGCAACATGACAAGTGGACTATCGATCAACCTTTCACGGTAAGAATCCTCTACTTGGGTATCACGACAACACTGATAGATTAGGAAACCTCTTCGTCAGCATACCCTTCAACAATTCGCTCAAGACCTAATTTTTGCACCATGTTTCTTATAATGCATTCCCCAAGTACACATGCATAGGGCCACATTCTAAGGCCATGCACAAGGCATATATCTTTTTCAACCCACACACTAATGCACTTACCCATCGTTCATTATGGGTTATGAGTACTTGACATGACTACTATGAACATCGTCTTTGGAAGCTCTAAATGACATCATTGGAGGCTCACAATGACACATTCATGCTGGCATCCAAGGAAAAAGCACATACCAAGGTAATACAACTTGCAAAGGCTCACAATGACAAATGAAGAATCGGACAACCAACCGTGCCACATTTGGAAGCTAGATGGCTCTTCTTCATACAGAATGGACACTACCTCTCAAAGCACTACCTGGAACAACCACTACAATAAGGGTTTGTCAAGGACGATAGACTTGAGACAGGGGGTTGTGTTGGAACTCAAGGTCAAGCACAAGCATGGAAGCACATCAAAAAAGTGGACACACATGGACACACAAAAATAGGGATCAAGTAGGGAGCTCCAAGAAGTGTATGTCAAATGTTCAAAAGAATCCTCTACAAAATTAGTGATTTTGATCACCCAAACCATCGTAAATATCATTTCACCTTTTTGTAACTCCATTTTGTTAAAACCAAGGAGTCCTCAAGCTTGAGGAGTATTAGAAGTATCATCCTACCAATTTTCGTAATTTTTAGACTTTGTTTGAGCCCTCAAATAAGCCCTGAAACCTAATTTTTAACTAGGTCGGACACTAAGTCTGGATAAGGCCAAAACTAGCCCAAAAACTATAAAAAGAGCTAGGGAGCTCATTTTTGAGGTTAGCTTGTGAGAGAATTAGCTTGTGGTAGATTTGAGCTTTTGTAAGAGAAGTCTTTGGTAATCGAAGCTTTCCATTGTTCCTCTCTTTGATCTTACCTTGTGCGTGTGTGTGTGTGTGTATGTGTGTGCATGTTTGTGTGCTTTCACTCACGCACTTGTGCCTTCACTTGCTCATGGTTTTCATACCAATCCTCACGTCTCCGTGGATTGACAAGTAAAGGAGGTGGTGCTTATGCTTGAGCTACATGGGTAGAGGGTAACTATACCTAATGGTAGCAACATTGACTTTCTTTAAGTTAATGCACACTCTCAGCTTAACGTTCTTCTTATGCACAACTATGATGAGTGATACCCATTGAGTGTGTTCTATTTCATAGATGAATCCGGCTTCTATGAGTCTATCTATTTCTTCCTTGATCATCAATACATAATTGTCATTATACGTATAGGGCTTTTGCTTGGTGGGTCTTGCCTTGGCGGTCTTTGGTATCCTATGAGAACATATATCGGGATCTACCCCTTTCAAGTATTTGTAACTCCATGAAAACACATCCCTATACCTCTTCAATAGAGCAATCAAACTTTCTTCCTCTTCGTCAGTCAAATCATATCCTATGTACGTGCATCGTTCTTCTCCTTGCTCGATTGCTACTACAACTTTCTTTGTGGTTTCCTTATTGTCATAATCTTCTCCCGAGTTTTTGTCTCTTTTTGGCATTTTGATCATGTTTTTTTGGTCCTCCACTGCATATTTCTTAAAGTTTTTTTTGGTTCTTCTTCCTCAATTTTCACGTTCTTTTCCTTTATTAGTTTTTGATTTTGTTTACTATGATTTGAATTATCCTTTTCCTTTCTAGGGATGGTGAGGTTTGGGGACATGGCTTCTACCCAACCTAGAAATTCTTCTTTTGATGCACATTCGGGTCTGTGTGAATCTTCTTCCCATTCCTCGTCGTTCACTTGATTACTCCGTTTCGGGATCTCTCCTTCAATATTATCCTCTTCTGTTTCTTCCCCTACTAAGTTTACAGTGAAGATGGATATGTCATAGCCATCTTCATCAAAATGGGGGGTCCATTGTTCTTCATTAACTGTTATGTCCATAGTTGCTAGAATCTCTACCCATCCATAGGGTTCGAATTCAATCCTCTAGAAACACTACCGAAACATACGTTGGGTCCTCAACAAGTCTAGAGGTGTGTCCTAATCCTGATGTTCTTGCTGTCAAATGTTCCTCTTCCTTGGCTGCAATTTTACAGATCCAAAGGTGTGTATCCTCATGCAACCATGATGGATCTGATGTCAAGGATTGTACCAATTCCTTCTCATCTTCACTCCTAGGTATGGTATTCCATTGCAAGGGTGGTACATCCCTATGTGAATAGTCTGTGAGGTTTACTTTCGTGGTCACTCCTAGGTGTTGTAAGTACAAAGAGTTGGTTCCCCAATCTTGTACTACCTGTAATTATCGCATGAAATGCGTACCTAAATCATATTGTATGCTTGATTCTTTCCAAAATCACATATTGCAAAGGTATGATCAAATTCTACTCCGCAAGCGGATAGGGTAATTCCTTCGAATAGTCCTAAGGGCCTTTCTATATGTCTGTATGCCATCTGTAACTTCATCCTAGTGGGTCTAAGGGCTGGTTTTCCCCAACGTTTCCATAGAGAAGTGGTAGCGATAGCTACACTTGCACCTGTATCTAGGATGGCCTTAGTAGTATAACCTTTGTACATAACCTTTATCTAGGGGTATTATAGGTACCTTTCCTCGTGCACTTGGTCTAGAGGTGGTTGTGGCTATTTCCAAGAATTGATTTGCCACATGTTTCCATAGTTCTGGTTTGATCTTCAACAACTAATCCAGAGTCAAATGGCATTGAACTTTAGTGTTCCTAATGGCCTCTGTGTTCGTAGGAAGAACTGAGTTCTCCCCCCTTACTCGAATAGTGGGGACTTTCACTTGAATTGAGCAATCTTCCCAAGGTCCCGTGAAGTGAGGTAGTTCTTGCAATGAGTTAGATTCAAAACTAGTGTGCTCACTTGGCCAATCATCCACTTGACCTCCATAAATGGATGGGATGTCTGTAGGGAACTGTTCTTCTGAGTCATCAATCTCGAGTATAGGTGGTTGTAATTCTTGTTCCTGCCTCCAACTTTCTTCTTGAATCTCTTTCAAGATGGCGTGTGAATCCATGTAGCACGTTTGATGATTTTCCAAGTCTGACCTAGCCCTTTCGAATAGAGTGGTCTTCAAGGATTCTTCTGAGCAAGTTTGTGTACTAGAGCTGACATTTATGGGGTTAGATACTACTTGACCTAGTCTTTCTAGCAGTCCTTGAAAATGTAACTCAGGCCTAGCCACTATGTTGTTGTAGTATGCCCTTGGGAGCCAAGACCCACACCACCTTGCATGGAAGCAAGTAGGAGGCCCAAGAATGACTCTCCTTTCATCCACCCCATCCTCCATCATGTTCAAGCCATTGGCCATCAGCCCGCAGCTATGCCACATGCTTGAAAATATGGAGCAATGGGAGTCAAGGATCCTAGTCACATATGAAAAATACAAGACAATTGCAACACTCTACTTACACACAAAGGAAAATGCTAGCATGCACACACACCTCACTCTCACACTCTCCAAGACTAAATACATATATGCACAAAGCCTTAAGAGAAAGGGGAGTTCTTCCATTGAATGGATTTTACATGAGAGCACGACCAAAAGCCCCCTATTACAAGAAATAAGCCTCTATATATAGGCTAGACACATTCCCCCATGTGCTCTTTTTGACTAGTCAAAAAGGAGCACATGCTTTCTAACTAACATATCAAAAAGATCTTGGGAAATATTCTTCTAACAACCATATCTCCAAGAATACGTGCGTGGGAATTTTGACGTGGGTTTTCTCCTACTTTTGCAAAAAGAAAGGATTTATTTACAAGTCTCCAAACCATAGTGTTGGAGAATTTATCAAAAAGTGCTTAGGAGGGGGTTCTTATGTGAAACTCTAGGTAGATACAAAAAAAAGAAAGGGTTCCTACGCACAAATAAAGATATGTGCATATCCTATACTCAACACCCTCCTCTCCCTAGCCTTTGTCGTCCTCGACAAAGCTAAGACCAGAGGGGCATTCATTGCAGCACTGTCCAGGCTTGGGTCTTCAAGTCTTCATCTGCAGCTCTTCAAATCTTCCAATTTGCAAGTCTTCAGTCTTCAGGTCTTTAGTGTTTGAGCGACACAATCCCCCTAAGGGGCAGTCAGCCCAACCATGTACACAGCCGCCTGTGTTGCCAAATATGCAGCAATTCTCCTGAGCAATTGTTGAGAGGACCTGAAAACTGCAAGTCCATAGACACAATGTGCATACACAACCATTGCAAACAGGACAGAGCAAGAAAGGGCACATCTTAGGATAGCAGTCTTTAGAGGACCTGAAAACAATCTTCCACAGGATGGCTGGGAAAGTGGGCACCATCCCTAAAATAGGGCAGTAAAACACTGAAGTAGCTCAAGTCCAAAATCTAACAGCACATCCTGAGTAAGAAAGAGATTGTCAGGGCACCACCAGTTTTGGCATCCATCAAGCTTCCTGGTTGGTGAGTGTGCACCATCACCATCATGTAGAAAGTACTTTTAGTATCTTGCTGTGTGTAGACAGGACTTGAGACATAATCCCCCAGAAGAGACAGTTAAAAACAAAGTCACCATCGGATCTGACTGTCATCCCCGACCATATGAGCAGACATGATCATAACAGAGTGGAGGACACACTTCTGAGAATCTAAGAAGCAAATATCTGAGCAACGCCATAACATATTATGTAGATCATCTTCTCCACACAAAATCCTAAAAATCTGCTGAATATTCATATATAAACTCATGGAAATGTCGTGCAGCATCCCTGCTAGCAGTCAGCAAACCTGGTGCTTCTGAAGCCACCAATAGAGTGATGGGGAGCGACCTGGACCCAATCAACCTGGTGAGGAGCAGCCTGCAACATATTGACTAATAAGCACTGAAGCCGAGTAGCCGCCTTCCTCCTGTACATGATGTGCATCAACCATAAAGAGCACATTACAAATGAGAGCAACTAAGACTCCAAAATAAGGAGCTGGTCCATCAGCATAGTTTCCTTGTACTCCAGCCTGTGCTGGTACCATTTGCCAGAGGAGTCGGTTGAGTTTCGAGGATTGAGTGCCCAGATCTGCATAGGAGTCTCAGGAAGCCTGGGCAGCAATCGCATTTTGGCAGCTTTCCAACAAAAAGTTAGTGCCAGTCTCAGGACCCAATAGAGCAATTGATTTGTGTGGGGAATATGCCTCATGATGAATTATACAGGAACCAAACCCAGCATTAGCTTCAGATGTGATCAGAGTATAAGCACAGACAATGTAGGTAGAATTGATTACAACAGTAGACTGAGATACCCCAGCTTTCATATGCATCCATAAGGGATGGCACAAGTACCTGTGTTACATTAATCACTAGGTGCATCATTCATAGCCAGCTTCAAATTGAAGCCTAGTTCTCTCTCTGTACTGAAAACATAGCTGCTGCCCAAATGGCTTCATCAAACCTGGTTGCTGCAAAATGTTGTGAGAGCCCGAGAGTAAATGTTTGACATATCCGATATGGAGGATGCTGCATTTATTCCTTCTGAAGCATATTCCCGGGCATCACAGCACATCCTTCCTTTTCTGAAGCTCCGACCAACCTGACAGGAATCCTCCTAGCTGGACATATGAGAGTTATGAAATTTTATAGGTTCGAGAGATAGTAGATATAGTGCATTTGAAGTCCCCAGCCTGAACATAGTGGTTGGAAGCAACATGGATCCAAATACCCCTTTAGGAAGTTCTTGCCATTCTTTTTATGTTGTAGGCTGCAGGAGGAGGGACCAAAAAATCTGGCCTGATGTTGGCAAAGAAATGGATGACAACCTAATTGCTGTTTAGAAATCTTCACATCATGGACATCCACCACAAGCTTTTATGTCTTTAGTCAATGTAGTAGCTACAACCTAATGCTTGGAAGACCAATAGAAGGCACTAAAGTCCAAGAGCTACCTGCATTACCCTGTAAGTGATGTGCAGCAACCACCAAGAGCACATTAAAAAGTGAGCAGAAAATTATCTCATTTAACCATAGGAGTATCTCATCAACGCCAATGAAACAACTGAAATGACTAAAATCTGGGCATGCCTCCCATCAATTGGCATTAGTCATAGTACAACCCTGCTGCATTAGTCATAATGTATCAGCAGGCCCCAAGCCACGGAGCTATCCATGGCATTCTGTGAGCTGCAGAAGCTTCTATGGATTGTGTCATCCATCTAGCCCTTCAATAGTTACAAGCAGAAGATGTGTGGCATATTCCTGGAAACCTGCCTGATGATATCATGAGCACAGGGATACTAAATAAACCACCAACATATGATATTGATTCCTTTAATGACTCATCCAGAACAGCTCACTCTAATCAGTGGGGAGTGAGGGCATTTCTTTCTGAAACATGGTCGTTCTCTGATAACAAAATCAAGTCACAATTTGCATCTGCCTTCTATCATTAGAAAGCCTGTAGACAAGATGAATGATCCTTGCGATCAAACTGAAACATGCACTAAAACCAGATAGACTATTCCTTCTGAAGCCATAAACAAATGGAAGATACCAACTTCTAAACCGTGGTGGCTGGTTGTCCATCTCTAATTTTTCTCTGCACATTCTGATGATAAGTACTTGGAGTAATAATATCAATCAACCTAGCAGAGATGTGGATAATGAGTGTGCTAGATCATCGAAATCTTCATGTAATAGCTCCACCACGATATTCCTGGATAGCCTGTGATCATCTAGAAGCATAGAACTCCATGTGGTCACATTAGAACTCCCAGTTCATGTGAAAAAGGCTAGATGGCTGGGGGTCTGATGCCGGGATCTTCGTATCCGAACAGCAATGTCATATTGCCCTAGCTTAGCACCAAGTTTTTCAGTCTCAGACCAACCATAATGGTGACAACACATAGATGGATAGAACAAAATCGATTGCCAACCCCCCAAGCCTACAACCACCTTTTATGAGAGAAGAAGCCATCCCAAAAAAAAAATCATCAGTTTTTCTAGTTTTCAGATGGTTCTGGCCACTGATGGCTTAAACTTTGCAATTCATGAATATTCCTAGGTGTCTGCCTTCCTGCTTCAAGCTTCAATCATGAGGAGTGAAATAAAGGACATATACACATATCTGGCCACACATGCATAGAGGAGATCATACTGATGGTGCTTAAAACAGTTACAACAATGATTGAATGTTTCGTCTGCAATTGTTCCACATGAAAGATCATATTATGGGGAAAAGCACATCCCAAACTGTAAACCAAAATACCTGATTAGCTCCAAATTTCCTTACTCTCCACAGTACCAAAGTGTCTTCAGATATCTATGTCATGACTTATCAGTACAACAGATTAGAAACATAGCTCTTTCGAGTTTTCAGCCACCAGTTATAGCACGGTCTTGGCAGAGATGAAAGGCCACTGACAGGGAGAAGGAGTTGATGAGAGAAGCCAAGTTCTACCCCCAACCCAATATGTTTCCACTTGGAGCAACTTAGACATGGGATTTGGACATAACCCCCATCCAAGATGTACGAGGAGAATCCGTGAAGCAAGCAGCTTTTGAGACAGCACCTGTCAACTTTTAGAAAAGGGCAATGACAAGGTGAGTATACCTTCAGACCCAATGAAGAGATAGATACAGTATCGGGTAAGTATTGCAGTAGCTTCGAAAATGAAGGGGTTGGGATCTTCACAAACTCCGCATATCAAGAGCATCAGTATGCTTGAATATAGGGGGTACTCCGAGTGATTTGAAGCTCCCAACTTGTCTTGCCCAGGACATGGAGAGGAAAGAAGTTCGTAGTGAACCCGATGAGGGGAGTTCCAAGCTCGTATGTGGAGATAGAATCACTAGGAACGACACAGCCCTGCTCGAATGGCACCTTGTGGAGGAGTCTTCAAAGTGGACTCGGTGGGACACCAGTTAGAACAGCCAGCGAAGTTGGGCACAGGAGGAGTACAAACTTAGCGAGCAGAAGATGAAAGGGGAGACTTTTAGTTGTGCCACAGTAGCTCCAAAACTCATTTTCCCCAAATTCATCTGCCTAAAGCCTCCAACCTCTGAGACTCCGCAACCGTTCTCCTCCTGGGAGGTCATTGCTGTGGGATCATGCGCAAGAGGGGTATCCCAACACATTGAGACATGGGGTGGCTTCATAAGGGAGGAGAGTCACTGATTTGGGTGCGCATCAGCGAGGCCTGGAGAATTCCGAAAAGAGTTGGGACCTGGGCACGGACCTGTTTCGAGCTCTGAGAAGCACAATAGTGCCTGCATGCAAGGCCACTGATAGTCACCTTGAAGGTCTCTGCACGCAAAGTTAGAGGGAGAAGTACTCAATAGATTTTCAATGTGGCCACATCGTAGTCGTGGAGGGAAGCCAGAAAGAGAGACGCCAAGCTCTTGTGCAGTCAGGAATTAGAGGACCGCAGCATTTCCACTACCATGAGGCGGGAACCACCGGATCATACTGCTCATGCTTCAGCAGTTGGATGGCCACGAACAGGATCGTTGGTCCGCCATCAACGCAGAGGGGAGCTCCGAATGAGCTTTCCCCAGAGAATGGGCTCAAACCGTAGGAGAGGGGCAAAATGTGTTGTGGCCTATCCTTTCCACCTACCTCGCACAATATTAGGTGGAGTTTAATGCGGTTCATGTAGGGTTTCATCGTTCAAGCATTCACGCGAACAAGACTTCATTTTTTTTTTCTCTTTTTTTTTTTGTTTTTTAAGTGTTCTTGAAGTTGAAGAGAGAGAAGGGAGCAGATAGGTACTACCCCTCTCCCTTTTCCAGGCTATCACTGAAATCAAGAAATGGAGGAGAGATGGATGGTGATGCCTCAGTGAGTGTGTGGGAGTGTGTGTGTGTGTGAGAAAGAAAGAGAGAAGGGGGTTAGGGGATATTTTTGTGAAACCAACAAACATGAACTAAAACTATCCTACTAAAACAAGGAAATGGGAACAATTGGCCCAAAGGAAGGGTGAAAGTGCCATGCCAACACACATATCCTACGTAAATGAGTAGAAAAATTGCAAATCAATATCTTACCACATGCTCTTGAGCACTCCAAGTGATGAAAGGCCGTTCTCCCCGGCAACGGCGCCAAATTTGTTGTTGTAGTATGCCCTTGGGAGCCAAGACCCACACCACCTTGCATGGAAGCAAGTAGGAGGCCCAAGAATGACTCTCCTTTCATCCACCCCATCCTCCATCATGTTCAAGCCATTGGCCATCAGCCCGCAGCTATGCCACATGCTTGAAAATATGGAGCAATGGGAGTCAAGGATCCTAGTCACATATGAAAAATACAAGACAATTGCAACACTCTACTTACACACAAAGGAAAATGCTAGCATGCACACACACCTCACTCTCACACTCTCCAAGACTAAATACATATATGCACAAAGCCTTAAGAGAAAGGGGAGTTCTTCCATTGAATGGATTTTACATGAGAGCACGACCAAAAGCCCCCTATTACAAGAAATAAGCCTCTATATATAGGCTAGACACATTCCCCCATGTGCTCTTTTTGACTAGTCAAAAAGGAGCACATGCTTTCTAACTAACATATCAAAAAGATCTTGGGAAATATTCTTCTAACAACCATATCTCCAAGAATACGTGCATGGGAATTTTGACGTGGGTTTTCTCCTACTTTTGCAAAAAGAAAGGATTTATTTACAAGTCTCCAAACCATAGTGTTGGAGAATTTATCAAAAAGTGCTTAGGAGGGGGTTCTTATGTGAAACTCTAGGTAGATACAAAAAAAAGAAAGGGTTCCTACGCACAAATAAAGATATGTGCATATCCTATACTCAACACACTACTTCCCAATTGAGGTATTGTGATGCCTCAAACATCGTCTGGGCTAACTCTACCATTTTCATACACAGTTTGGTTCTCTCAATTTCTAAGTCGGTTCTCGGGTAATTATTGCTAGATTCTCCTACTTGTGGTCCTTCTAGTGTCCTTGCTTGATAATATTTAAGCATCATGTCAAGGTTTTCTGGGGTGGGGTCTTCTAGTACTGATCCTGGTTTCAAGGTAACTACCCATGGTTCAGCCTCTTGTGATGCCATTTATAAGATTTTTGTTCTCGTTTCCCTTAGGCTTTCTTCTAATTCGTTGATCTTTTTACCCCATTTTCTCTTGTGTCACTCTCGTGAATCTTTCCAAGTTCTCGTTTTCTTTTTTGTTGACTCTCCTACTTCGCTGGCTTCAACTATTTTTTCAGGGGTTTCTGGTTGCATTTGCCTTTGTGCCTAGGATCTAGTTACTACGTGGATGGGTATGTATTGGGGTGTGGAACCTTCAGCATGTTGCACGTTGCCTATCATATTGATGGGCGTCACTTTCATAGAGGTATCAACAGGGTTCTTAGGACAATCTCTTATAAAGTGATCCTTTCCACATTCAGGGCAAAAGCCTTGAATATTGAAGTATTGCGACTACAGTGGTATTGCGACTACAGTGCAGTTGTGGCATGTGGACAACTCATATGAAGTGGTCTCCTTGGCATTTGAAGCATGGCCCTTGTAATAAAGTAAGTCTATGATCTAAGGGTCTGGCCGGTTGAGATAGATCTGAAATCGGACACCATTTGGTGACTCGTATGTAGGACCAAAGATCTCAAGAATAGACTCAAGCATAAGTTCATCTACTCTCATATTCAAGTAATCCACTTAGCCTAGTGGTTAAGTCTCATGGTTTTGAAAGAGGAGGTCTTGGGTTCAACTCCCATGGGGAGCATGGGGAGAGAGTTTTGCCCAAGGAGCTCTAGAGCCTTCTAACTCAAGTTAAGGTGAGTTAACTTGAGTCTAGGGAGACTTAACTCAAGAGGTGAGTACAACAACCACTAGTGGACTCTAGTGGAAGGTATGAAAGGAGTGGAGGAGATTGCACATGCACTTGTGGACTCTAGTTACATTTGTAGTCCTCGTTAATTCAAGCAGCTATATATACAAGCATAAGGTTGGGAGGAGATTCATCTCTCTAGCACGTGGTGGTCATAATCCTCATTCTCTTGCATTGGTATCGGAGCTCTAGGCAAGCTCCCATGGTGACCTTTATGTCTCTTCATCTTCTTCATTAGCTTCCATGGGAACCTTATGTTTTTGCTTCTTTGTTTCATGGAAAATTATTGTTATCACTCCATGTTATAAGTTTGTATCTACGTGCGTGATGATTTTCTCGGTCATGCACTCCCGCCGAATTGCATCAATCTCTACCCTCGTGAATCGTTAGCAAAAGTAGATGATACTTTGTGCCGACCGTAGGACTTGAACCTGAGTGCTCACATTCAAAGGCCATTGGGTTAGCCTGTTCTCCAACGACAGAGTTCTTTAATTTATGATTTCTATAATTCATATCCACAAAACTATTGAGCGCATAACGAAACTTCCCCAAGCACTAGAAGAAGCAAAACAAACCTTCCTCAACTATAGTAGCCGGCCATATCCTGGATTTGAACTGGGGACATAACCCAGCAATCGTGTCTCCTCTAACCATGACAAGGAGCTATCCGCTTGACAGGAAGACAGCTTTTCCGAGACCTCTATCAATAATCTGAAGTTTGGATTCATCAGCTCTTATATCAGGTTTACTGCTTAGCCACTCAACAAAGCAAACACTTTTGCATTCTCATTGCTACAAACATATATCACATAGCCATCAACACTGGAATCCTCCTCCTAACATTGCTCATATATATGGGATATTTGTTGTTCAGCCCGATTTTGAGAAGAAGGAAGGAACCTAGCTTGGTTTACATGCCTTCCACATGGAGCATATAACCAATATCATACATACTTTGGCATTGCTTTAGAAGAAGAAAATATAATTCTGGTATTGTTGCACTTCCAAATTTGGCAAGGAGGTGTGCGGATGCTCACTAAGGCCTTGAAGGATGGTGCATAGCTCCTCACAAGGATCAGAGGATGGATGAAGCTATGATCAAAGTTAAGTATTTTCCAGTTTTGACTTGGCCTTAATGCTTGATCTATTTTGTTTTCATTGGTCTACACTTAATCTTAGATGCACATTGAAATAGCCAAGATTTCAATCGATTAAGTCTAGATGAGGATAATGAAAAAATCTACTTCTCATTCCAAGCATTAGTTTGCATTAAGGAAAGACTTGATTTTAAAAAGGATCCTTGTGCATCAAAGAATGTATTTTGGTAGTTTAATTCTAGATTTCCTTTCCATTGAGTAAGCTTTTTATTGCACCACAAGGATATGTTTTTATATCATAGTGCAAAGGAAAGGATATACATGCATCAAGATTGCATGATATACATTCTTAGTACAAGGAAAAGTCATGCATCACGCTCATGCATGATTGTTGCATTATTTTTTGGGCATGCAAAGAACATGCATGCATACGCATGTGAGTATATGGACTTGCATGTAGATACATGCATTTGCATGATAGAACGGGATGTTGTTTGCAAGTAGATATGATAATGTACTCTCTTAGTATTTAACTTACTTTATAAAGCTCATGGCTTGACATAAGGGAAGACAGAGGACTAGTTGGTTGCAAAGACATGCTAGTTCTAGTTTGCAGCTCAAGTATAAGTAAGCACTAGGAGAAAGTTAAGTATCAAATTTTCTTGATGACCAAGAAAATTTAATTACTTGCAAACTTTTTGCAATGTATGATGACTCTAAGTCTCGGATGTACTTAGGGAGTCATGAAGATAAGCTTATAATGATTACTCTAAGTATAGGTGATATTTAGAAAGTCATGCGGATAAGATTTAGTTGATTAGCTACGTAATTTATGTAACTTCTCAAGCATCCCAAGATTGGATGATAACTTTAGCTATGTTTCCAAGTTCCATAGCACATCCATGGAACTCAATAACCAAATCGATGAACTTAGATACAAATTGAACTTTGAAGTTCAATAGATTTGTGTTTCATTCATGTTTTGCATCCCTGGTAATGATGCATAGATCCATGAAAACATGGAAACTTTGGAAGCACTCTTCTATTTAGAAGATTTCGAAAGTTCTAAGGAAGTTTCTTTGTGGTTTCAAGATTCGTATCTCACGATGAAACCTCGGTAAGTGACTTTTAGGAATTGAGATATTTCCTAAAAGAGAAACTTTAAAATGAAAAAGTCAAGCCTTCTATTTTTGTGAGATTATTCTCCTACTGTTCGAGATGAATTTATTTTTGGGAAGGTAGATGTTCCAAGTAGAGGATCTTAATTGATTCATGAACTTTTCCCAAAATACACATAAATTCATACTATATGATAGGACCCAAAACATGACGATCTTCTAAAAAGGTGCCAAGAAAAACTATGAAGCTTTTTTGGTTTCATCCCAAGGAGTGATGGAAATCAAAGGTTGAACCTCAAAATCAATTGATTTTTGACGTCAATAAGAGGATGTTTGGTTCTATAGTTGCATCTCTGGTAAATGATGAAACTGGCTAAGCAATCTATAGGAAATAAGATAAGTTTCTAACGACTTGAATCAAGTGTGAAATTTTCATTTAAGAATAGAAAGTTCCAAGAAATGGATCTCCAATCCATGAACTTTTCCTAAACAAGCTATAAAGTTCAAAGTTATGTGTTCATAGTAGCATTACTATTGGATCAATCATCAACAGATGCTTGGACTTTAAACATAATTTTGATTGGTGAAATATGTTTAAAGGACTCTAGTAACATCTAAAGATTGACCATAATAATGAATCTGGTATCAAACTCAAGAATAGGACTCAATATCACATAAATGAAAGTTCAAACTTAAACTTTCATAGTGACATGGGAGTCTCTAGTTTGATACTCAAGAAATGAATACAATTGAATCAGTAAAATTTTTGGATATTGGTTGAAAGAATTTATTTCAAATATCCTTCCAACATTGCAAAAGATTCCAAGATGAATCATTTGCTCAAGATATTTGATTCCCTAGAAGGAATCTCAAGTCTTTGAAGAATAACATTCTTCCAAGTATTGAGAATGAAGTTCTTCATACTCTTTAAATAATAAGTAGTTCCCTAGACATCCGAAACCACCAAAAGTAGTACGTAAAGTCCAAATTTTATATAACCTAAAGGTATATCAAGGATTCTTAGTTTTTAGAATCTGAAAGGCATTAGTGTATGCTTGGACTTGAGTAAGGGAAAGATCTCTAAAAATCCTGCAGGTAAGCCAAGAAGCTTTAGATAGTTTAGGAGATCTTAAAAGATAAAGACTAATTCTTTATTTTATTTGCAAGGTCAACTAGATTTGATCAAGCTTGGCCATGACTGTCCAAGAACGTGCGATTGGAACTACTCTGTAGATTGCCCAAGTATTGGCAATAATAAAAAAAAAAATTCCTTTTTGGGATATATTCACTCAAGTTCCATTTATCCAATGGAAAAATGTGAAAAGAGTAAGCTGTTCCAAGTCTGAACAGAGTGAAGAAATTCCAAGAATGTAGTCTGCAACCGTGAAGACAGTACTTAAGTCTGTGGAAGGTAAAACATAATGTTTGCCTATCCTTAAAGGGATTTTGGTACAAATCTAGAGAGCATGAGAGGATGCTTAGAATTAGGCAGTAGAGAGATTCTTGTAAAAGTCCCGACCGGGGTAAGTACCTAAAGCTTCAATAAGAAAGGAATCTAAAGACAAGAAGTCAAAATCTCTTGTCAATACAAATTGGTCAAGGATAAACCAATTGAACTTGAATCTATGAAAATTCAAGTACTTGGAATTCTGATTGGTTGTCATTTGAAAACCCTAGCAAAGAAGGATCGATGCTCCATCAAAAGGTTTTTTAAGTTCCACAAGGAAAGCACAAGATCGTGACAGGATCATGTGAAGGCATCAAAAACCTAGAAAATCTAGTTAGAGGTAATGCCTGAAACTCATGGAAATTAAAATTTCAAAGGAGTTTAATTCAAGAAGGATGAAAGTTGTATCTCAAGATACTTCAAGATAACTTCAAGATCAAGAAAATTGAAGATATGAAGTAAGTAACTTCTAAGATCTTCTTAGAACACTTCAAGCTTAAGTGTTGTCGATCAGAAATATTTGATAAATTTCTGAAAAAAAGTTGGACTTTGACTTTGAGTTGATCTTTTCAACCAAGGATTTGATTGACTAAGTCAAGCACCAAGTTCCTAGTGTAACTTGGTAAATTCACTCTTTTGACTCAAAGAAATACACAAGAATTGCATTCCCAATAAGGAGTCAGAAAGACTGAGTATGACTTGAACTTAGTCTCAAGTGAAACATTATTTGAATACAAAACTCATCAATAGAACTTCAGTGGGTCGACACACTGATGTTAGTGACCACACTAGTATCTTGTGGTTGGATGATGTTTTCGAGTTGCTCCGAATCTTTTTAAGAATCTAGCTTATTTCCCTTAAAGATAAAGAAAATGCTTCAATACTCTGTTGAAACAAATCTTTGAGAAGTTAAAGTCATTGGTCATCTAGACTTTGACTCAAAGCAAGTTTTCTTGGAGTTAGACGTCTGCAGAAGCACGTGAACATCACAAGGAAGAAGAAGAAGATTGGAGCACAACACACAATACTGAATGCATTACTAGAGAATGTACAAAGATAAGCAGCCCATTAGGGCAATAGCCGTATATACAAGCCGGGGGAAAAAAACCTCCTAAAGAGGGAAAAAAGTGCCCCGGTGGTCCTAGTGTGTTCACACACATCACTACCTAAATATATCAACAAATCCCCCCTGGGAGTGATGCGGTGAACAAGGAGCTGGCACTCATGTATAAGGAAGTTCCAAGCTATGTGGACATCACTCCACAAAAGGAACTAAGCCGAAAGCTTTGCGGAAAGCTTCAAACTTCTCCCTAGGCAGAGCCTTCGTGAAAAGCTCTGCAATGTTCTCCTACGTGGGCACATATGCCAAGCTGATCTCCCCAGCAGAGAACCTCTCCCTGACATAGTGATAATGCACCTCAATGTGCTTAGTGCGAGCATGGAACATAGGATTCCTCGCAACTACCAATGCGCTGTGACTGTCAATGAAGATGGTGGTGGCAGAAGTCTGACCAACACCCAAATCAGCCATAAGGCATCTGAGCCACACACACTCAACAGTAGATGTGAACGCTACCCTATACTCAGCCTCTCAATTGGAAGTGGCCACAGTAGGCTGCTTCTTGCTCAACCAAGATGTACATGAGCTACCAAGCATGAAGCAAAAACCACTAGTGGACACACAAGTGCCATAGCAACCAACCCAATCTGAGTCAGAAAAAGCATGCAAATCTGGCGGTAGTGATCCCCCCTTGGGATAAAACAACCCAAGTAGCCGAGTACCACTCAAATAGTGAAAGATGCGCTTAACTTCCTGCCAATGCTTGACTCCTGGGCAATGCATAAACTTGCTCATCTGTGAGATAGAAAACTGAATAACTGGCCGAGTAATGCATAAGTAAATCAAACATCCAATAGCATGCTGATGGAGAACAACTCAAATGCATCTCCAACATCATGAAGACTCAATCGTAAACCTGTCTCCATAGGAGTGGCAATAGGCTTATAGTCTTCAAGGCCAAAACACTGCAATAATGTGTCAATATATTTCATTTGGCACAATGCCATTCCACCATCAACTTGCATAAACTGAACCAAATAGTGATGCAAATGCCCCAAATCAGACATCTCAAATGAGGCATGAAAATCAGCCTTAAAATCAACAATATGCTTCTCAATAGGACCAGTGAGCAGCATGTCGTCAACATAGACAACAATGATCAGAAGCACATCATTAGCATGCTTAACATATAAGGTGCTCTCAGTTGGGCTGTTCTCAAAATGATGTGCAATCAGATAGGCATGTACCTTCTCATACCAAGCATGTGGTGCTTGCTTTAAACCATATAATGCCTTCTTTAACCTACACACCAGGTTTTCATGCCCTTTCTACACAAAGCCATGGGGCTGAAAAACATACACTTCTTCATGCAAGTCACCATTCAGAAATGTTGTTTTAATGTCCAACTGATGTACATTCCAACCATGATGGGCTGCAAGTGTACAGATGCTCCGAACAGTAGTCATACGGCATGTAGGTGCAAAGGTCTCATCAAAATCAATGCCTCTTTCCTGTGCATAACCCTTTGCAACAAGCCTAGCCTTATACCTATCAACTGTACCATCCAGTTTATGCTTCAGCTTGTATACCCACTTAGTGCCAATGGCCTTCTTTCCAGGAGGCAAGTCACATAAAGACCAAGTACCATTCTTCATTATAGCATCATGTTCAGATTGCATAGCAACCATCCAATTTTCTGAATTTTGTGCTTCATCAAACGAAACAGGATCATTCTCATCACAGAGACTAGATGCAGCCATAGCATAAAAATTTGATGCAAAAGAGGCACTATGAGAACCTAAACGAGTATGGTATGACAAAGGTGCATCTAATTTGCTATCACACAAAGTCTGCACCAGCCATTTTGGCATAGTTTTTGCCTGCTCAATATCAGCTCTCTCATCAACTAGTGCATCATGTAAATCTGCATAAAAAATGGAATGATTTGCATCATCACATGAAACTTGCAAAGGCTGAGAAGTTGCCTCCTTGGGACCAGCACTAGACTGTCCACCTGTAAAAAGAGGCAGCAAAGTATCATACATGTCTTTGGAGCTAACAGATGTCTCCTTAGTACATGAAAGCAATGGCTGAATAACATCTTCCACAAAAACAACATCACGACTAACCAGGATGCGTTTAGTCTATGGATGATACAGACGATAGCTTTTACTTTCAAAACTGTAATCAACAAAAATACATTTTACTGCTTTATCATCCAATTTTCTGCGATGTTGTTCAGGCACTAATGCGTATGCCAAACAACCAAAAACACGTAGGTGAGCAATAGATGGCTTGCGATCATGCCAAGCCTCATATGGAGTGATAGACTACAGTGCTTTAGTGGGACACCTATTCAGTACATATGCTGCACACATGACAGCCTCAAGCTAGAAACTATGTGGTAAAGCTTGAATCTTGACCATACACCTCGCCATCTCCATGAGTGACCTGTTCTTTTGTTCAACAACTCCATTCTGTTGAGGTGTATATGGCACTATACATTGGTGTTTTATCCCACGTTCAGCCAAAAATGCATTAAAATCAGAAGACATATATCCCCTGCTTGATCAAAACGGAGGGTGCCCATTTTACATGTTGACAGATTTTCAGCCAAAACCAAAAACTGTTTGAAGCACATGAACACTTTGGACTTTGCCTTCAATGGATATACCCATGCATGCTTGGAAAAATCATCGATGAAAGTCACGAAGTAAAGATAATTCCCAAAAGAAGGTGTCAGCATAGGACCACATACATCACTATGTACAAGCTGCAATTTCTGAGTAGCCCGAACTAAACCATCTTTTGGAAAGGATGAACGCTGCATTTTGCCCAAAATACAGCCTTCACAAACATGTTTTCCAGGTGCCTCAAGTTTGGGCAAAGAGGACACCATTTCAGATTTCTGCAGGCATAGAAAACTAGCAAAATTCAGATGACCAAAGCGTGCATGCCGAAGCTTTGCATCTGACATAGCCTGAGAATCATTTACTGCACATGCCAAATCATCTACAGATCTTTCATAGTCTATGAGCTTATACAACCCACGATATAAAATGCCAGAAGCAATAATCACAATATAAAACGTCATTTGATAGATCATCTACAGATCTTTCATAGTCTATGAGCTTATACAACCCACGATATAAAACGCCATTTGATAGATCATGAACTGTACACCTGTCATCAACAAATTTCACAACCAAGCCAATGTTGGTTAATGCAGAAACTGATAACAGGTTCTTCTTGATCCTTGGCACAAATAAAGCATCTGACAAAGTGAAAGAACTACCATCAGTAGTAGTCAAAATGATCTTACCAACTCCCATAACAGGATAAGAGGAGTTGTTGGCACATGTAATAATATTCCCTGTAGGGGCAGGCTTGAGTGAAGGGAAGAAACTGTGCTGCGAGGTAATATGTTTAGTCGCTCCACTATCAAAGTACCAAACATCTGAGTCTATTGCAGACATGCATTGCTCATGAGAAGATGGGTCAAAACTTCAAACAGTGGTGAATGCCCATTCTTCTTCCTGCACAAGATTAGCAGACTCCATTTTTGGTGTAGAGGCTTTTGCAACAACCATTCCAGCCTCATTCTTTTTTGCCTCTTTTGCAGCCAGTTTTGGACAGTTCTTTATGATATGATCATTCCCTTTATAGTACTTACAAAATAATTTTTGCTTTTCTGATTTTTTTCTCATCTTTCTCTTAGTTCTTCGAATGTGAAACATTTGCAGAAGTCTGCTTACTAGTAGAAGAGATCCATTTTCCTTTGCCCTTCTGACTAGCCAAGAAAGCTTGATCTGCAACACGCATAATGGACCTGTTCTGCCTGGATTGATCTTCCTGTAACAGAACAGAGACTAACTCCTCAAATGACAAGGCATTTGGATTGCCTTTCATCATCAACCGAAGAGTAGAAGCAAAACTCTGATATGAATCAGGAAGACAATTCAGAATGATCTACACAAGTGAGCTATTTGGTATAACCTCATCAGCAAAAATCAACTGTACCTTCAAGTCTTTGATCTTTGTTAAGAATCTGTCCATAGAATCACCCTCATTCATGTGCTCACTCTCCAACTATTTTTGGACGTAAGCAACACAAGCCTCATTCCTAGCTTGGTACAATGTGGTAAGTGTATCCCAAGCATCCTTAGCTGTTCTGCAAGAGCGAATATAAGGAATAATGGCACATTTGACAGACAAAGCTATCAATGCATGTGCCTGGGCATCTTTGCCATCCCAATGAATCTTCTTTGCAGTAGGTGCAGCAAAAACCGTAGCGCAAACAAGAATATACAGAATATCACCATCTTTGAGACCTTCTGCATTAGCTTCAGTACCTGCAGTTGTAACAGTTGCAGGTGTGATAGGATGTTTTTCGACACCTTGCACAATGTTCCATAGTCCTTTTGCAACCAACACATGTCGCATCATGTAAGCCCATAATGGGTAGTTGAACTTATCCTCAACAACCAACATACGGAATACATCACTACTTTTAGCCATGGCCAGTGACTAAAATAATTTGATGTAGAAAATTGACTATATCTCAAAAAGTTGAAAAGAACTGCCCAGACAAATTCTGCTAGACCTGTAGCAGACTTTGAGACTCTTATACTGGCGAATAGAAACTGGTATATACCTTTGGCACAAGAAGATGAAATAGGCTGCATAAGCACTGTGATAGTGCGTTCGGAGGCCGAAAGGAGCTCATATCGCGAATTCGACACAACATAGCGAAGCTGTTTTGATCTCAAAAACACGTTGAGTATGATCACCAAAATTCGTTTGCTTCTGAGACTGCAAATGGAGGAGTGTCGACAGTGCCCTAGATGAAGCGACGACCTGCTCTGCTATGAATTGTTGGAGTTAGGCGTCTGCGGAAGCATGCGGACAACACAAGGAAGAAGAAGAAGCTTGGAGCACAACACACAATACTGAATGTATTACTAGAGAATGTACAAAGATAAGTAGCCCATTAGGACAATAGGCATATATACAAGTCGGGGAAAAAAACCTCCAAAAGAGGGAAAAAAGTGCCCCAGAGGTCCTATTGTGTTCACACACATCACTACCTAAGTATATCAACAATTTTACGTGTCTTCGAAGAATGAATTGGTTGTACAAAGTTTTAGTTATTTCTTTCTGCTTTGCAAATCTTTTGGAATTGGCTCAGATATGGTATCTGATTCCTTTTGTAAAAGACCAGGGTTAGCTAGTTAGAACTAGATAACTAAATTAAAACATCCTAGATAGATGTTAAGTACAAACCTTTTCAATCTTCAAAAGATAATAAGTCTAAGTGGACTTATTTATTTGCATTTGCTTCAAGTTATATCATAAATGATTTCATAGAGTCGAGTATACTCTAGAATAGAGAAGTTAGGAATTGCTCAATAGATTGACAATTCTCAAGAACTTTTAGCTAAAAAACTAGTCTTTGAGAAAAGTGCCCTAAGTTGGATAAATTTCATTGAAAATTTGTATTGGGCAAGTTATAGTATGGTTGACTCAAAGAAAATGGTAACTTTCTCTTACAGTTTACATAGGATTTTTAAACTCATTAGGACAAAATAGTCCTCTAGTCGGGTGAAAAGAATCAAGTAACTATTGGATCATAGTAAACCATTGTACAAACATCTAAGTTAGATGTTTGGGACAACCAAACTTCAAGTTCTCCAAAACAAATTCAAGTGAATCAAGAGTTCTCAACGTCTTGCAAGGGATAATAATCCCACCTTCATTACTAAGTCCATGCACCTGTTATGCCTAGAAATGGACTAGTAATTAGAATCCACCTATTTCACATGTTTGTGCCTAGATCGCACATCCAGAAACTATGAATTGGCCAAGGATGTGTTTAAATCCACCCTTATTATTCTTTCACTAATTTGTACTTTTTCCAGTTCATCAAAGTGCAAAATAAGATAGTGTCTTGAATCATTTGGGTAGGGATGCTACCATAGAGATGAGACATGTTCTTCCAGTTTTAGAACATGACCATGTTCTTCCAGTTGTAGAACATGAGGCTCAGGGGATGCCTACAATATGTATATAGCTCTATTTTTGAGGACAAAAATCTTTTCCAAGGGGGTAACAATGTAATGAAGTAAGTCTATGATCTAAGGGTCTGGTCGGTTTAGACAGATCTGAAATCGGATATTGTTTGGTGACTCGTCTGTAGGACCAAAGATCTCAAGAATAGACTCAATCATAAGTTCATGTGCTTTCATATTCAAGTAATCCACTTAGCCTAGTGGTTAAGTCTCATGGTTGTGAAGGAGGAGGTCTTGGGTTCAATTCCCATGGGAACTCAAGTTAAGGTGAGTTAACTTGACTTGAGTCCAGGGAGACTTAACTCAAGAGGTGAATACAACAACCATCAGTGGACTCTAGTGGAAGGTATGAAAGGAGTGGAGGATATTGCACATGCACTTGTGGACTCTGGTTACATTAGTGGTCCTCGTTGATTCAGGCAACTATATATAGAGGCATAAGGTTGGGAGGAGAGTCATCTTTCTAGCACGTGGTGGTCATAATCCTCATTCTCTTGCAGCCCTTTGGGCACCTATGGTCTTAATTGTCTAGCCTGTGGTCTCGGGTTAGGGTTTGTAATACATGACCTGAGCGTAACCTGGCTCCCACTTTTGCTCATACACAAGATTCTCATAGTAAAGATCTAAGTTTTCTGATGACTCCGTATAGTAGGCTGGTGGGCTATCCACATGGCTGGAGTCAAAATTGTTTGGATTAGGGTCATTATCTGTGATCAAAGGGGTCATGGGTACTAATGCCATATTTGGATTCTCTTGTGGTGTGGCATACTTCATAGAAACTACATTGGCAGGGGGTGGAGGTTGTTGTCCTAGGACAGGTTGAGGTCTAGGCTGTGCTTGATATGTCACTTGATATTGAGGGGGGGCATGATAGTATTGTTGTGGCTGGTACTGTGCTTGGTATCTACCTGGCTGATATTGCTGAGGGTAACTTTGCCTAACCACCTTTTATTATATGGACAATCCTTGGCCATGTGGTTAGTGTATCTACACTCTATGGTATAGTACATTCCATTGGAGTTTCCTATGGGTTGCATTGCATGTGGAGACATATTTTCCATATGGTCACCTCCACAAGTATAACACCTTCGAGGGGGGGGCTAACAAAATAGGTTCTACTTCTAATTTGAACTATCTAGCGGCTTTCAAAATTAAAAAAATTGGTATGAGCGTTTTACGTAGACTACACAAGCTCGAGGACTCCTCGACTTGCACAAAATGGAGTTGCACATGTGATAATCAGACATATGTACATATGTTACATTGTTTTAGTGATAAAGATCATTGTTGACATAATGATATGATTTGTAAGTGTTTTATGTGCTTCCTCTTCTTCTATGATGAGAACCGATGCTAGATACTTTGCCTTGAACACAAGCATTGGCAAGCCGTTAAACACATCTTTTGGTACTTGAGTGGTACCCGACTACTTGGATTGTTTTACCCCAAGGGGGATCACTACCACCAAATTTACATGCTTTTTTTTTACTCTAGCTGGGTTGGTTGCTATGAGAGTCATGTGTCCACCACTGGTTTTTGCTTTATGCTTGGTGGCTCATGCATATCTTGGTTGGGCAAGAAGTTGCCTACTGTGGCCACTTCTAGTTGTGAGGCTGAGTATAGGGTAGCTTTCACAACAACTATTGAATGTGTGTGGCTCATATGCCTTATGGCTGATTTGGGTATTGGTCAGACTTCTGCCACCACCATCTTCACTGAGAGTCATAGGACATTGGAAATTGCAAGGAACCATGTGTTCCATGCTTGCACTAATCACATTGAGGTGCACTATCATTATGTGAGGGAGAGATTCTTTGTTGGAGAGATCAGTTTGACATATGTGCCCACATAGGTGAACGTTGCAGACCTTTTCACAAAGGATATGCTTAGGGAGAAGTTTGAAGCTTTCTGCAAAGCTTTGGGCTTACTTCCTTTTATGGATTGATTCCACATAGGTTGGAACTTCCTTATACATGAGTGCCAGCTCCTTGTTCACTGCATCACTCCCAGGGGGAATTTGTTGATATATTTAGGTAGTGATGTGTGTGAACACACTAGGATGGCCCCACACTTTTTTCCCTCTTTAGAAGGTTTTTTTTCTTGGCTTGTATATACACCTATAGCCCTAATGGGTTACCTATCTTTGTACATTCTAGTGGTAATACATTCAATATTGTGTGTTGTGCTCCAAGCTTCTTCTTCTTCCTTGTGTTGTTTGCGTGCTTCTGGAGACCTCAAACTCCAACAAGTTGAATGCGAGGAATGGCCTGATAAATTAATGCTTGAGATTTAACTTTAGGTAAAGATTGGATGAAACAACATAGAGTATCTATTGATTTTCATTAATAAGTAGTTAATATAAAAAAGAGAAATAATAAAATGAGAATTATGTTTGGAAGAGATTGTCTGGGGAGCACTAGATTGTGCTCTGTGACTATAGTAGATAAGATTTCACAAATATGCTTATGATTACAAGAATACCCACATAGGGAAAATAGTACAAGAAAGTGTAGCTGATACAAGAAGTCCCACATCCCGGGACTGATAGGTATGGATAACTCAGCTAGAGATGATACAAGAGATCCCACAACCTGGGATCGTAAGTATGGAGCAAGTTCTCTGGATTACAAGAACTCCCTTTCGAGAGATGGACTAGATATAAGAAAGAACTCGACAAGATCTCATACTACGAGATTACAACAGGACAAGGTTAGATGTCCAAGATACAAGTCTAGACAATACTAGAGCAAGAGACAAGACTAGAACTCAAACTAGAACTTGAAAGTACTTACTTGGTGATTGAGACTCCTTACGCTCCCAAGACTGACATTGGCAAGACTGAGTATGTATGTGGCCAAGTCCTCCTTATATAGGATTTCAAGGGCGGTTGCAAATTGATGATGTTAGTAATCCAAACAGGATCTCCAAATATCAGAATTTAGCAAATAGACAGTCGATCTTAGGGTTTTGGCACATTTCAGATGCAATGGAAGCATTGGTTTCTCTTAATTCTTAACCAATCATGAGATATAGGATTCACATGGAATCTGAGGTTCAAGATGGTTTCCTTTGTCCATGACATCACCTCCCCCTCAAGCAACGAGTTCCATGAGGAGCGGTCATGATCTCTAGTCTTGGCTTCATTGGATTTTTCTTATGAAATTCTCAAAGCTTGATTGGTGCTTTGTGAAGGTTCTCTGTCTGGGAGGACATCTGCATTCTTCTTTTCAAAAACATCTTCAAAGCCTTTGTACTGATCGGGTAGCTGCACTAGATCCTCTTTCTTGGATTCTTGAGATGTTATGGCATAGATCATATATGTTGGTTCATTCCTTACTACATGCATGAAGGCTTTGGCTTCGACATATGTTGAGTTCTTTTGGATATCTTAATTGGTGATTTTATTCTTTTCCCAATTAATGTCTGGATTATGTTTCTTTAACCAGGGCATTCCAAAGATAATTAGATGTATGGGGCTCAATATTACATTGAAACATATGTGGGATTCATGGTCACCAAGGTGTACTATATTCCCAGATGCTAGAGGTAAGCCATCTACTACTTTAGCTACTACTGGTTTGTTCTTTTGAAGTACAAGAATTCCATCTTTCTTAACCAATCCTTCATTGATGAAACATGAGGAGGCTCCTGAATCTACGTCTAGGGCTATAAAGAAAAGGTCTTCTTGGCCATGATTAACTTGACAGGTGCAAGTCATGTTTCTATGGGTGTAGCTGGAATTATGAGACCCTTTCTTATATCATGGTCTCTTTTACAACTGGACTTCCTCGTTTCCCTACTCTACAAGGGTGGTTGTGACTCTCGAGTTTGTTCTCTTGTTGGGACAATTAACTACAATACGACCAGGGTTTCCACAATACAACCATAACTTGTTATCCCTCCTCTGTTTCTCTTATGGTGTTAGAGGTTGGAACATAGTTACATCTATTTGCATAGGTTTGGGCATAGACTCATCTCTAGGAGTCCGATAGAAGGGTTTCCAATTGCAAGGTCTTCCTTCTATTTTTCTTTTCTTGTTTCCTTTCAAAAAGGCGGTTATCACATTGAATAGCTTGGTAGACGTATTCATTCAATGTCTTAACCTCTAACATCGTGAGCGTAAGGTCCTTTACATCATCTCTTAAACCCCATCTAAATTGGCTTGTGAAATAATCTTCATGCCAAGTGAGGTCACATATCAACTATCTAAATTTTGATGCATAGGTAGAGGCAGGGCAATTACCTTGACATAGCTTTCAGAGTTTTGTTTCTGCCACTCGACTCGTGTCTGCATCTCCAAATGTGGTAGTGAGTTCTCAAAGAAACCCCTCATAGTCATGAAGTACTGCCATATCCTTCTCCAAGATTGGGGCAAATCATGATAATGCTTGACCATAGAGCAAGGTTCCAATAAAACCGACCTTGGATGCATCATCGCGGTATCTATCAGGATGCATACAGATGTACAATTTGACTTGTTGCAGGAACCCTCAGAACTTTGTGCGATCACCATCCAACTTTTCTCGCATGCAAATTTTGGGTTCCTTCATGAAAGATGAAGTAGGATGTTGGTTCACTTGAATGATTTCTTGATTTGCTTGAAGATTTGCGACATGTTTTTGTAGTTTGTGGATGAGTGTACCTACATGCACCGGATGTTCCATCTCGACTTGTGTTTGTCTATGAGTTAGGTCCTTGATTTGTTGTTGAAGACTTTGAAGTGATGCCACAATCTATTCATAACCATTCTCCATGATGCCTGGCCTTGAATAGAAGCATTCTTGCCAAAATGTCAGGGGAGCACTAGACCGTGCTCTCGGACTATAGTAGAAAAGATTTCAAAAATATGCTTCTGTTTACAAGAATACCCACTTAAGGAAAATAGTACAAGAATATGTAAAGAAGTCCCACAACTCGGGATTGATAGGTAGAGATAACTCAGCCAGAGATGATACAGGAGATCCCACAACTCGGGAATGTAAGTATGGAGCAAGATCTCTGGATTACAAGAACTCCCTTTTGGGAGACGGACTAGACATAGGAAAGAACTCGACAAGATCTCGTACTACAATATTACAACAGGACAAGGCTAGATGTCTAGGACAGAAGACTAGAAAAGACTAGAGAAAGAGACAAGACTAGAACTTGAACTGGAACTTGAACGTACTGACTTGGTGATCAAGACTCCTTGAGCTCCCAAGACTGGCATTGGCGAGATTATGTATGTGGCCAAGGCCTCCTTCTATAGGATTTCAAGGGCAGTTCCCAAGGGTGGTTGTGAGTTGATGATGTCATCAATGATGTCAACAATTCGAACAGGATCTCTTAAATGTCAAAATTTAGAAAATAGATAGTCGATCTTAGGGTTTTGGCACATTTTGGACACAATGGAAGCATTGATCTCTCTTAATTTTGAACCAATCATGAGATATAGTATTCACATGGAATCTAAGGTTCAGGATGGTTTCCTTTGTCCATGACAGAGATGATGTGGAGGAATCAGAAGGAGATATATACAAGCTAGATATGGAAAAATTCAACTTTCTAGTAGAAGAAAATTCACAATGGTGTGAAAATTACATGAAGGAGGAAAAAATACAATATCTATCAAAGAATTCGTTGAATTCAAAGAAAATGTAGATCCAATTCAAATAGTACAACCACTTAGTAAAATCAAGAAAAAGATTCAACAAATATGGAAATCTAAAGTAAGATTGGAATATCAAAATTCAATCTATCAACAAAGAAAAATGAAACGAATATGGAGACCAAAACAATCAATGACAAAGCAAAATAAAAAAGCTTCATAGAATTAGAAAAGGATAGAAAAGAAAAACAATTCAAAAATCAGCAAAATAGATCAACGTGGTATTGGAGGAGATGTTTAATCACCCTTGCGCTAGAAAAATATCTTTTTACATCAGTAAAAGAGATAGGAGGGAAACAAAGTCTAGAGAATACTCTTATAATGAATCAAAAGGAAGATTGAAAAAAAATTAAATATATAAGGATATAAAACTACAGACAAAGAAAAAAATTTATACACGTATATAAATATCTCATTTTTGTTGGAGTTTGAGGTCTGCGGAAGCACGCAAACAACACAAAGAAGAAGAAGAATCTTGGAGCACAAAACACAATAATGAATGTATTACTAAGAGAATGTACAAGATAAGTAACCCATTAGGGTTATAGGCATATATACAAGCTGAGGGAAAATAGTGCCCTGCTAATCCTAGTGTGTTCATACACATCACTACCAAAATATATCAACAAATCCCCCTGGGGATGATGTGGTGAACAAGGAGTTTGCACTCATGTATAAGGAAGTGTCAAGCTATGTCGTATCAATCTACAAAAGAATGTAAGCCCAAAGATTTGTGAAAAGCTTCAAACTTCTTCCTAGCCAGAGCCTTTGTGAAAAAGTTCTACAACATTCTCTTGTGTGGGCACATATGCCTAATTGATCTCTCTGGTAGAGAACCTCTCCCTAACATAATGATAGTGCACCTCAATGTACTTAGTGGGAGCATGGAACACACGGTTCCTCATAGCTATCAATGCACTCTAACTATTAGTAAATATTGTGGTGGCAGAAGATTGATCAACACCCAAATCAGCCGTAAGGCATTTGAGCCACACACACTCAAGAGCCGTTGTGAAATCTATTCTATAATCAGCCTCACAAATAGAAGTTGCCACAATAGGCTTCTTCTTGCTCAACAAAGATATGCATGAGTATCCAAGCATGAAGCGATAACCACTAGTGGACACATGAGTGTCATAGCAACCAACCTAATCAAAGTCATAAAAAACATATAAATCTGGCGGTAGTCATCCCCCCTTGGGATAAAATAATCCAATTATATGAGTATCACTCAAGTAGGGAAAGATGCGCTTAACCGCCTGCCAATGCTTGACATCCAAGCAATGCATAAACTTGCTCATATGTGAGACAACCAACTGAATATCTGGCTCAGTATTGCATAACTAAGTCAAGCATCCAACAACTTGCTAATAGAGAACAACACCAAATACATCTCCAGCATCATGAAGGTTCAATCGTAAACCTGTTTCCATAGGAGTGGCAATAGGTTTGTAGTCTTCAAGGCCAAAATGCTGCAATAATGTGTCAATATATTTTTTTGACACAAAACTATTCTGCCATCAACTTGCTTTAACTCAATGGCCAAATAATGATGCAAATTCCCCAAATTTGACATCTCAAATGAGGCATGCAACTCAACCTTAAAATCAGCAATATGCTTCTCATTAGGACAAGTGAGCAGCATGTCATCAACATAGACAACAATGATCATAAGCACATAATTTGCATGCTTAACATATAAGGTCCTCTTAGTTGGATTGTTCTCAAAACATGTGCAATCAAGTAGACATGTATCTTTTCATACCAAGTGGTGCTTGCTTCAAACCATATAATGCCTTTTTCAACTTGCGCACTTTGTTTTTATGCCCTTCTACATAAAACAATTGAGAAACATACACTTCTTCATGCAAGTCACCATCCAGAACTTCAGTTTTAATGTCCAACTGATGTATGCTCCAACCATGATGAGTTGCAAGTTCATACATGCTATAAACAATAGTCATTCAACATTTTGGAGCAAAGGTCTCATCAAAATCAATGCCTCTTTCTTAGGCATAACCTTTTGCAACAAGCCTATCCTTATACCTGTCAACTATTCCATCAAGCTTATGCTTTAGCTTGTATACCCACTTAGTATCATTGGCCTTCTTGTGAGCAGGAAAGTCACATAAAGACCAAGTACCATTTTTCATAATAGCATCATATTTTAATTGCATAACAACCATCCGATTTTTTGAATTTTGTGCTTCATCAAATGAAGTAGGCTCATTCTCATCAAAAGACTACAGATAGTCATAGCATAGCAATTTGATGCAAAAGATGCACTATGAGAGCCTTAATGAGTACAATATGATAGAGGTGCATCTAATGTGTCATCTCTCAAAGTCTGCACTAGCCATTTAGGCATAGTTTCTGCCTCCTCTATATCAGACCTCTCATCAACCAGTGCACATGTAAATTTGCATAAAAAATGGAATGATCGACATCATCATGTGGAACGTGCAAAAGCTAACAAATTACCTCATTTGGACCAACACTAAATTTTCCACCTATAAAAAGAGGCAACAAAGAATCATACACATCACGGCTAACCAAAATGTGTTTAGTATGTGGATGATATAGACAATAGCCTTTCCTTTCATAACTATACCCAACAAAAATACATTTCACTGCTTTATCATCCAATTTCCTGCATTGTTGTTCAGGCACTAATGCATATGCCAAACAACCAAAGACACGCAAGTGAGCAACAGATGGCTTGCGATCATGCCAAGACTCATATGGAGTTATAGAATACAATGCTTTATTGGAACACCTATTAAAGTACATATGTTGCACACATAATAGTCTCAAGCCAAAAACTATGTGGTAAAACCTGACTCTTGACCATATACTTTTCCATCTCTGATCTATTCTTCCTTTCTGCAACTCCATTTTGTTGAGGTATATACAACATTGACACTGATGTTTTATCCCACATTCAGCTAGAAATGCATTAACGTTAGAAGACATATATTCCTCCCTCATCAAAATAGTAGGTTTCCATTTTACATGCTAATAGATTTTCAGTCAAAATAAAAACTGTTTGAAGCACATAAACACTTCAAACTTTTCTTTAAATGGGTATACCCATGCATGCCTATTGATCATGAAGTAAAGGTAGTCCCCAAAAGAAGGTGTTTGCATAGGACTGAAGGGCTTTGGTGCACAGAACAAGAGGAGCAAGGAGGAGATGGAGGGAGAGAGAGGAGAGGTGAGATGCGCATAGATGCATGGGAGCCTTGAAACCCACATAATGATCTCCATTGAGGAAATGGACTAAATATGATGTATATATATGAATATAGAGGTAAATTCACATGATCCTTACATCCCCAACAATCTCCCACTTAAGGGTCAATGTGACCACATTAAGTGGAAAAATATACAAAGAATGATGTAGGATTGTACACTAATGTACAGGAAAAGTCTGGATCTCTACCCATAATAATCAACCTACACCAACAGCCTCAAACAAGGTGTATTCATGCACCTCAAACTGCTCTAGACTCATATCGATAAGAGTCGAGCTCACATCTGACTAATACAAGAATTGATGAAGTTCTTGCAAAGCTCCCACTCACTATATGGCTGTGTCAATCATCAAACGATTGACAGCTCCAAGTTCAAATGCTTCAATAGCAATTGCAATATCTGGTTTTGAGCATAACAACTCGTACATGACTCTCAAATGCTGACAAACCATGCGTGGCATAACTACTCACTCCTCAATATCCAAATCATCCATTCCTCAACCAAGGATATATCTAGGTATGCACCCTGAGAGTTAGTATGCTCTAGCATACATTGTGTATCATAAGAGCTATCCTTCTCTACCACACCATGTATCATCATGCTCCACATGAGCTAACTGCACAACATCAATACCAAGATCAAATTGATGATCAAACTCAATAAAATCAAATGCTCTACATGAGCATCCACATCATGCTCTAAAGTGTCCAGCTAATCATTCGAAGTGTGCTCCATCAAGGCATCCACATGATCAATAAAAAATGCTCCATATAAGCATCATGAGCACCCAAAACATGCTCTACATGTGCATCCATCTGAGAATCTGAATCCTGCCATACATGTGCATCATGAATGCCGACAGATCTATGTGTAGGTAGACAAAATGAGATATGATGAGTCTCACACTACACATAAGGCTGAATGTGTCCCACATAATGATCTTTGTTGAGGCAATGCACTATATATGATGTATATATATGAATATAGGGGTAAGGTCACATGATCCTTACATCCCCAACAAGGACCACAAACATCATTGTGAACAAGCTACAATTTATAGGTAGCTCATATTGAACCATCTTTTGGGAAGGAGGAACATTTCATTTTCCCACAATACAACCTTCACAAACATGTTTATGAGGTGCCTCAAGTTTGGGAAGAGCAGAAACCATTTTACATTTTTATAGGCATAGAAAACTAGCAAAAATCAAATGACCAAAGCATGCATGCCAAAGCTTTGCATCAAACATAGCCTCAGACTCTTGAAATGCACATGCTCAGTCATTCAGATATTTTGCATAATTTATGAGCTTATACAGCCCATGGCATAAAATTCCAGAAGCAATAATGACATCACCATTTGATAGATCATGAATTGTACATCTATCACCAACAAATTTCACAACCAAGTTGATCTTGCTTAATGCTAAAATTGATAACAAATTTTTCTTGATCCTTGACACAAATAAAGGATCTGACAATGTAAATGGACTACCATCAACAATATTTAGAATGATTTTACTAAGTCCCATGACAAGAAAAGAGGATTTGTTGGTGCATGTGATAGTATTCCCTATAGGGCTGGGCTCAAATGGAGTGAAGAAACTAGGTTGTGAGGTAATATGTTTGGCTCCTTCACTATCGAAGTACCAAACATCTGAGTCTACTACAGAGATACATTGTTCATGAGAAGATGGGTCATAACTGCAAACAATAGTAAATGCACGTTCTTCATTCTACACAAGATTGGCAAACTCTAATTTGGGTGTAGAGGCCTCTACAACAACCATTCCAACCTCCTTTTTCTTTGCCTCTTTTTCAACCAATTTTGGACAACTCTTTATGACATGATCATTTCCTTTATAGTATTCACAAAACAATTTTTGCTTTTCTGTTTTCTTCTCATCTTTGCCATCCTTCTTTGATTGTGCAAAATTAGCAAATTTTTGCTTACTAGTAGATGAGATCCATTTACCTTTGCCCTTCTAACCAGCCAAGAAAGCTTGATTTGCAACATGCATCATGAGCCTAGTCTGCCTAGATTGATGTTGTTGTAACAAAACAGAGACTAAATCCTCAAATGTTAAGGCATTTGGATTGCCTTTCATCATCAATCAAAGAGTAGAATAAAAACTATGATATGAATCTGGAAGACCACTCCGAAAAGTCTGCACAAGTGAATTGTTTAGCAAGACTTCATCAACAAAAATCAACTACTCCTTCAAATCTTTGATCTTTGTTAAGAAAGTGTCCATGGAACCTCCTTCGTTCATGTGCTCAACACTCCAACTATTTTCATAGGTAAGCAACACAATCCTCATTCCTTACTTGACATAAATTGGTAAGTGTATCCCAAGCATCCTTTTTTGTTTTGCAAGAGCGAATGTGAGGAATAATGGCATGTTTGACAGACAAGGCTATCAATGCATGTGCCTGAGCATCTTTGCCATCCCAATGAAGTTCCTTTGTAGTAGGTGTAGCAAGAACCTAAAAACATCATCTTCAACATCATTTGCATCACCTTCAGTAATTGTATTTGCAAATGTAGTAGGACGTTTTTCAACACCCTGCACAATATTCCACAGACCTTTTGCAATCAATACATGATGCATCATATAAGCTCATAATGGGTAATTGGTACCGTCCAACTTATCCTCAACAACCAACATACACAATACATTATTGTGTTCAGCCATACCTTGATGTAAAAAAACGATTCCATCTCAAAAAGTTGAACATAAGTACCTGTCGAGTTCTACTAAAATTGTAGCAGACTTTGAGGCACTTATATTGATGAGCAGAAACATGTACATATGTTTGGTACAAAAAGACAAAATTGTGTGCCTAGGCTCTATGATAGTGCATTCGGAGGCCAAAATGAACTTAGAATATGCTCACCAATTCTCGTGTGATTATGAGATTGTGATCGCATGATGCCCTCAGAGGGGTGTCGATGATGCCCTAGATGAAGCAGTGATCTACTTTGATACCAATTGTTGGAGTTTGAGGTCTGTGGAAGCACATAAATAACACAATGAAGAAGAAGATGCTTGGAGCACAACAGACAAAACTGAATGTATTACCAAGAGAATGTACAAAGATAATTAACTCATTAGGGTTCTAGGCATATATCCAAGCTGGGAAAAAAACCCCCTAAAGAGGAAAAAAAGTGCCTTGACGGTCCTAGTGTGTTCACACACATCACTATCAAAATATATCAATATTTTTTTCTTCAACGCACAAAGCAAGGAATAGGAGTGTGTGAGTTATATTTTTATTGGATTTTATTGGATTTTATTTATTCTTTATTTTTATTCTATTTTATTTTTTGTGTTAAGATTTTCCCAAAATCTTTTCAATTGCACTTAGAAAATAAAGAAAAATAGACCTAGCTTTACTGTGATGAACACAAAAAGAGTTTTTGAAAAGTGGAGTTATGAGACTATGTGATGCATGGTGTAAAATTTTTTTATCTTTTTTTAATGATGCAATGAATAATTTTTTTGTCGAGTCTTTATTAATTAGTGTGGAGTGTTGGTGTTTTTCTTCTTATAAGAAATGACCAAGGGACTTCCAATTGCTAGCTTGGAAGCCAAGGGAAATTGATTTGTTGATAGTGAAGCAACCAAGGAAGTTGTGAGTTGGATTTTGAGCAAGAAGAAATGTCAGAGCAAGATCAAGTGGAGAAAGAGTTGAGGGAATTAATCAAAATCGTGGGCAAACATGTGTTCACATTAAAGAAAGGGAGACTCTCAACTAGTGTGCAGACTCCTCCTATGAGGCAATGCTCCTTGTGGGTATGGCGTTCCTTTTTCAAGAACACATCGGGTAGGCAGTTTAACTAGTGAGGAATTCATTCCAAGTCCACATATCCAGTGTCGTGACTGGGGCATTGGGTATCTCACCGCATTGATCCTTCGGGGTTTTGACCACAATCTTTGGGTTGCAAGGTCACATATAAGTCTTCTTCAGAGCGGTGAAGCTATACCCATACCTTGAAGCACCAGAGTTGTCACAAATTCAGCCCACTAATCTTCATCTCCCTCAAACCATTGTAAAGAGAGGAATAGCCCATTGTAAAGTATTACAAAAACACAGAAACCTTAAAAAAATGATGTAGAACGTTATTTTCCTATCTTCAATGGAATTTAAAACGTGTTTGGTCAAGTATGAAGTGCCACCCCATGCGAGTGAAGCCACTTCGTTGAGTGTTTATTAATACAACCCTTGGGCTCATTTGTTACTCATCCCTATTTGAGGCACTTGAGACTCTTGGCGCTTGGGTGGAATCACCCACACACCTTTATGGTGTAGCTTGTAGGTATCATGGCATAGGACACCATGCCCTTGAACCAATGGCCATCATTGCAGTTGTTGGCTCCTAAGCTCACATGTGGGTTGCTCAAGACCCTATGGCTGAGAAGTGAGTAAAATGTGCTCCCCTTTATGCTTGAGGCACTAGCAGGAACTTCACATGTGGTGTTTATCAAACTCAGCCTTGTTGAAAGAGAGACTTGGGTCCATTTTCTTCTCTCAGTTTGCAAATATATGACTAAGCAGCAAGGCAGAGGTACCCCTCACTACTCTTTTTTGCCATGGCCACTAATCCATCATATGTGACGCTTGAGAAAGCAATGGGGGAACTTGTGCAAGGCACTTAGATAATGACAAGGCCATTCTTAAACCAGAATAATTAAAACTAACAGAATAAACCAGAATCAATTCAAGTCCAAGCAGAAAGAATAAGCCAAAATCAATTCAAGTCCAGTCATTGGACACAATAAAACCTTGAGAAATCCAACTCTTTTGGAAAGCAAATGACCGAAAAAAGTACACTCTGCATACAGAATTACTCATTGTTAAACGACTCCATGAGTCTTTATCGACAAAGACGATCCGTCTATCGGATCACACTCGAGCGTTTTCGTGCGTCCGATATGAGAGCTTATCGAACAGCCCTCGGGGGTTCTAAGATGAAAGAGATCCCAAGTTATACAAGTCTCACATATCGGCCACATTCACAAAGACACTTCGGAGAAGAGAGATATTTCTCTTCCATCATGAGTGTTCAAATTATATATGTAACTCCATTGGTCTACATAATAAGCTTATCAATGAAATGAAAGTTACGAGAGAGGGTCTATGGAAAATTGGGAAGGAAAGATGTGCCAAAAACTTTGGCGAATTGTGTAAGGAACCCTTCACAGAAAAAGCCTTAAGAGTTTCTAGGAAGAAGAATCAAGAATCAAGTAAATAAACTAGTGTTTAGTCATGCATTGAACTTTGTAATCCAAGACAACAAGCTCAAAAGGAAGTGCATCACGTGGCAAAGGGGGTGACAAGCTTCTAAGGATGCTTTGTAATTCTCCCTTATTTTTTTTGCATCCTTCTTCTCCTTTTAATATAGTTACAATTTGTTGTGGCACAATTTTTTTTTAAGGTTTACCAATGAAAATCCTACTAAGATATGTAACTCCATTGGTCTTTGTAGCTCAAGTGTAAGCACCACCTCATTTACTTGTCAATCCGCGGAGACGTGAGGACCGGTATGAAGACCACGAGCAAGTGAAGGCACAAGTGCGTGAGTGAAAGCACACAAACATGCACACACATACACACACACGCGCACAAAGTAAGATCAAAGAGAGGAACAATGGAAAGCTTAGATTGCAAAAGAGTTCTCTTACCAAAGTTCTATTCTCTAACAAGCTAACCCCAAAAATGAGCTCTCTAGCTCTTTTTATAGTTTTTTGACTAGTTTTGGCCCTGTCCAGACCTAGTGTCCGGCCTAGTTAAAAATTAGGTTCCAGGGCTTATTTGAGGGCTCAAACGAAGTCTAAAAATTATGAAAATTGGTACGATGGTACTTCTAATACTCCTCAAGCTCGAGGACTCCTCGGCTTGAACAAAATGGAGTTACTAAAAATAGATAATGGTATTTACAATGGTTTTTAGTGATGAAAATCACTATTTTTGTAGGGGATTCTTCTGAAAATTTGACATACACTTCTTGGAGCTCCCTACTTGCTCCCTTTCCTTGTGTGTCCACCTTTTGATGTGCTTCCATGCTTTGTCCTTGACTTTGAGCTTCAACACTCCCCCCCTTCTCGAGTCTGTCGCCCCTGACAGACCCTTGTTGGAAGGGCTGTTCTATGTAGTGCTTTGAGAGGTGGTGTCCATCCGTTGTATGAGCTGGTTCCTTGGATTCCAGCAAGAATGTGTCGTTGTGAGCTTTCAAAACTGCAAGTTGCTCAAAAGAGGTTGTCAAGAGTGATTTGGAGCAACTACTGGCTTCAATTTGCTTCCGAGATATGGATGTTGCTCCCATGACGTCCGCTAGCTCTTCCAAAGATGATGTTGAGAGCAGTCATGCCAACTACTCATAACCCATAATGAATGATGGGTAAGTGTGTTCGTGCCTGGGTTGAAAAAATTATGTGCCTTGTGCACGGCCTTGTAATGTAGCCCTACGCATGCTTACTTGGAAAATGCATTGGAAGAAGTATGGTGCAAAAATTGCGGGTCTTGAGCTAAGTGCTCAAGGGTATGCTGACGAAGAGGTTTCTTAAACTATCATGGTTATGGTGTTTCCAGAGTAAAGATACTTACCATGGAGAAGGTTGATGGATGTTTGTCTCTTCGTGTTGTACACTCGGCCTTTGGGATGGAACATTGTTGATGAATGTCCATGTTGATTGTCCACTGATGAGATCTTTTGAGTGGTGGATCCTCTCTCCTCTTTTCAAAGCAACATTTGTCAAATACTGAGAATTGAATTGCTTTATATTCCTTGGCAAGCAACATCGGGTAACTACACCAAGCTGAGTTTCACATATTCTCTTTAGCTCACCATATGCAGGAGTCTTCTCCTCCAGAACTACCTTTTGCAGATATCTCCTTGGATGCTCTGGTACATGAAGTAGTTAAGCATCACTCAAGTTGCGGGCCTTCAAGCTCTTCATTCCTACCATGGTAAGAGAAAATCATAGTTGTAGATGCCATGTTCATGCCAAATGCTTGTCATCTACCAGATAAGGCAGCAATAATCTCACTGCTGGCCGAGACACACTTCTATCCAAATTGATAAATGCCTAGTAATCAACAGTTCCACCTTCAACTAAGCATGACTCATTCATGTTTCATAAGCCAAACCTGGGAACAAGCTCTCTCCCACTTTTCTTTCTCCCCTTTTTTTTTTTTTTTTTTTTTGAGGAAAAGGATATCACAAAACAAGAACACAAAAGTTAGTATCAATAGAAATGTTTGACATATGTCACTGTGCTCTTGTGCATGGGATTCTCAAGTGTGTCTATGCACGGCCGTGTAATGTGGCCCTATATTAATGCATACTTTGGAAATGCATGACCTGAATGGTGCAAAAGACAGGTTTGTGCAAGGAGCACATGGTTGTTGCTCGTTCGAGGCTTTCGATGTTATTTGCGGAGGTTGATGCCGACCTTGGTGGAGGTATCCATTGAGTCTCGAACTGATGTAATCCTCCTTATTGGAGTCCATTTTAGAACATCATTTGGCACTGTAGAGGTCACATCAGGCGTCTTTCTCTTTGGATGCTTTCTGAACTGTGGTATCCAGTGTGGTTGACGCTTTGGTTCGGTGGAGGCTACTTGCACTTTTTGGCTTCCAAACCCATATCCTTTTTGCATGTCTTCCTACTAATGTTGAAGAGCTGATTTGATCTTCCTTTGGTCTCTGTACGTGGTTCTTACCCTTTTCTCTTTTTGGCTTCTTTGTTGAAACCTTTTGCATGTGGGAGAACGAAGGTTGTTGTGGATGTAGGAGCTTCTTAGGTACCCACATCTGTAATTGCCCTTGTTGAGCTGCAGCTAACTTCTTAGGCACCCAAACTTGTTGGATACCTTGTGATTGAGCTTGTCTGAGCTGCTTCCTTCGTCTTCTGGCCTGGTTGGTGTGCATGGATGGGATTTGTGGGGGCAAGGCTGGTGGTTGCTCTCCTTTGCGTACCCATATCTGCTTCATGCTCGGAACTGCTTTTTTATCGAATGGTGTCTTTCTATTTGATGTAGCAGTTGTCGTGAACGGTTGTGTTTGCTTGTGTGGTGGACTCACTACTGTGGCTACTTGATTCTTTGGAGAAGAAGAAAGATCCACCCGCCTTCGAACCTGGTCTTCCACGATTGACTCCTTCTGCATCATAGAGCATTTGACACATACAACATCTTCTTTCATATGATTAGTCTTGGAAGAACTAAGAGAGTGTGTGGTGCCATGATTTAGGAGCATGCAGTTCTCTAATTCTAACGTAATGCATTGTTCATGTACCCAAACTTGAAGAATTTGACTTCTTAGGTTTAAGTTAACTGCATGGTCATAGATCCAATCTTGACCCAAGACAAGTGGTTCTGTAAGGTTCTCATCTAGCGCTTTGACTTTCATTGGAACATCTTGAAGGTAGATGGGAAGTTCCACCTCGCCCAAACAAGGGGTTTCCACACCTCCCAATCCTATGAGATAAGCTTCTATGGGATTGATGTTCAACCCCAAGTCTTGGCAGCAGGAAAGTCTAACTGCACTACTTGCTGCACCTGAGTCAATCAATGCTTTCACCGTCCTTGCACCCTTCCCTTGTCCTATCTCTATGGTCACAAAGGGTCTTCGGTCAATGACCTGAGAAGTCGCTATGCCTGACTTTTGACACATATCCATGTGATATTTTGGGGCTTTTGAGTTGACTTCTAGGCCTAATCGCCTTAACTTATTTTGCCTAATACGCTCTCTGGCCTCTACCTGTGCTTCTTCTCTCACTCTTAACTCTTCATCTTTTCGCTTCTTAGCAGTGTTGAGTCTCATTAGCATATCCTCAGTAAGAGGTTCTTGATATAGCTTGACTCTACAACCACTAATATAGTTTGGCAAGATATCTCCTTCTAGCGTGGCCAACTGAACTGCACCACTAGTGGAAATTCTATTAATGATCATGGGTCCGTATCCTCTTTTTTCCAACTTACGGGCATGTTGTTTTAGTGTGTATACCAACACTAGATCTCCCTCTTTCAATCCCTTATCCTTGATGTGTGCATCAAAGTATGCCTTTTGCCTCTTCTTTGCAGCGTAGATGCCTGCTGCCGCTCTTAGCCTCGTCTCACCCAAGCGTTCGAGATCAAAGATCCTAGAGGACAATTCATGCCCATTCCACTCATACTCTTGTGCTACTTTTAAGGCAGGGATTAAGAAATCTAATGGTAGCACAGCGTTCTGTCCGAAGACCATCTGAAATGGGGTGGCGTTGAGTACCGTTTTGTAGGCAACTCGATAAGCCCAAACAGCATGATGAAGTTGTTTGTCCCAATCAGAGCGTTTATTATTTACCAGTTTTGTCAATACGTTACAGAGGATCTTATTGGTACTCTCGGCTTGTCCGTTGGCTTGTGGGTGATAGGGGGCAGATTTCTTATGTATCACCAAGAATTCTTGGAGAAGATTTTCAATGACTTCATTCAAGAAGTGTGTGCCTCTATCGCTCACCAACTCTATTGGTAGTCCATATCTCGTGAACACATTCTCGAATAAGAACTTAGCCGTAGTCTGAGCATCATTCTTTGTTGTGGCTTTGACTTCTACCCACTTTGTAAGGTAATCTGTGGCTACAATGATGTACTCTGTATGGGAGTTTCTAGCTGGGGGGTTAATAGGACCTATGAAGTCTATGCCCCACTTCGAAAATGCACGTCCTCCCATCATTGGCCTCAAGGGCATCTCGTCTTTTCTCATTGGATATTGTGCACGTTGGCATGTGTCACATTTCTTCACATAGGTATGTGCATCCATATGAAGAGTGGGCCACCAAAGTCCTGAGAATAGAATGGTCTTGATCACTCGGTCAGGACCAAAATGTCCACCTGCAACACCGCTGTGTGCAGTCTCTAAGACCTTTAAATAGTCTGATTCATGAACGCATAGTCTTAAGTAACCATCTTTGCCTCTTTGGTATAGGTTGTCCCCTACTAAGGCATAGCCTTGAGCCTCTTGCTCCATGCTTCGTCTTCTTGCTAGACTAGCCTCTTTGGGTAATCTTCCCGATCTCATAAACTCTACCAATGGAGCACTCCAATCTGGAATTAATGACACTTGATAAAGGGTCGCATGCTCCACTGGGGGTCTCTCTCTGCACCTTGGACAATTCTTAATCCACTCATGTATTTCTTTGTCCATGCTAGGCCAATACACTCCTAAACGCTTTAGATTCTGCAATGTTCGTTGTTTAGAATAGTGATTTCCTAACATTCCTTCATGGGCTTGTTGCAACCAACTACTATGTTCATCATCCTCCACACAACAAGCTAATACACCCTCAGTATCTTGTTTGTACATGCTTCCTGCTAATATGTGATATTTTTGTGATTTTACAATTTCTTCTTGTGATGTTTTCACATTCTTATTTGCAGGGCCAAAGGTTAGGACTGGTACCAACTTATTTGCCCATTTAGGAACAACTTCTAAATTGAACAGATAAGCATCGGGTAATTCGTCAGACACTCCTTGCGGTGACTCTCCTGAAGTGATGCGAGAAAGGTGATCTGCCCGAAGGTGGGTTCTACCTTTCCTGACAACAACTTCAAAGTCATATTCCATTAGTAAGAGGAACCATCTTACTAAGCGTCCAGTATTGCAAGGTTTATTGACCAAATATAACAAAGCTTGATGATCAGTGAAAAACTTGAACTTGTTGGCCAATAAATAGTGTCTAAACTTCTTCACAGCATATACCATGCCTAAGCCCTCTCGCTCAGTTGTGGTATAGTTCCGTTCAGCTACAGTGAGCTGTCTACTAGCATATGCTATGGGCAAATCTAAGTTTCCTTCACTTGTGGGTTGTGCTAGCACACATCCTATGGCATGATTGGATGCATCCACATGGACATGGAATGGTTTATTCCAATCAGGAGTGGTGAGTATTGGTGCCGTGCACAAACGTTTCTTCAGTTCGTTGAAAGAATTCTCGCATTCGTCGTTCCACTCAAAATTAGACAACAAGGCATAAAGGGGTCTAGCTATGATCGCGTACATGTGGATAAACCTATGGTAGTATCCACAATGGCCCATAAAGGCTTGTACCTCTTTAATATTCCTTGGCCTTGGTAGCTCCGCTATGGCTCGTACCTTATCTTCATCTGTTGAGATTCCATTCTTAGAAACAATATGACCTAAGATTTTACCTTGACGCACCATAAACACACACTTTTTTGGGTTCAGACACACTCGATATTCTCTACACTTGTTGAAGATTTGTCTGAGCTCAGGGATGTGAAACCTTCTTTCTTGGGAATGAGCACATAAATCATCCACATACACTTCTAAGCTCTTTCGCAAGAACTCTTTGAAGACATGGCACATGAGCCTTTGGAATGTTGCAGGTGCATTGGTGAGCCCAAATGGCATCACACGAAATGCAAAGATTACCCACTCTGTAGCAAAAGTTGTTTTGTGTTGATCTTCTGGGGCAATGGCTACTTGATTGTAACCTGAAAATCCATCAAGGAAGCTATAAACTTCCTTGCCTGCAACACGCTCCAATAGGTGTTCTGTGATTGGAAGTGGATAACTATCTCTAATCGTAGCGGCATTAACTTTTTTAAGGTTAATACACACTCGCAGCTTCTCGTTCTTCTTGGGTACCACAACAATGGGGGACACCCATTCGGTATGCTCAATCTCATAGATGAATCCAGCTTCAATCAACCTATCAATTTCTTCTTTTATTTTGGCTGCATAGGTATCATTATATGTGTAGGGCTTCTGTTTGGTGGGCTTAGCATCAGCAGTCATGGGGATAGTATGAGAGCAAATTCTTGGTTCTACCCCTTTCAAGTCTCTATAGTGCCATGCAAACACATCCCTATATTCCCTTAATAGAGCTATGAGCTCCATTTCTTCTCTTGCATTTAGGTCATCTCCTATATATGTGCATCTCTCTTCGTTCTCTTCAATGGTCACTACAATCTTCTTGGTCTTTTCTTTATTATCATATGATTCTCCTATGATGGCCTCTCTCTTAGGCATTCGTACCAAAATTTTGCGGTCGTCAACTTCATATTTCTTGAAGTTTTCTGGTACTTCAAACAATGATTCCTCCTCTTCTTGTTTCACTGCTTTTCTTTTCTTTTTCTTTTGACTACTCTCACTTCCATCCTTTGAGTTTACTGTTTTAATACTTGTGAGAGGTTCTTCTTCTTTCTGGGTGAACACTCCTATATCTTCTAGATAGTGCTGCTCTGAGTTAAAGCAACTATCCATCACAATAGACTCCAGATCATCGTCATTCTCTTCTTCTTCTATGACATCACTAAGGTCACATTCTTCTAGCAAGGGTTGACACATGAACACTGAGATATCATAACCCTCCTCATCACAATGAGGTGTCCACTGTTCCTCATTGACAGCAATGTCCATGGTGGCTAAGATTTCTGGCCAGCCATGAGGCTCAAACTCCTCATCTGGAAAGATCATCGGTGTGTAGGCTGGGTCTCTAACTGGTCTATCTCCTAGCAAAGTTCCTTCTTCTCTTGCCTTTAAACGTTTTTCCTCTTCCTTTGCAACCTTGCACATCCACAAATGAGTATCTTCATGTAGCCATGATGGATCAGGTGAACTTTGAGAATGCACAGAGATGGAATCTTCTTTCGCTTTGTGGATAGAATTCCACTGTAGGGGTGGTACATCTCTGAAGGTGTAATCCTTCAAATTGACCTTGGTGGTGACCCCTAAGTGTTGTAAGTACAAGGAGTTAGTTCCACAATCTTGTACTATTTGCAATTGTCGTAGGAAGGGTCTTCCTAGGATCATCTCATAGACATTATTTTTCTCAAAGTCACATATAGCAAATGTGTGCTCAAACTCTACACCACAAGTGGTTAGAGTGATCCCTTCTAGCAATCCTAGAGGTCTTTCAAAATGACCATCAGCCATTTGAAGCTTCATTCTAGTTGGTCTTAATGTGGGCTTGCCCCATTGCTTCCACAAGGAGGTGGTCGCAATAGCAACACCAGCACCTGAATCTATGATTGCTTTGGTTGTGTAACCTTGGTAGGTGATTGGAAGATAAGTATTACCTTCTTCACCCTCACACATGTCCCCTATTTTGTCTAGAAGTATCTCTGGTACCCTTTGCTTGGAGCCTGCTTTTGGCATGTTGGAATCAAGTTCTGGAACCTGATCCTTCACATGATTTCAAAGCTCAGGTTTTGCTTTGAGCAGCTCTTCTACAGTGAGATGACACTGAACCTTAGTGTTCTTCACGACATCCGTGTTCCTTGGAACCACTGAGTCTTCATTTCTTACTAGTATTGTGGGAGCTCTAATCTGGAGAGATTCAGATTCCCATGGGCCTGGAAATTGAGGCAGTTCTTCTAAGGTATTAGATTCAAAATCTAACCTTTCGTCTTCTTGTTATTCTGCTTCATCTCCGTAAATAGATGGAATGTCTTGGGTAAATTGATCATGAAGATCATCAATCTCAGGAATAGGAGGGGAATTACCCTTCTCCTTGGCCCATTTCTCTTCTTGTATTTCCCGCAAGAATTCTTGAGAGTACTGTTGAATTGAAGGAGGTATTCCTGGATCCGTGGAATTAGGAACATAAGCTCCCATTGGTGGTGAGCTTCCTCTTTCAATAACTGGTTGAGCCTGTGGAGGTAAAGAAACTTGTGGTTTGTTTACCAACTGCTCTAATCGTTCTAGTAAGCCCTGGAAATGCAAATCCCCTTTGACAGAGTTTGTCTGATTGAACTTTTGACTAGTCTCAAGTATAGCTTGAGCTTGTTCTACCATTTTCATGCACATTTTCATCCGTTCAATCTCTAAGTCCGCTCTAGGGTAACTCTTGTCTAGGTTTGCAGCTGTAGGCCCTTCTTGAAGTCGAGCCTGGTAGGCCTTGAACATCATGTCCAAGCCTTCTGGGGTTGGATCTGCAAGAACAGACCCTGGTTGCGGTCTATTTACAATGGGTGGTGGGGTGCGATGAGGTGGAATGGATGGAGTTTCGGTATGCGAGGGGTTTTGAGATGCAATGTCTTCTATTTTTGTTTTTGCATCTTTCAAGCTTTCTTCTAGTTCCGATAACTTTTTATTCCACTTACGATTGGCCTTTTCTCTGGTATCCTTCCATGTTCTTGTTTTCCTCTTACTAGGCTCTCCTGATTCACTCGACTCCGATTGCTCTGCTGGTTTATCTTGTTTTAATGCTTGTGCCCTAGTAACTGCCTGTATAGGTGCCACATTACTGCTACTTGAACTTGAATCCGCCACTAAGCCTACCACATTAATGGGTGTAATCTTGGGTGCGCTGGAGGGGTTTCTTGGACAATCTCTAGGGAGATGGTCTTTGCCACAATCAGGGCAAAAAGCCTGTATTGTGATAGCCTGTCCTTGACTCGGAGATGATGGGTGGGGACAGTCACAAATGAAATGATCACCTTGACATCTAAAACAAGATCCTCTAGGGGCTTGTGGTCTCATTTGTCTCAATTGGGGCCTAGGGTTAGGATTTGTGTACATGACATTGGAGTATTCTGGCTCCCAATTTTGCTCCATAGGTGGTGCCTCATATTGATACGAGTAAATCTCACTATGTTCAGGTGACTCTGTGTAATACGCATGTGGACTACCTTCATGGGAGTAGTCTGAACTATGAGCATGAGAATCATTATCTGGTATCAATGGGGTTAGGGGCACCAATGCTCTGTTTGGATTTTCCTCTCCCACAGCATATTTGACTGGAATCACGTTGGCTGGAGCTGGTGGTTGGTTTCCAAATACAGGTTGTGGCCTATATGGTACCTGATATTGCTGTTGTGGTCTATAATATGGCTATTGGTATTGGTTCTGATACCTACCTTGTGGGTAAGGTTGCTGATAATTCTATCTAACAGCCTGCCTATTGTAGGGACAATCTTGAGCCGTGTGGTTTGTGTATTTTCTCTCAATAGTGCAATATGGAGCATTCCTTTCTCTAATGTTTTGGTTTTGCATTGGGCATACATTAGCCATGTGGTCGCCCCCACAAGTATAACACCGATTCACTGGAGTGACTCTCTGTGTTTGTTTATTTTGGACTCCCAGCTTCTTGGCAACTTGCTCAGCTATGTCCTCTATTTCCGTGGAGATTTTTGAAGTATGACTAGTAGAACTATCTGAATCCTTATAGAGTTTGGATAATCCTAACTCCTCACCCAAGTTATCTTCTATGTCAATGCATGTCCGCACGCACTCTTCTATGGATCTAGGCTCTTTCAAATATACATATGATCTTAACTTTGTGCTCAGTAAGCCATCTAAGAACAAAGCCACTTGTTTGGCTGGTGTGGGTAACTCGGGAGCAGGGCATCTTTCTAGGTACTGTCTGAACCTTCTACCTGCTAGTCGCACTGTTTCTTGGGGTGTCTGCTTGAAACTGTGGATCAAGGATGATGTGTTATGCCTGATACCACTCTTGGAAAATTCTACAATGAATTCGTCTAGCAGTTGACCTATATCGCGATAGTTGCGACTACTCAATGGTTGAAACCAAGCCAAGGTAGTGCCCTTAAGAGTCAAACCAAATGCCTCGTATTGGGTGAATAAATCCTCAACCTGTTCAGCTCTTAACACTTGTTTGAACTCGGCCACATGATCATAAGGATCTCCTGACCCGTCAAAATAATTCTTCATTGCCTTGATCACTTGAGTGGGTCTAAGGGTTCTTGGGTGCTCTCGGGGTCTAGGCAATGGAAAATCATGTTCATCTCTTTTTTGCCTATGTGCTTGATGTCTCTCTCTTTCAGGTATTTCATTTTCAAATCCTGATCTATTCCTGCCCACGGTGTGCGCAAAACTTACCTCAGGTCTCTCTCTAGTTCTTTCTCTCTGGGCTTCATGAGCGTGGGATGATCCTACTCCTTGGAGGCCATGGGAAACATTGGATCTTGGTGGGGGGAAAATCAATTCATTCTTCCAAGTATATGCATGTCTATCATGTTCTGTTACCAAGAAAATTTTCTCTAATGTGTTATCCAGGTAGACAACTTTGCCTGGTATCTCTGGATCCTTGAACTCGTAGATGATGACTATGCCCAATTGGCTAGGTTGATCTGGCTTGAATCTCCAATAGGCTTCCTCTGTTTCTCTATTCAAAAATAGTTCTATGCTTTTGTTATCTTGAGGGATCCAGTCTGGAGTGATCACTCGGGTCAAAACTGACTTACCTCTAGGAGTCTGGGGTCCTTGTCCTACATTTCCTTGTTCTAGGTCTCCTATTTCATTCTCAGGAATGACATTTCCAAACTCATCAGTCCTATCTGGTAGGTTGGTGACCACATACATGGCTCCTTCCTTATCAATGTATGAACCCTCTTCGAACTTGACCACCGGGTGTTCAAGTCCAAAGGATTGATCTGGATTTTTGAGTTGGACCACTGATCGCCTCAGACCATCCTCATAGATGCGAGCACCTAATTGGTTGGTCCGAATATATTCCAATTGTGTCTTATAGGGCCCTTCTGGTGTTTGTAGATGGGCAGTCCCTGAGCCACCTGCAGGTTTTCCCATACTAAAAGACATTTCTGAATCACTTGTGTCTGAACTTAGTAAAAGATGACCACTTAGTTGTTGTGCCCAAGACTTGGATGTATGGTTGACACTAGCCTCAGAAGATCTAATGCTTTGTTTATCCTTGCCTAAGTGTCTACCAGATCTCAGGTTCATAAGCTTTAGTCAAGAGTCCAAATTTTCCCCTTGGTATGGTTCAAAATTCTTTGGAGTCCCCTTGGTTCCCTAGTCCCGAGCTTTCCAACGAGCTATAGAGCTCAAAAAATGGACTTTGGATGAAAAAGTTATGCCAATTCAGGCTCCTGGGGGTCAAAACAGGCAAACAGGACCTTTGGAGAAAATCGCGATTTTGTGAACTTTCAGAGAATCGCGATTTTGTGAACTTTCAGAGAATCGCGATTTTGTGAACTCAGAAAATCGCGATGTTGAGCACAAAATCGTGTTTCTGAAAATCGCGATGTTGAGCACAAAATCGTGTTTCTGAAAATCGCGATGTTGAGCACAAAATCGTGTTTCTGAAAATCGCGATGTTGAGCACAAAATCGTGTTTTTTGAAAATCGCGATTTTGACTCAGAGAATCGTGATTTACAAAATCGTGTTTTTTCACAAAATCGTGTTTTCTCAGAATCGTGTTTTTGGCATGAAAATCGCGATGTTGAGCACAAAATCGTGTTTTTGAAAATCGCGATGTTGAGCACAAAATCGTGTTTTTGAAAATCGCGATTTTGACTCAGAGAATCGTGATTTACAAAATCGTGTTTTTTTCACAAAATCGTGTTTTCTCAAAATCGTGTTTTTAACAAGAAAATCGCGATGTTGAGCACAAAATCGTGATTTGTGAGAATCGCGATTTTGAGCCCACTGAAAATTGTATTTTCTCAAAATCGTGTTTTTGACAAGAAAATCGCAATGTTGAGCACAAAATCGTGTTTCTGAAAATCGCGACGTTGAGCACAAAATCGTGTTTTTGAAAATCGTGTTTTTGAAAATCGCGATTTTGACTCAGAGAATCGTGATTCACAAAATCGTGTTTTTGGCTGAAAATCGTGATTTGTGAGAATCGCGATTTTGAGCCCGCTGAAAATCGTGTTTTTAGAAAATCGTGTTTCTTTTGATATAAAAATCGTGATTTTGAGCACAGAATCGTGTTTTAGAGAATCGTGTTTTTTTTTATATGAAAATCGCGATTTTGAGCACAATCACAGAATCGCGATTCTGAGAATGACCACAGAATCGTGATTTTTTCAGCCAACTTTTAGGCGGGAAAACTGAAAATCGTGATTTTTCAAAAATTTTGAATTTTCACAGAATCGCGATTTTCATCACAGAATCGCGTTTTTTGGCGGGAAATTCAAATTTCTGAGCGCCGGCTATGGCGAGCTCCATATGAGCAGAAAATCATGAAGAAAACACTGCGCTTGCTCTCCCTTGCACCTCCTAACTCCTTCCCACACAATAATGCATGAAAAATGGTATGAAAATGGTGAAAATGCACTAAAAAACAAGAAATTTCTATGAAGAACAAGATGGAAGAAGGTGGAGATGATGATGATGATGAAGATGAAGAGGAAAAAACAGAAAATGAACTGAAATGACAATTTTTTTACCCTCCAACGTCGCAAATCTACGATCTTACCATCACAACGCTCGTCCTTGAAGCTCTCTCCCCGGCAACGGCGCCAAAATTTGGTGTAGCTCAAGTGTAAGCACCACCTCCTTTACTTGTCAATCCGCGGAGACGTGAGGACCGGTATGAAGACCACGAGCAAGTGAAGGCACAAGTGCGTGAGTGAAAGCACACAAACATGCACACACATACACACACACGCGCACAAAGTAAGATCAAAGAGAGGAACAATGGAAAGCTTAGATTGCAAAAGAGTTCTCTTACCAAAGTTCTATTCTCTAACAAGCTAACCCCAAAAATGAGCTCTCTAGCTCTTTTTATAGTTTTTTGACTAGTTTTGGCCCTGTCCAGACCTAGTGTCCGGCCTAGTTAAAAATTAGGTTCCAGGGCTTATTTGAGGGCTCAAACGAAGTCTAAAAATTATGAAAATTGGTACGATGGTACTTCTAATACTCCTCAAGCTCGAGGACTCCTTGGCTTGAACAAAATGGAGTTACTAAAAATAGATAATGGTATTTACAATGGTTTTTAGTGATGAAAATCACTATTTTTGTAGGGGATTCTTCTGAAAATTTGACATACACTTCTTGGAGCTCCCTACTTGCTCCCTTTCCTTGTGTGTCCACCTTTTGATGTGCTTCCATGCTTTGTCCTTGACTTTGAGCTTCAACAGTCTTCACAACAAGCAAGCCTGCCAATCAAAGCACATGTGTCTGCCTAGAAATTTTTCTTTCCATAGGGGATGACCCAAAAAAAGAGTGGACATCAAAGTGGAAAAAATCATGACTACGGATGGTCAGGATACACATAAGCACTTCCATTCCATCAGTGTAGAGATTTCTTTGCAATCCTCCATGTCAAATGCCTTCAACACCTGCTTTGCATACTTTTGTTGTGAAACAAAGATCTTCCATGGTTCTGTCAGACTTCAAGACTTAAGCAATAATGCATTAAGCCCAAATCATTCACCTCAAATTCTGAACTAAGGCATATTTTGTTTTTTTGAGAAGTGCATTATCATTTTTAGAGATTGCAAGATCATCTACATAGAGTACAAGCACAATTGTCTTCCCTCCTTTCTTTAGAACATAAGAATTAGCATCAGAAGCACATCTTTTGAATCCTACATCCAAAAGATATTTATCTATTCACTGGTACCATGCTCTCAGGGTTTGTTTAAGCCCGTACAATGCCTTCTTTAGCTTACATACTTTGTTCTCTGAATGGGAATCCTCAAACCCTGGTGCCTGAGACACATATACCTCCTCCTTGAGGTCTCCATTCGGGAACACCGATTTGACATCCATGTGATATATTGCCCATTGTTTATGTGCAGCCACAACTAGTACTAGCCAAATAGTAGTCATCCTCGCTATCGGGGCAAACGATTCACTGAAGTCAATGCCTTTGACTTGGGAATAGCCCTGTGCAACAAGTCTTGCTTTGTACTTCTCTAAAGTACCATCTAACTTGTATTTTAGCTTCTAGATCCACTTGGTGCTGATGAACTTCTGCTTTGGAGGCCGCTTCACTAGCTCTCAAGCTCCATTCTTCATAATATTATTGTATTCTGTTTGCATAGCCGCTCTCAAGTCTGGTTTTTGGAGTGCTTCATCCACACTTGTAGGCTCCGTTGTTTGTTTGCCAATAATCTCAGCCATCAATGTTGAGTTTACAATATGGGCCTCTGTCTGTTTCTGTTCCTCTATTCTTTGTGATTGCCTTGGACCATCCACAATCTATTCAATTGACATGGATGGGATTTGCATCTATCTCACCCACTCTGGCAATGGCTTTTCCACTTGAGTGACAATAGTTTGGTAACTTACAATCTCATCATGTGAGGATGATGCTTCCTTCTCTTCCGTAGAAGGGATAGCTCTTAGGTTAGGTTCATAGTGGATTACTTCTTTGCCTAATGATAGAGTGGAAGCTTTCTTTTCTTCTTCCACTCCATGTGGCTACTCCTCCTTGAACACCACATTGTGACTCACTATGATCTTCTTTGCCTTCGAGTCATAAAGCTTGTAAGCTTTCTTTTCTTCATTGTACCCTAAGAAGATACATTTGGTGCTTTTTGGTTGAAGCTTGTTTCTTTCTTTGTTTGGAATGTGTACATAACACTCACTTCCAAACACCTTGAAATGGGAAACAGAAGACTTTCTACCAGTGTAGGCTTCATGTGGAGTTTTTCCATCAAGTGCCTTTGTGTAGCTACGATTCAAGATATAAATAGTTGTGTTTATGGCCTCTGCCCAACATAGTTCGATCTCAAAAAAATGCAGTTTTATGTATAAATAGTACACAAAATCGATTGAAATTATGGATCTGGAATATATGAGTGTTGCCGAACAAGGGGTGAGTTACAGTTTTGCAAACTGATCTGGTTTTTCTATGGGGCCCACCTTGCGAGCTCAAAACGGAGGTCGAGATGGATCCAAAATAGAAATCTGAAGGGATAACTCACGAAAATATATTAAGGCCTTCTACCTTCACACCAATTTTTGTAGCAATTTTAGGTCATTTGTGAATCATGCTTTCTCCATGCCTTGTCACATACTCTTCACCATCGGCCTTCTCCACGAGCTCTCTATAGCTACACTGGCTCTAATACCATGTCATGAGGAAGGAGATAAGGAAAAGAGCTCACATACACTCTCACAATCCCCTACCGGAGGCTCACCGGAATCCAGTCGCGATAGAAAATCCGCCAAAGCATGTGTTGTGCCAGGTCGATGAATAACATCATACTCAAACTCTTGTAGCACTAATACCCATCTTGCCAGTCTTCCACCTAAATGTTGCTACCGAACCAAATACACGAGTGCGGCATGATCCACATGGAAGGTGAATTTGCGGCCCAAAAAATAATGTCGGAACTTCTTAACAGAATACATCAACCCGAGACACTCTCTTTCGGTCACTGAGTAGTTTCTTTCGGCAGGGGCTAATCGATGACTTGCATAATATACAGGCCGAAACCATTTGTCAGTTTGCTGCATGAGTACGCTACCAATAGCTATATCCAATGCATCCACAAATACATGGAATGGACGTTCCCAATCAGGTGGTTGCAAAATTGGGGCCTGCATCAATAAAACCTTTAAACGATCAAAGGCATGTTGGCACTCCTATGTCCAATCATACTACTGCAGAGCGCTGGTCATAAGTCTATTAAGTGGTGTTGCTAAGTGAGCTAACCACCGTAAGTGCCTGCCATGCCACCGGATTCGACCAAGAAAATGCATAACTTCTTTCGGTGTCGTTGGGACTCGTGCCTCCAACACGGCTGCTACTTTATCCGGATCGACCTGTATTCCTTGTTTAGAGATAATATGGCTGAGTAGTTTACCACAGGAAACTGCAAAAACTGATTTGGTCGGATTCAAGCATAATCAGTACTCGTGGCATTTTTCAAAGCAGCACTGTAAATGATACAGGTGCACCGCAGTCTTGCCAAATAAGGAAAAATTGTCCAAATATACTTGCATAAAGGTAGTGAGGTAGGGTGAAAAGACTTCCTGCATGCATCTTTGGAAGGCACTCGGGGCATTCCTTAAACCGAACCACATTACGGTGCAAGCATATACACCCCAGTTCGTGATAAAACCTGTCTTTGGTATGTCCTATTCTACCATCCTCACCTGATTATATCCATTGTATCCATCCAGAAAAGAATACATCTCATGACCCGCTACCCTGTCGAGCATTGTGTCCAGGAAGGGGTGAGGGAAAGGATCCGATACAGTGGCGGCATTGAGTTTCCGATAGTCGACACAGATACACAACTGTTTATTTTCTTCGGAACAATCACGATTGGCGATATCCACTCAACATGCTCAATTAGCACAATAAATCCCACCTTCAGTAGACGATCAAGTTCTGCTTTTAGGGTTCATTCGATAACTTGGTTGCTTAATGGGTTTCGCATCCGGTTTGAGTACCACTCGATGCTGATAAATCCGTGGGCCAAGGCCTTTCATATCTCTATAATCCCAAGCAAAAACATCGAAAAATTCACGCAGGAGTTGTATCAAATCACCTTGGAATGTCTCTATTAATCTTGCCTTAATCTTAACTGGTCGTGGGTTGACCGTGTCACCCAAATTGTACGTTATTAACTGATCTTCCGGTACATAAAATTGTCAAGGTTGCACCAAATCCTCAGTTGGTTGCAAGAGTTGATGTAAGGTTGCTTCATCCATAGCGACGCTATCATCTGCTTCTGCATCTTCGGTCACTGGTATGATCGTACAAGCTGCCGGACTCCACTTGTCTGCTACCGACTGGAGATCGACAGTACTTAAGGAGATCAGATCCTTATTGGTCTTCCGGAACGCCTCTTCCTCATCATCAGATAATCCATCCATCATATGGACCTGCTCCGCTACATATGGTCGTGCATGAAGATCACAGGGGTGCATAGCATCCAATTCAACTATATATTTTTGGTGATTGTCTTTGAAAGTTAACTCCTGCGCTGACCAATCCTGTACAACTTTGGCTTGCTTCAGCCATGGTCATCCGAAAAGTAAGTTGTAATCGAGGCTGGATTCTGGTAATTCTAGAACTACAAAGGTCATTTTAAATGTGGTCCCCTACAACGTAATAGGGATATTACATACTAATCCCACTGGATGGACTCGAGATTGGTCTGCCATCTGCACGAAAAATTGCACGGGTTCAATTTGGGTCCACCCCAATTGCTTGCAGAGCACTGCAGTTGCTATATTCACACCCGACCCTCCATCAATTAGAACTTGGGTAATCTTTTGGTTTTTATGCTAGACTGTGATCAATGAGACTGAATGGTCCACCGTAGAATCAATTTCCGGTTGTATGGTTGCAGTCGCCGGAGTACAGGGAGGTCCGAGACTAACGTGCTGTTGGAATTGCCGCCTGACTCCTGGCACTAACGCAAGCAACTGTCCCAAGGGGAGTGTGATTGAAGCCTTAGATAGGATCTCCCATACCTGATCTGTTTGGGTCGTAATTCTCACCGATTTTGATGATGATTCTAACGTTGTTGGGGTAGCATTTTGTTCATTCGATCTTGCCTGTGGCAGAGGGACCTGTGTTATCGGAATTGGATCAGGAAACACAGTTGGCTCCTTAGCAATCCATTGACTAGCCTTTGCAAACATTCACTGCTGCTCACGGATACCAAGCTCAAACACTTCAGCTGCTGGTTGCAACTGCTTACCCGATCATGTCTGCACGACAACTGCTTGTGACTCGGACATTGGATTTTATCTCTCCCTCTTCCTTTTGTCGTACTTTGCTGCATCCTTGCAGAATCTACGGATGTGGCCAACCTCTCTGCAAAAATGGCACCGAGGGGGTGGAAGAGAGGTACCTTCCACTGATGTTCCCGCCTGCCATCGATTTGAATTGAAATTGGTGTTCCGCTGATCCCGGTAATTCCTATATCCTTGCGGCTGATTGGTTCGCATCTGTGGCGGCACATAATGGGCTGCTGGCTGACCTGGTTCTTGTATGATGGCGTTCATAACTGATCTAGCCTGCACCTTGGCATTATACACGCAGGTTTCCGTTGAGTGTCCTGTTGTGCTGCAGATGGTGCAATACATCTGGTTGAGGGCGCAGGTAGCACTGGTATGACCCGGATTTTTACACTTGGTACAAAACACCTGTTTGGTTGAATCCTTAGTCACATTTTTGTTTGCTTTCAGCCATTCCAAGTCTTCTATAAATCCTCCAACTTTATGCTCTAGTTGCAGGGCCATTGCAATAACTACATCCAGTGTCATTCCACCCACACAGCGGATGATCATGATTTGTTTGAGCTGTGGGTTTAAGCCATTTATAAACCACTGTGTGATGACATCATCAGGTAGACGAGCATGCACCGGTGGCAACTGCCGCAGGTGCGTTCTAAACAATGTTGCATATTCTTGGACACTCTGATGGGCCTTTTGTCGATTGTTCTGCAAGTAATCAAATATCTCTGCATGGTTCTTCTTCAATCGAAACCTCTGTAGAAATGCGTTCTTTACTTCATCGTAAGTATCGAAATGATTGATATCATACTCTGTTATCCACCTCGCTGCTTCATTGATTAGCGTGGCCTGAAACACAATGGCCTTGTACGCCGAGTTGGGTGGGTGGTTTAATACGGCATAACTGATCTCAAAGGTGCGCACATGTGCATCAGGGTCATCACCCGGAAATCCACCGAACTTTGTGTAAGTCACTCCTGTTGGCATCGGCCGAACTGGTATAATTGGCTGTGGCTGCTACTGTTGCTGTTGTTGAAACTGCGATTGCGGCTGTGGGGGTGTCTGCTGCTGAGATTGGGACCCACTCATAGTGCTATTGTGAATAGTGCTGTTGTTATCTATCTGTTGAGGAGGTGTCTCGTGCCCTTCAGAATCTGTATTATCAGACTGCTTACCTTTCGGCTCGAAAATGGCGTTGAATCTCTTACTTATCTCCAAATCAAATAACCTGTCCTCAACTCTGGTATCGTAACTCGAGAGGCTTGCCCCAAACAGTGGTGAACGTAATAAGGTCCACCAGGTAGTATTGCACTGTCATCGGAAAACTTCAAATTCCCACTAAATGGTACCGAACTTCCACCGGAACTTGTCGAACTTTCACCTAACCAGGTTATCCCTTCACCGGAAACAGTCTCACTTGGTAACACAACTTTATCACCAAAAATGGTCAAATTCTGACCAGATAATGTCGGGCTGACTCCGCACTATGTCTCTGTACACTTAGAAGTCACTATACCTGCTTCAGAAAGTATCAAAATCACACTGGAATTCACCAAAGTCTCATCATGTGGCACCGAACTGGCACCGGAATTGCTTCTAACTGGCTCCGATCCTTCTACCACTGGGCTTAAATGACTTGTACTTCTACCACTTGGGGGTGTCCCTAATAGATTTGGAACTACCCAGGGATGCTGGTCTCTCCTATACTTTGGATATAACTCACCAGACCGAGTAACCGGCATATATCACTTCTGCACCGCTTTGCCTTGCATACTGTTCTACCTTTGCTGATTATTCTCAATCTATTGCCATCTTCCCACAGACGGCGCCAGTGTTAAAAGGGACTTCCGTCACGTCCGCTTTTAATCTCTTTTGGGTTCTTGGGGATGGTAGGGGTCTGGCAATGCAGAGGCCCTTTACTTAATTTTCCCAATTAACCAGTTAAGCACACAGTAACTATATGTCAAGGCAATACTTCTGTTACATCGTTATAATCCTCCGTTTACAGTATCCTCACACATTAGATTATCGTGCAATTATTCAATCACATAATCAAACATACTTATTGATGTTAAGATAGTTATTACTGTATTAATAGTAAATTACGACAATTCAACAAGAACAGACTTAACAGTACTCCAAATGTCTGCAAATTCTGCACCACAGTGTCTCCGTAAGATCGCAAATCACCCAGACAGGTAGTCTGGCGATTCCTATCTCCTCTCGCATTGGAGAACACCGTAATGTCTCTTCATTAATGGGTAAAAGGGTTACATCACTTTGCTATGCCCTTTCGGTGCATGCAGTATATGAAAATATAAGATTACATTATGCCAATCCTGTGGCCTAACACTTCCAACTAAGCTTTGATAGCTTGTAATGTCTTCAATGGGTTCCCTTTCATGAGCACTTAACTTGTGATTGACCTCCATGGGAGTACTTGCAACCTTAGCATCCTGCATCTTGAACTTTGCAATTACATCTTTAACATACTTCCTTTGTAAGGAAGATCCCTTTATCTGTATAGAAAACTTCTAATCCAAGAAAATAAGTGAGCAATCCTAGGTCACTTATCTTGAATTCTTCCTTCATTTGGGCCTTGATCATCTTGATTCCATCTGCATCATTAGCTGTAAGAATAATATCATCTACATACACATGTAGATATATAACAGGGTTACTCTTCTTGGTGAAGAGTGAAGAGTCAACCTTGCTCATCTTGAATCCTTTGTCTTGCAAAAATGTAACCAATCTATGATTCCAAGCTCTAGGAGCTTGTTTGAGACCATAGAGAGCTTTCCTGAGTTTGCATACATACTCAGGATGTACGTCATCAATAAATCCAGAAGGTTGTGCCATGTACACCTCCTCTGAAATCCAACCATTCAAAAATGCATTGTTTACATCTAATTGATAGATGTTCTAATTCCTTGAAGCAGCTATGCTTATGAGAACTCTGATTGTTGGCATCTTTGCCAAAGGAGAGAAAGTCTCCTCATACGCAATCCCTTGGGTCTACGCAAACCCTTTGGCCACAAGTCTTGCTTTGTACCTCTTTATTGATCCATCAGAATTCATTTTTACCTTATAGATCCATCTAGATCCAATGATCTTCATGGATTGGTTCTTGGGAACTAGGTCCCAAGTCAGATTTTCTTGAAGTGCTTATATCTCTTCCTCCATTGCTTCCTTCCATTCAGATTTCTTGTTTGCTTCGTCAAAGGTTGATGGTTCTTCTGAATTGATATCCTGAGCAATATAGATTGAGTGTTTAGTGACTAAAGAGGTGTCATATCCACACCTTCCTGACTTCTTCTTTTCCCTAGTTGATCTGCTTATTGTTTGTTGAGAGGATTGTGCAATATCCCTCAATTCTTGCATCTTCTCTTTACCTTTGTTGCTCCAAACTTTGAAGTTCCTTCTTGGTGTTTTCTGATCGTCATGTCTCCAGAATCACTTGAGTCTTCACATTGTTGACTATTTACCTTCTGAATTGTAGGAAACTCTTGACTTTTCTACAATCATCTTCAAACCACGAGTTGTTTTCATCAAAGACAACATCTCTGCTAACAATAAAACCTTTAGTACTTGTATTATACAACTTGTACCCTTTTTTATTGAGATCATAACCTATGAACACACATTTCTCTGCCTTGGGATCCATTTTACCTCTGATCTGTGATGGAACATGTGCATATGCTATGCACCCAAAAATTCTGCAATGTTCTAGGCGAGGGCTTCTTCCATTCCAAGCTTCATATGGTGTCATCCCATCCAATGCTTTAGATGCAAGTCTGTTGACAAGATAGGTGGTTGTGGATACAGCCTCTGCCCATAGGTAGTTGGGCAATTTCTTCTCATTGATCATGGACCTTGCTGCCTCCACAATGGTCCTATTCCTCCTTTCTGCTACTCCATTTTATTTTGGAGTATATCGGTGGTGATTTCTCTTTTGATGCCTCTATCTTGGAAATATGCATCAAGTTCATGGGAGAAATATTCTCCCCCTCCATATGACCTTAGCCTCTTTAATGTTTTCCCTGTCTGATTTTCAACAAGAGCAAGATATTTTTTGAAACAATTGAATACGTCATCTTTGTGCTTCATAAAATAAAGTATGTTCCATCTGATACAATCATCAATGAATGATACATAATACTTGGATCCTGAAATTGAAGGGTCTTTGCTAAGTCCCCAAACATCTGTGTGGACTAGCTCCAATAGATCACCATGAGTGTAACCTTTCTTCATAAATGGTTGTCTATGAGACTTCCCAAATTGACATGAGCTGCATTTGTATATCATATGCTGCTTGGATATATTTGGCAATCCAAGCACACTCTGGTCCCTGCATATTTGTTTTAAACTTCTTTCTCTTATGTGAGCTAATCTTTTGTGCCTCTCTACTAATTTATAGTTATAATCGATGTTTAGTAGAGATCACATTTTTTAATACACATATTTATCTTGTATTGTTTTTTTGTCTTTCTTTGATTGGATCTCTTTCATTGGTTGTCTGTAGTCCTTTATTCTTTCTTTCTGTTATAAACTTATGTTCTTACGTGGTTTTTTCCTTTGTTTCTTTGTAGGTGGATTATTGGATGGTTCAATAGGATGTTTCTTTGAAATCCAAATCTTACCTTGATGGTTTTATGTTTCTAAAATATTCTTAGTAATGCACACTTGTTTTATTTTCATCTTGATATTTTTGTAAGGGTTATCAAGGTTTCTATAACTTTGGCATTCTTATGTTGATGTTCAAGGATGATCTATCAATGATTCCTCTTGTGCATATATAACCTCACAATGTCTCCTTTCATTGCTTATGTCTTTGAAGAAGATATTTCAACATTGATTGGTCTTTCCTTGCAATAAATGGGAAGTTGAACATTCACACATGTAATCATATCAAAAAGTGATACGAACTTCCTTCTTATATGCATGTGTACCATGCTAGATGAAAAATTAAGATTCACTAAGTATCTCCATGTCCAATCTCTTTATAGAGTTAAAAGTTCTATAGAGATCTTGTTTTCACAACTTGGGAAATTTCTAATAGTACATTGTAAGAAAATAACAACACACTGGAATAGACAAAGTTGAGAGAAAAATGCAGATAAAGATAGACGCAGACTAAGAGATAGAGAACTCAAATTCTCAAATTGCCAAGAGTAACACAACTACAATGATGGTGTTGTCCAGCTGTGTGCTTCCAATGTGGAATAGACTAGTAGACAAAGTTGAGAGAAAATTGCAGATAAAGATAGATGTAGACTAAGAGATAGAGAACTCAAATTCTCAAACTTCCAAGAGTAACGCAACTACAACGATGGTGTTGTCCAGTTTTGTGCTCCCAATGTGGAGGTTAGATGGCAATCTATACAGACTCTAGATGAAGGGCTTACTAGTGCATGATGCTATATAAAGCTCAACCTTGGCCATGGTTATATAGTTTTTACAAGGGGATTTGGTATAGATAAACGTAGTTGGGAGATACAAAATAATCGGCAAAATATAAAATCTAACAATATCTCCACGAGCAGAAGTCCTACCATCTCAGCCCTTCTGGCTGGGGGATAGGCCCCTTGAACCCTATAGAAGGGGGCAAGCTCCCCTCTGCACTCCCCTGATTAAGGTTCTATGGGGAACCATGTGGCACCACAAAGCCTTTATTTTTTCCTTGAATGGCAACCCAATGTCTTGGAAGTTTATGCCCTACCTAACCTAATGGCTAGGCTCACAAAGATCATCTATTACCATCAACAATCACACATAGACCTCATCTAACTTGGAAGTTAGGACGTTTATGTGCTAGCATCACACACACTTACGTTATCAATTCAGTGCGCCATCTTGTAAGACCCAAATGTGGATGGAACCTACACATACATAATGGAGCTTCAACATCAACCATGGCACAAATCCACATTCAAGATTGAAGGAAAGCACTCAACAAGCAAGCACACTCAACATCAACCACGCACGTAGGCATGCAAGTCATGCTTGAAGAAGGTCACAAGTTTAGATGAACAAGGAAGAAGAAACAAATCCATGACACTTTGTCTACTTTTCCCTCTATGTGGGATTATTGTGCTCAATGGAGATTGATTTTGAAAGAGCAAAAGGTGTGGTACTATCACACCACTATACATGAATGCTTATGAATAGAAAAAGATTAATTTAAATTAATCTAAAGTGGAAAAAGGTAACAACATGTACAAGTGATGATGAAAAGAGTTGACTTGAGTTGTGCTTCTTACACTTCCTCCCTCCTTGACTTTGTCGTCCTCAACAAAGCCTTTGCAAGTGTTGGGGCTTTGAGGAAGAGCACCTTGTAATTTTTTACATTATTGAACATTTTTCTTTTGAAGTGCTTTGCTTTGTTCCGTGGTGTCCTTTCTTTGTCTATTTGAGTTATTTGGAAAATGACTGCCCTTGTTTTCACTTCTTTTTAGGATTTTGGAGAGAAATCCAACAAAAGAGTACTTCATTTTTTTCTATGGATTTTTATAATCCAACTATGAGAATGTAATGGAATCTGGAATGATTTGTACAAATAGATAAAATAAATTCATCTCTTATTATTCCATGTGAATAAGGGGAATAAGGGCGCATGGGTGATCAAAGAAAGTGTATATGCATGGTTTTAAAATGAGATCTTAAAAAACATGCATACTTAAAAAATGCATTAAAAAAACAATGGTGAGAAATAGAATTGGCCTTGAACAAAGTGCTCAAGGGTGAGGCAATGATGAGGCTTTCTCCAATTTTCCAACTCCAAGAGTCTTCCCCTTTTCATCGTCATTTGCAATGGATGATATCTCTGTCCACCAACCTCAAAAAAAGAAAATTGAAAAGTAATTTTTTACAACATATGTACATGTGCCCTCTTTGTGCTTGGGTTAAACTTAAGGTGCCTAATGATTGGCCTTTGGATGAGGCCCCTCTTATGCATACTTGATGTGCATCTTGAACATATGCTGTGCATGGGGCAAGGTTGGATTTGACACCCCTGGATGTTGCACAGAGGTCTTACGACACCAATATGTATTTTCTTTGCTTCTCCTAGCCTTGAAGTTCTTAATAGGATTAAATTTAGGTTTTGAATTGATTAATCTAGATCCTTTGGTTGGAAGTGATTTTTACTTAAGATAAGGCATAATGGGTCTAGACTTTGTAAAAGGGATTTCTTTTGGTACCCATATCATAGTGCGATTTGGTTGGGCTCTGAGTAATTTCTTGATCACCCAAATTTTCTTGAAATTACAAGAGAAATGAGATTTATTCTTCTTGATGTAAGGGTATTTTGGGCCTTGAATAGAGTTCTCTAAGGTGTTCTCAATTTTACATAGGGATTTCAACAATTGGTTTTCTTCCTTAGGATTGGTTGGATCTTCATTGTTACCCAATGGATTAGTGGATTGTGAGGTTTGGGATTGATTTAGACATTCATCTATACATTACTTTGTTACACATAGAATCTCTAGCATCACAATAGTGAATGGACTTTCTATACGTGGAATGTTCTTGAGCATAGGATCCTTCATGAAACTAGCACAACATGATTGTTCATCTCCATCTTGATGATCAAAACATAGATCATCCGTTCTCCTGGATTCATGAGAAGATTCCAAACTTAGAAGAGAGTGCACTTTCACATCCTCTAAACACTTTGTTGATATACTTAGGTAGTGATGTGTACGAACACACTAGGACCATCGAGGCAATTTTTTCCCTCTTTAGAAGGTTTTTTTCCCCTGACCTTTACATACTCCTATAGCCCTAATGGGTTACTTATCTTTGTACATTCTAGTGGTAATACATTCAATATTGTGTATTTTGATCCAAGCTTCTCTTTCTTCCTTGTGAGGTTCACGTGCTTCCGTAGACGTCTAACTCCAACAATTGGTATCAAAGCAAGTCACCGCTTCATCTAGGGCATTGTCCACACCCCTCCGGGCATAGTCTCAGAATCGCACGAAATTTTGTGAGCATACTCAAGGTGATTAGGAGATCAAAACAGCTTTGTTGTGTGGTGCCAAAATTGCAATTTGAGCTTGTTTCAGCCTCCAAACACACTATCATAGTGCTTGTGTAGGTTATTTTGTATTTTTGTGCCAAAGATATATAAAGGTTTTGGTTTGTTAGTATAAGTCTCTCAAATTCTATCACAGGTTTAGCACAACTCAACAGGGTAGTTCTGTTCAACTTTTTGAGATACGGTCAATTTTCTACATCAGGGTATTTTAGTCAGTGGCCATGGTTGAAAGCAGCGATGTATCTATGGAATATTGTGCAGGGTGTTGAAAAACATCCTATTACACTTGCAAATACAAGTACTGAAGCTCATGATAATGGCATCAAAGAGGGTGATATCACTAATAGAAATAGGGGGGTGTAGAGACTCCCCCAAATTGAAAAAAAAGTAGGGCTCATCGCTTATGTGATGCTAGCATCGCATAAGCTACGAGCCTATTTTTTGTTTAAAAAAAAGATGTTTCATCACGTACGCTATGCCAGCATCACTTATGTGATGCTAAAATTATGCATTGCAAAGAGCGTCACTAAATAGCGATGCTCTTATTGACATTGGCAAACTACGTGCGATGCTGGATCGTCGCATACACGATGTTCTGGTCTTTAAGTGACACTCTAGAATGTTAAAAAAAAAATTTGATTTCTCCCGACACAGATTAGGACGAGAGAGAGAGAGAGGGAGAGAGAGAGAGAGAAAGGGAGAGAGAGAGAGAGGGAGAGAGAGAGAGAGAGAGAGACGCACATCCCGTGAAGCGAGGTACGCACACACACACACACATACACACACAGATTTACACACACACACATATACACACATAGACACACACACATACACATAGACACACACACACATAGACACACACACATACACACATAGACACACACACATACATATTAGACACATACACACTTACACACACACACAAACACACATCCACACACATTTCCACACACACATACAGATGCATACACACACATATATATACACATACACACGTATATGCACACAGACACAAATACACACGCATACACACATATTTACACACACACACATATACACACTAATTTACATACACACATACACATGCATACACACACACACACACATATATACACACATAGACACACACACACATACACACACACACACATGCATACATAATGCACATGCATATGCATACATACATGCTTAAATTCATACACACACATACACACGCATACACACATACACATACACATACACACATATATATGCATACACACACATGTAAAGAGACATACACACACATACACATACATGCATACATATGCATACATAATGCATATGCATATGCATACATACATACTTACATGCATACACACACATACACACACATGCATACATAATGCACATGCATATGCATACATACATGCATACACACACTTACACACACATACACACATACACATACACACATATATATGCACACACACACGTAGAGAGACATACACACACATACATATACATGCATACATATGCATACATAATGCATATGCATATGCATATGCATATGCATATGCATACATACATACTTACATGCATACACACACATATGCATACATAATGCACATGCATATGCATATATACATGCTTACATGCATACATACATGCTTACATGCATACACACACATACACATGCATACACACATACACATACACACATAGACACACACACACACATAGAGAGAGACATACACACACATACACATACATGCATACATATGCTTACATATGCATACATAATGCATATGCATATGCATACATAATGCATATGCATATGCATACATACATAGTTACATGCATACACACCCATACACACACATACGCATATATATGGATACATAATGCCCATGCATATGCATAGATACATGCATACACATACACACACATAGACACATACACACACATATACACATAGATTTACACACACATACACACACACATAGACACATACACACATAATGCATATGCATATGCATATGCATACATACATACTTACATGCATACACACACATACACACACATATGCATACAGATGCATACATAATGCACATGCATATGCATACATACATGCATACACATTGACACATACACACACATAGACACATACACACACATAAAAACATACACAATCATAGACTCATACACACTTACACACACACACATCCAGATAGATTTACACACACACACATCCAAACACATTTACACACACACATACACATGCGTACAGACACATATATATAGATACACATGTATATACACACATGGACACATGCATACACACATAGACACACACACACATACACACACACATATATGCATACATACACACGTAGAGAGACATACACACACATACACATACATGCATACATATGCATACATAATACATATGCATATGCATACATACATACTTACATGCATACACACACATACACACACATGCATACATATGCATACATAATGCACATGCATATGCATAGATACATGCATACACATACACACACATACACACACATATACACACAGATGTACACACACATATACACACATAATGCATATGCATATGCATACATACATACTTACATGCATACACACACATACACACACATATACATACATAATGCACATGCATATGCATACATACATGCATACACATACACACATAGACACATAAACACACATAGACACATACACACACATAAACACATACACACTCATAGACACATACACACTTACACACACACACATCCAGACACATTTACACACACACATACACATGCATACAGACACATATATATAGATACACATGTATATACACCTATAGACACACACATACACGCATAGACACACACACACATAGACACACACTAATATATGCCACACACGTAGAGAGACATACACATACATGCATACATATGCATACATAATGCATATTGCATATGCATACATACATACTTACATGCATACACACACATACACACACATATGCATACATAATGCACATGAATATGCATAGATATATCCATACACATACACACACATAGACACATACACACACATACAGACACATATACACACAGATTTACACATATACACACAGATTTACACACACATACACATGCACACACACACATAGACACACACACACATACACACATAGAAACATACACACATAATGCATATGCATATTCATACATACATACTTACATGCACTACGCATGCATATGCATACATACATGCATACACATACACACATAGACACATAAACACACATAGACACATACACACACATAAACACATACACACTCATAGACACATACACACTTACACACACACACATCTAGACACATTAACACACATACACATGCATAAACACACACACACACACACACACACACATATATATATATATATATATATATATATATATATATATATACACATAGACACACACACACACATACACATAGACACACACACACATACACACACACATAGACACATAGGCACACATATATGCATACACACACACGTGCGTAGAGAGACATACACACACATGCATACATAAGCATACATATGCATACATAATGCACATGTGTATGCATACATACATGCTTACATGCATACACACACATACACACGCATACACACACACACGTAGAGAGAGACACACATACATACACACATATAGAAGATAAAGCTATATATAAAATAATTTGGCATACCCACGAGCATCATGTTCTAACTTAACAAAACATGATTTCATCTCTCTAGTAGAATTCATCGATATTCTAGTTGAATAAACAAGAATCTATTATCTGATATCCATTCAGAAGCTTCAACTTATTGATCGATAACTAGAGTAGAATTTACTATCTAATCTGCTCATATGTTTTCATTATTGGCATCGTTTTGGTAAGACATCAATAAAGTCTCATCTTCATTATCCTTATTGATTTCATTTATTTCTTCTATTGTTAAATTTGTGTTATAAAGAGTCACATCATCTATTGATGGATTAATATTGATTTTTTATAATTCCTCTTCATCATTAGTAGAATCAGCATGTAGAGTATTATCCTCTTTATCAAAAAGATTAGTATCATTATCATGTATAATGATTCTAATTTCTCTTTCAGATGTTGATGTATCAGTATCTGATGGTGAATCATCAAGAGGACTTTCTTGGATCTCTCTAACGATAAACTTTTCAAACAATGACCTACCTCTAAGTTGAACATGAATGACTTGCCACCAAGGGTGAGCATCTAGGTTTTTATAAAAAAATGCTTGTTCAATATGCCTAGGAAGAATATATGGTTCTTTAGTAGATCGCATTACCTTGGAAGAATCAATTGCTCAAAACCCAGATAATTCCTTTCTTAATGTGGAATTACTACCTTTATACTCGGCTCAAAACCAGTCAACCTTCAAACTGACCTATCAAAATATATAAAAACAAAAACCCATTATTAGGTGCTTAAAAAAATAACTAACTCTATCATAAAAACTATAAACTTTTTTTACGAAATGATATTTTGTAGATACCAACAACAGTTCCCATGTAACCAAGTTCACCATCTATAAGGTTCATGTCTTTTGAGCTAGCATGTGATAGTTGCTTGAAAGAAGCAACAATATCAGAATCCTCTATTTTATGTAAAGAATCAATGGCTTTGATTCTAATATGCTATCCAAAAGCCCACATATTAGTAAACATTCGAGTCTGTAAATTAGTAAATAGAAACTAATATACATATATAAAGAAAACAAAATATTATTAAAATAAAATTACCTTTCGTTCACAACCTATCATTAACTCTCTCTGCTCATCTAAGATTTCTTCATTATTTGCGTTGGCATGTTGCAAACGACTATATAGCCAATCCGTGAAAGAAGATATATTTGTAATCTCATTATTATCGAGATTCCATCTATATCTTTTGTTTTTCTTCACCTTTTACTTTGGAGATTTTGAAGTTCCTATTCGTACTCACTAAGGAATTCTTGCATGCATTCAGTATTATATGCTACAAAAGTAGAAACATCATTTTTTTCTTGAAATGTAAATAAAAATGGAACTCCCTTACCTAATAATACCTCATTTGTTATTTTTGAAGAAGAATCGTTGGTCCATGCACATGGAGCTTCTTCATGAACTCTTTCAAGGTACTCACTAACATAATACATGCACTCTTCAAGCATCCAACACTTTGCCATGGATCCTTCTGGTTTTGCTCTTTGTCGCACATAATCTTTTAATATTCCAATAAATCACTCGACCCAAAACATCCATCGAGTGTTGACAACACCTGCAATCTCTATTTCATCTACAAGATGGACTAATAAATGAACTTGAATATCAAAAAATGAAGTAGGAAGCTCTTTCTCCATCAAACATAGTAGCTCTTTGCGTTCACGTTTTTTTTTTGTGGGATCGAGTTTTTGTCAATCTCTTTTGATATAATCCACCTATACATATCACAAAAAAAATTATAAAGAAGTTAATTCAAAAATAAAAGATATCAAATATTCATATATATTAATTATAAAGTATCATAATTACCTTATAAGCAATCCAACACAATAGATCACATCTCATACTCATTTTGTTGTACATCCATCGATAACCAAAGGTAAAGTATGTTTCAAAAAGTTATGCCAGTCATGGTTCTTTAACCCAGATAAGCTCTTATCATCCATAGTAAACATGTTTTGGAAAGATGCTTCATATCTTGAAGGATTCTGAATCAATTGAATCCTATTGTTGATAGTTTGTATCTCTTTTGTTGTAAGTACCCAAGGAGCAAGTGCATAAGTATTTTCCTATCGATGTCTATCAAAAACTGGCCATAACTTTGGTTTTGAGTTTTGATCTTTCAAATCATTCCTTGATGCTATGGTATCTTTTAGTCCAAGAAGATGTTGCCATAGTGAATAACCAATATTCTTGAATATATGCATAGGATCAAGATGATGACATACTTTTAACTCTTTCCAATACTCCAAAGAATACCATAATGATATCTTCTCTGCGAGTGCCAATTTTCCTTTACCTCTCTTCACATACTCATTATCTTTATCATCACTGAAGATTTTTTATTCTGGATCTATCCGAAGTCCATCTGTCCATTTTTTATACCAATCCATAGGCGTCATAGGTTTTGGACATTGACCTATTTCAAGCTTTCCATTAAAATGTATCACTTCTCTTTTAGATCTTAATGGATGATCATCAAGCAAGAATCATCGATGTCGAAGATAAATATTTTTGTTGAGATTCTTACTATAGATTGATCTCAACCAATCACCATAATATGGACAAGATTTATAACCCTTAGTAGATATTCTTGCATCATGAAAACGATAAAAATATAATTAGATTAAATCACATTTATTTGTATGCATATTGAATAAAAAAATTACATCAATACCTGAACAAACACCATATCCTGGAAAATCGTGAATAGTCCAAGCCACAATACCATGAACCGTAATATGTCTTTCATTCATGCTTTTTGATACATCAATGACATTAATACCTCTCCATAACTCTTGGAGATCGTCAATGAGAGGAGCAAGATATATATTCATATCTTTAACTTGTCGATTAAAAGTGAAAGCATTAAAGTTTCCTTTTTAATGCTAAGATATGGCGGAAGATTGTAGTTTATGACTACCATTCGCCATGTTGACCATTTACTAGATTTCATGGAGAATGGATTAACCCCATCTAATGCAACTCCTAACTTTAGATTCTGTGGATTTTGTGCAAATTCAGGCCATGTAGAATCAATATGCTAAAAAGTAACACTATCATGAGGAATTTTGATTATTCCATCAGTACTTTTATGATCATTTCCCCATGTCAAAAGCTTTGATAATTCGGGGCTTTGAAACATATGTCTAATCCATGGATCCAATGGAAAATGTCTCAATATCTTTTTTGGGATTTTACCTTCTTCATCCTTATATCGAGGAGATTGACATTTGGGGCATGTCAAAGAGTCTGCATATTCACCTCTATATAAAATACAATCATTAGGACATGCATGTATACATTGATAATCTATATCAAGATAGTTGATTATCTTCTTCATTTCATCATGTGAGGTAGGAAGAATATTCTGACTTGGTAAAAACTTTTCAGGTAATAACCTGTAAGTTCATTAAAAAAAAGACATATTAATATATATATATATATATATACATATATATATATATATATATATATATATTCATATAATTTTATATATGTGTATGCTTGTGTGTATGTGTATGTGAATGTGTATATGCATGTGCATGTGTATATGTATGTGTATGTGTATATGTATGTATGTGTGTATATGTGTTTTATAGGTGTATATATATGTATGTGTATGTGTATGCATATATGTATGTGTATGTGTGTATATGTGTGTATGTATCTATGTATGTATGTGTATGTATGTATGGATGTGTATGTATGTATGTATGCATGTGTAGCTATATATATTTGATTTTGTTTTTTTTTGTATAGTGTGGTTTGCAGACGTTCATATCTAGACCACTGAATTGTTGGGCTATCTCTCATTTTATATTCAATCTATTACCTGCCTTGCTAACTAAGACTTACATATTTGTTTAAAAGGATTAAATATCAGCTAACTATGGAGGTATTAGGTTGTTTGAAAATAAGACAAGCAAATTTCTCTCTACGATTTTGGAAAATGGATGAATAAATCTAAAGTATGGGCAAACATGAAGTGTTCATTCAATGCAAGTTCTTGTTCTTACATGTAGCTAAGGTAAAAACAAAAACCCACACTGAATGAAGAGTTTGTGTCCGCCCATCCTTTAAAATTATTCTTCCATCCTTCAAATTCTTCTAGGTAAATTTAGTTCTCCTATTTTTCAAATGGCGTAATACTTGCATAGCTAACTCATACTTAAGTTCATAAAAGAGTTAGCAATGCAGGTATTAGGTCAACTTGAATAGGAGAAGCAGATGTGTTAGGAAGATTCTAAAGGTTGGGCAAACAATTGCAAAGGTTAGATGGACAAAGTATCTTCATTCGATACAAGTATGTATAATTTGACTTTACTCTCATATGTGTATATCTATGTTTATGTGTATATATATGTGTATGTATGTATGTGTATGTATGTGTATGTATGCATGTGTAGCTATGTATATTTGATGTCATTTCTAATTTTCTTTTTGTTTATTGTGGTTTGTAGACTTTCATATAGATATGTAGGCCACTGAATCGCCTGGTTGTCTCCCATTTTATAACATATGTATGTGTGTATATGTGTATATGTGTATATGTGTATATGTTTATATGTGTGTATGCATTCATGTAGAATTATGTGTATGTATATATATGCATGTATTTATATGTATATATTTATGCATGGATATATATATAAATAAATAGAAAATTGAAAATTTTAACTTAATAGTGCCAAAACAGATACATTACTCCATCCAAAACAATTTTGAAGATTGATAATAAGCTAGCTTGCACTTAGTCATGTCAAACGACTTCCTTCATATACATACTTTAGAAATTCCTCTCGAAGATATTTCTCATTTTTAGAAATATCAATGTTCTCACTGTCATTTTGATACCAATCATCAATAAAATTTGCCATGCCATCATCTTCATCATTGTCGCACAAATCTTGTACTTTATCTTCTTTTGAATATAGATCTTTCAACCTTGCATATTCCACAGGATCGCTTTTGCGTAGCCTCCTCATAGAAGCTTCTGATAAATGAGGTCTTACTGGCAATTGTGAATGGTGTGGAGGAATATCATCAACATCATACATTGGGGTCCACACACATGAATAAAATTCATTAGTATTCCATAAATGAATAAAAATTAAACTTTAAACATAAAATTAAATATATAAGTTATTAAATATGGATAGAAAATTTTCATTCTCTCTCTAGTTAAAAGGTGCTCTTGGAGGTCTACACCATCCATAATTCACTAATAATTCATCACTAGCATGTAATGTAGTAATAGCATTGACAACTATGTATCTTGATACATCTCTACCCATGTATGGTGATTCATGACTATTTTCACGCTACTCAAATGTGCAATTAGTCGTTGAACTATTATGTAACCCTCAACTACTAGTTATTAAACCTGCTATATTTCCATGCATGTAAGGTCTTCCATCAATATATAATCTTTCATTTTTTTCATGTGAAATCCTTCTACTATTAAGGGATGATGCATTCAAGCATATTCCATAAGTACTCATGCTTTGAACATAACGTGCAAGTCGATGTCAATCTCCCCATCCATATATAGGACCACAAAATGACATAAGAGTGACTTCAGAGTTAAAAGGCACATACAAATCCTCCACAATAAAGAGACCACGGCCAGCATTAGTAATAGTGGATGGAGCAATCATATAGTGATTACCCCAAAAGTTGAAAACCTCTCCATCTAAAGGAAGTGGTCCTCTATTCCATCCTCCATATCTTCTTCTATCATATGTTCGTACTAGAGAATGATCATGAGCTGGCAATGGATAATCTCCAACCGTTTCAGTCTCTAAACCAAGAGGTAGAGGATTTCTAGAAACCTATGCTTGTAATTGATGAACAACAAGTCCATGACGTGTACGAGGTATATTAACATTATGAGAAAAACTATTATCATCATCATCATCGAGCAAGTATTCATGTATATCAATAGTAATTTGATTTTGTATATGGTTTTTAAATAAATTAATGATATTAATTTATAGAAAAAATACATACCCAAGCATTATAACATTGACCAGGTGATGGTGCACGTTAAAAAGTACCATACTTTGCCTCATGTTCAATACATTTCAATCGTGGTCTTCAATATGTGCCGTAGCAAGAGTAACACCAACATATAATATGCTCTTGATAGTAAAATTCATCATAATTCCTATCAGAGGACACATGTGAAGTCGTTGCATGGGTAGGAGGTGGTGGAGTGCCCTTTGATTGATCAAAATCTGATTATAACAAGAAACAAAAAAATATATCAGTTATGTATCTATCAAATATACTTAAAATTAAAATTTTGATATACTTACAGTGTATAGTCCTTGCATGATTAGGTGACGGTGGTGGAGTTCCATCTGATTGATCAGAATCTAAAAATAATGGTATTTGATACTAATAATCTGATTTTTTACATACATATACATATTTACACATACACACATATACACATTTACACATACATACATATTCACATATACACAAATACACATTATTGTGGGATAAATGCATGTATTTTATATGAATGAGTGTATATGCATGCATGTGTATGTGTGTACGTATATATGTGGATATGCATATGTGTGTTTATGTTATATGTATGCATATATGTATGTGTATATGTTTGCATGTATATGTGTATGTGAGTCATTTCCTCATTAGAAGGTATACAAATTAATAGTTTATATTTATCATTTTCATATATTTTAGTAATTTTTTACATTTAATTTATGTATTTCTTTTTTCTTTAAATAAACAGGCTACTACAAAGAAGAGAGTTGAGTCGGGCCACACATCGCACCTAGGCCAAATGGGCCATCATGGTTTTGTAGCTACATTTGTAAGTATATGTGTATTGTGAGTATATTTTTTATTTTAGTTAAAATGCAAGAAACTAATCTTTTTTATTTGTTTCAATGTAGTGAAAGGATTATGATCGACATCCTACGAAACATGAGATTGAGTATGCTACACATTTTGGATATCGGTGTTTGAGCGAGTATATGCGAGATCATCCGGATGCCTTTATGAGTATTATTAAATTTTATATAATTATTTTATTTTTATGGATGTTTTAATTGTTTTACTTATTTATGTTTGTTATATGTAATATAGGAGTATTATGGAGATGCAAATATGGATGAGGTGGAGAGACAAACACAGGAGGGATGATCTCGATCGTCACAGGGTGCTCACACAGATACATCAGATCATGCAGATGATCATGATGATGAGGATGAGGATGAGGATGAGGATGATCATGATGTTGATGCTGATGATGATGATCATGATGATGATGATTAGGATTCTTGATTATTACATTGGATATGTATTTACATTGATATATATATATATATATATATATATATATATATATATATATATATATATATATATATATATATATATATATATATATATATATATATATATATATATATATATATATATTATATCTATATATTGTTCATTTCAGTTATGTTTTGAATTGTGTGTATGGTATTAAGTAATAAAAAGTTTTGTTCTATTGATTGTTATTATTGTTTATATTAAGCATGTGTTTTAGTACTTTAATTATATAATTCATTCATATGTGTGTACATATGTGCATGTATATGTGTGTAATATGTGTGTGTACATATGTGCATGTATAGGTATGTAATATGTGTGTGTATATGAATGTATGTACATATGTATATGTGTATATGCATGTATGTGCATGTGCATATGTAAGTGTATATGTGTATGTATGTGTATTTGCATGTGCGTGTGTATGTGTGTGTATATGTATGTATGTGCATGTGCATGTGTAAGTGTATATGTGTGTATATGTGTATCTGCATATGCATGTGTATGTGTGTGTATATGTATGTGCATGTATATGTGTAAGTGTATGTGTATATGTGTGTATGTGCATGTATATGTGTATATGTATTTATGTGCATGTGTGTGTATGTGTATATGTGTGTGTACGTATGTGCATACATATGTATATATATGTGTATGTGTGTGTATATATGCATATGTGCATATGTATGTGTATGTGTATAAATATATACAAGTGTATGTATATGCATGTGTATATGTATGAAACATGTATGTGCGTGTGGATGCATTTCCATTTGCATCCATGTGCATGCATGTGAATGTGCATGCATGTGGATGTGCATATACATGTATTTAAGTATATGTTAATGTGTGTATGTATATATATATATATATATGCAATAATGCATGCATGCAAGTCTTTTTATGTGGTTGTAGAAATGTTTGTGCATATGCATGTGTATGTGTGTGTATGTGTAAGTGTATGTGCACATGTATGTGTGTGTATGTGCATGTGTATATGTATATATGTGTGAACGTGCATCTTCATCATGTATAAGTGTATATGTGCATATCAATAAGTGTGAGTATGCTAAGTAATGAAGATAACCCAATTCAAATGATATACAAAGAATGGAAATTGTACGTACAATAGTTAGCCATAGTTTTTGCTTGGTTAGCTTCTTGAATAACCTCCAATAAAGAGAGAGAGAGAGAGAGAGAGAGAGTTTTCAAAGAGAGAAAGAGATAGAAAGAGAGAAACAAAGACAGAGAGAGACAATAAGATAGAGATTAGAAGAAAAACAACAATTCTGCAAGCAATTGTTTCAGCTTGTAAGCGCAATGCAATTGCGAACGTTGGAGAGCTCTTCGATCAGATGCGTTAAGATGCCGATCGAAGAGCCTCCAACATTTTATTTTTTGTTTGTCAAAAAGTCGTTGTGTAAGCGATGGTATAGCATCATAAAAAGCACTGCAATTGGCGTTGCATAAGCGATGTTATATACCGTTGCGTATGCGACACTTTCTTAAATCATCACTTTAGCAATGCTCACTGCAAGCGTCACACATCCTGTCGTGCCACACATCAAAAAAACATCATTTTGCACGTCGTTTAACTGATGGTCCGTGCTCGACACTTCTTGCAATGCTTTTTGCAATTTTATAGCGACTATAGAGCAAATTCATTGGATGGCAGAGATGCTCAAGCACATGCATTGATAGCATTATCCATCAAACGTGCCATTATTCCTCACATTTGCTTTTGCAGAACAGCTAAGGATGCTTGAAATACACTTACCACATTGTACTAGGCTAGGAATGAGGCTCGTGTTGTTTACCTTAGAAAACAGTTGGAGAGTGAGCATATGAATGAAGGTGATTCTATGGATAGTTTTCTGACATTTGAAGGAACTGTTCATTTCTGCTGATGAAGTCCTTCCTGACAGTTCACTTTTGCAGACTGTTTTGAATGGTCTTCCCGAATCATATTAGAGTCTTTGTTCTTATCAGGGGGGGAATATATGTCTTCTTACTTGAATGCATTTTTGGATGAATGTGGGATAGAACATCAGTGTACAGTGCCATATACACCTCAACGGAATGGAGTTGTTGAACAAAAGAAAAGGTCACTCATAGAGATGGCGAGGTGTATGGTCAAGAGTCAGGCTTTACCACATAGTTTTTGGCTTGAGGTTGCCATATGTGGAGCATATGTACTTAATAGGTGTCCTTGACTACGTCTAGTCTCTATGATGAGAATGAGCTTGTTTCGTTTGACGAAGCACAAAATTTTGAAAATTGGATGGCTGTTATGTAATCTGAATGTGATGCCATAATGTAGAATGGTACTTGGACTTTATGTGACTTGCCTCCTTGCAAGAAGGCCATTGGCACTAAGTGGGTATACAAGCTAAAGTGTAAGCATGATGGAACAATTGACAGGTATAAGGCCAGGCTTGTTGCAAAGGGTTATGCGCAAGAAAGAGGCATTGATTTTGATAAGACCTTTGCACCTACATGTTGAACGACTATTGTTCGTAGCATCTATGCACTTGCAACTCATCATGGTTGGAATCTACATCAATTGGACATTAAAATAGCATTTCTGAATGGTGACATGCATGAAGAAGTGTATGTTTTTCAGCCCCATGGCTTTGTGCAAAAAGGGCATGAAAATCAGGTGTGCAGGTTAAAGAAGGCATTATATGGTTTAAAGCAAGCACCACGTGCCTGCTATCAAAAAATACATGTCTATCTGATTGCACATGGTTTTGAGAATAGTCCAACTGAGAGCACCTTATATGTTAAGCATGCTAATAATGTGCTTCTAATCATTGTTGTGTATGTTGATGACATGATGCTCAATGGTCCTGATGACAAGCATATTGCTGATTTTAAGGCTGATTTGCATGCCTCATTTGAGATGTCTGATTTGGGGCATTTGCATCATTATTTGGGCATTCAGGTTATGCAAGCTGATGGTGGAATGGCTTTGTGTCAAACGAAATATATTGACACATTATTGCAACATTTTGGCATTGAAGACTGTAAGCCTATTGCCACTCATATGGAGACAGGTTTACGATTGAGTCTTAATGATTCTGGAGATGTGTTTGATGTTGCTCTCTATCAAGCAAGTTGTTGGATGCTTGACTTACTTATGCATTACTCGGCTAGATCTTCAGTTTGTTGTCTCACAGATGAGCAGGTTTTCTATGCATTGCCCAAGTGTCAAGCATTGGCAGGCAATTAAGTGCATATTTTGCTAGTTGAGAGGTCCCTGACTACTTGGATTGTTTTATCCTAAGGGGGGATCATTACCACCAGATTTGCATGCTTTTTTTGACAGTGATTGGGTTGCTTGCTATGACGTTCGTGTGTCCACTAGTGGCTTTTGCTTCATGCTTGGTAGCTCATGTATATCTTGGTTGAGCAAGAAGTAGAACATTGTAGACCTTTTCACGAAGGCTCTGCCTAGGGAAAAGTTTGAAGCTTTCCGCAAAGCTTTGGGCTTACTTCCTTTTGCGGAGTGATTCCACACAGCTTAACACTTCCTTATACATGAGTGCCAGCTCCTTGTTCACCACATCACTCCCAGGGGGGATTTGTTGATATATTTAGGTAGTGATGTGTGTGGACACACTAGGACCGTCGAGGCACTTTTTTCCTTCATTAGGAGGTCCCCCCCCCTCTTGTACATATGCCTATAGCCCTAATGGGTTACTTATCTTTGTACATTCTAGTGGTAATACATTCGGTATCATGTATTGTGCTCCAAGCTTCTTCTTCTTCCTTGTGTTGTTCACGTGCTTCCGTAGACGTCTATCTCCAACACACTTGAAGCCCTGCATTTCTCCATTCTTCCAAGGTTCTTGTGACTTAAGTAAATCAAAGTGAGATGAACCATTTTCATGTAATTCAACATGCAAGTCATTATGGATGTTTCTTTTGCTTACGTGGGTAAATTTATGTGGATGATATGGAAAATCAAAAATTAAGTGCTCATGCCCACATTGGTTACAATGAGGATGTATATTAGGATCGTCAAATGCACCATGAGTAGGAAGGATGCCAATGCTTGCATAAGTTAATACTCTTCCTTCTTGCCTATACTTTATGAGCCATGTGGAACCCAATGTGACACTCTTCATCCATGCATTCCGAAACATAGAACATCTCCCTAGAGCATACTTCATTTATAATCACACTTGCTTCTATCATGTGGAAACAATTCAAAGAATCAAAATTTATAGGAGGAATTTGTTCACTAATAAAGGGCACCACATCAATAATTACAAAATTCCATTCACATTTTTTATTAATCGCAAGATAAGACACCCTAGAACAATCTCCCAATTGTGCATCCACAAATATAAGTTAGGCTTTCTCAACTTCAATTTCATTTAATTGCTTTTGTTTTGGTGAGGCTTTCATTTTTTATTTGCAAATCTCTCTTTCAATCACTTTTTGCTCATGTGTTTTCAGATTTTCTTGTACCTCTACCTTTGTGTTTTGAAATTTCCATTTCTTTATCTTGTTTGCTTTCTTTTTTTCATTCTAGATGAAGCAATTTTTTTGTTAATTTGAATGTTTTTTAGAATTTTTTTTACTTTTTGTGTGTGCTTGGAATGTTTTTTATATGTGCAAATAAGTCCTAATGGGGTTCCTCTAACAAGAATAAAAAATACTATTTGCAAAATATACATATGTTACACAAACTTGGAAAGGTAATTTTTTGAAAAGAAATATTTTAAAAATACCCAAGTAGCACATATTTCATATATTGCATGAAAAAAGACGTGTCTTTTAGAAAAACCATACGTGTGAAAATATCTTTCTCATGCAAGGGTTAACACGTTGTAGGTTTCAAGTATGCATGAAAGCACATTTCAGCTTCATGTTGGAACCCATTAAGAAGATGAAAATAGAGCACATTGGGGCATGCAAACATTGATCATTATGATGATTCAATTTCCACAAGCAATCAAGTTTTGAAGGAACATACTTCTTTTCATGAGACATATGTGTCACGAGGAAGGAGATAAAGAAGAGAGCTCACACGCACACTCTCACAAACAAAGGGGAGCACACACACATATTGAGGCAGGAATGATCTTCTTCTTCTTCTTCTATTACATAAAAGGAATATACAAGAATGACCTAAAAACAACAATACAACTAGTGCAATATCTAAAGAACAATACATAAGGAAAATCCTAATTTCTTTGAATGAGTGAGCTAGCAAGAAACAAATGTGTCATAACTCTAGGTAGATAAATCTAGTAAAGCTCAATGAATTGTCCCTGACATATATTAGTGTGACCACTATACATGTCAGAGAAATGAAAAAGTGATATGTGTCATCCTAGATCATCACATGTTCAGCTAGATATCTCAACACTCCCCCTCAAGCTCAACATCATGTCCTCTAATCCAAGCATCTTTCGAAACTTCTTCAACTTCTCTGCAATAAGTGCTTTAGTAAAAATATAAGTAACCTGCTCATTTGTCCTCACATAAACAAGATCAAGCTAGTAGATCTTCTACCTAGAGTTCTACCACACCTATCCGGATCATTGTATCCATGAACCTTCAAATGTACACAAGTTTCATAAAACAATTCATAATCCAAAGTAGTGATCACATAATGTAGAGTGCACCTCATAGCATCTAAATGTGGCTTCTTGGGAACCTCCATAAATTGATTTTCAAGTCCAATAGTGTAGATTAGATTAGGCCTTGTAATTGTGAGGTATATCAAACTTCCCACAATTTTCCTATACATAGTAGCATTTTCGAATGCTTCACCTAATGTAGTATCCAACTTTAAATTCTGATCTAATGGCATAGAAATTGGCTTATAATCAGCCATACCATATTTTTGTAGCATACTCAAGGCATATTGCCTTTGTGATATCCATGTACTTGTTTCTGTATGTATAAACTCAATGCCCAAGAATGCATAAGGAGTTGCTTTACCTCTTAAATGCTTGCTTCATTGTCACCTCCTACAATCAAGTCATCAATATAAATAGCCATAATTAAGATGCCATCATCACCCTTCCTTGCATATAATGAAGGATCTACATCACACATAGAAAATCCAATGTTGGTTAAGTAGTGAGAAATCCTTGCATGCCAAGCACAAGGGGCTTGTTTAAGTCCATACAAAGCCATTTGCAACCTGAAAACATAGTCTAGGTGCTTTGAATCTTCATAGCCCTGTGGTTGGTCCATGTATACTTCTTCTTGTAACTCACCATGTAAGAAAGCATTCTTCACATCCATCTGATGCAGAGTCCATCCTTTTGTTGTAGCTAATAAAACAAGTGTTCTGATATTAGACATTTTAGCTAAAGGGCTGAATGTTTCCTCATAATCAATATCATATGTTTGTGCATACCGTTTTGCTACCAATTGTGCTTTTTTTACCCACTTATGCTACCATCAGCATTGTGCTTTACCTTGTAAACCCACTTGCAACCTATGGGTTTATTTCCATGTAGCAATGGAACCAGCTTCCATGTATTGTTTCCATAAATTGCAGCCATCTCCTCACCCATAGCTTTTTTCCAACTGCATTTCCAATTGCATCTTCAAAACAAGAAGGTCCAACATCTTGTACTACCTTGGTCATGTAGGCACAATGAAGATCCATGTAATTGTCATACAGCAATCATTGCACTGAATTCCGCATCCTTCCATATCTTCTTGTTCCTAGTACTCCTTCAAAGAGGGAAATCCAAGTTCCTCATCAACGCTCATTTCTGAACCGCTTGAATCTCCATCAATGTCTTCAAAAGTTCTAGATGTTTTACTACCAACAAAAAACTTTTCTTTATCTTTCTTGGATGTATTTGATGAATTTTTGGGACTGAAATTTTCACGTAATCTTCCACTCCATGGATTCGAGTTACAACTATTGCTTGGTGATGCATGTGGTCCACTCAAAATTTGAGATTTTGCACTTGATTTTTCAGCATTTTCTTTGTCATTTGGTTCAAGATTAAGTCCATCTTTGGCATCTACATAGAAGCTTGAGATTTCATCAAACACCACATCTCTACTTACCTTCACCTATCACGTGAGTGGGTTATAGCATTTATATCCCTTTTGCTCAAGGGAGTACCCAATGAAGATACATTTTTTTGCTTTTGGATCAAGCTTCATCCTCAACTCATCTAGAATATGTACGTACATATGCAATACAATCAAAAACTTTCATATGTGATAAGTTTGGCTTTTTACCTATGAACTTCTCTTCAGGTGTAACTTGATGTACAACAGCAATCAGAGTTCTATTCATGATGTATATATCAGTGTGCATAGCTTCTGCCCAATAATAATGAGGCATATTCTTCTCAGTCATCAAGACTCTTGCTATTTTTGCAATATTTCTATTTTTGCATTCAGCAACGCCATTCTCTTGTGGTTTGTACCTGCATGAAAACTGACGTCGAACTCCATGACTTTCAAGAAATTTGTTGAACTCATTTGACATGTATTCACCTCCTCCATCATAGCTTAATGTCTTAATATACTTTCATGTCTGCTTTTCCACAATAGCCTTAAAATTTTGGAAGTGAGAGAACACCTCACTCTTCTCTTTCAGGAAATATACCCATACTTTCCATGTATGGTCATCAATGAAAGTAACATAAAACCTGCAACCTCCCATAGATGTGGTCTTTGCAGGACCCCAAACGTCTGTGTGTAATATTTCTAGCACATTCTCACTAACATGCTTGTCATGCAAAAATGATGCTCTTGTCTGTTTACCAAATTGATAGGTTGCACATACCTTTTGCATTTCTACAACCTTGAAATTTGGTAGTGCATTGACAATCTCCTTTAATTGACCATTTCAGCCTCTACGACCTTGAAATTTGGTGGTCCATTGATAATTTCAACCTCTGCAAGTTTGCATGTCCAATTGGTTTGTGTCACATCTCTATATCAACAATAACTCCACCACCTTTTGCAAACATGACTGCATTCATTTCAAGATTTTTCACATTTAAGGTGAACATCCTACCCACTTTGTTTCCTTTGGCAATCAATCTTTTGTCTTGTTTGTAATCTTCTACATATAACCCATCAGCATTGAACCTAACTTGTAATCGCTAGTCAACCATTTGTCTAATAGAAACCAGATTCTTTGTTATATTTGGAACATGCAGCACATCAGCAAGATGTTTTATCTTCTTGTCCTCCATATACAATGTTATGTTTCTTGTATGCTCGATAGGGTGTTATGTGTCATCACTTGTTTCAACATATCTAGGAACTAGCAAGTTCTGCAAACTAGTAAACCATTTTGCATGACTACTCATGTGATTTGAAGCACCTAAATCAACATACCAGACATTACTATTTGATTTTGAAACATCAGCAGACATCGTATTCATCATGTGATGTTTGACCATGAACAACTTCTCAGAATCATTTGCACTTGTGGATGTATAGTTGTTTTGTTGCCTTTTGTTATTTTGATTCTTCAACCTACGATCACGTTCAAAGTGTCTAGGTTTGCCACAATTCTAGCATCCTTTACTATCATTACCTGAATCATTTCTTTGGAAATTTCTACGGCCCCTTTGGCTCCCCCTTCCTCAAAACTATCCTCTACCTCCTTGATTCTATTGTTGACCTTGGTCTGAGTTATTGTGTCATCTTCCACTTCCAAAGTCTATCTCTATGTATATAAAGAACAATACATAAGGAAAATCCTAATGTCCACGAATGAGTGAGGTGGCAAGAAACAAATGTGCCATCACTCTCGATAGATAAATCTAGTAAAGCCCAATGAAGTATCCCTGACATATACCAGTGTGACCACTATACATGTCAGAGAAATGAAAAAGTGATATATATCATCGTGGATCATCACAAGTTTAGCTTTATATCTCAACAATATGATTATCCCCTCAATCTTAAATCAAACACGATCACCCAACGAGAATTGAAAACTTGATGTTGAATGAGGTCTCCTAAAGGAAGCTTGAGACCATACAAAATCATGTTCAAGGTGTTCATTGTAAATCCATGCATTCTGGTTTTGATATGGTACTAATTCCTTCAAAAAACAAGAAAGAGAGTGCCTCTAAGCTTCTCAATTGGAAGGGAGGGCTCATTTGTAATTGTGATACCTTGAAGTTTTGTCCTTAACCTAGCCCATTTAAGATATGTATGCCAAACTAATGAAACTAGGGTCTAGGTACACTTTCTCAAGCTTGCCTCTCATATTTCCACTATTCTATCAATCCACAATAGGTCTTTTGCAAAATGGACCCTCGTCTATTGATTGAGAACCCATATTTTTTAGGGCATCATATTTGTTCTTCGCATTCTTATTTGACTAGCTAGAAGGTCACCAAGCTTTTTGTTGACCTGAATGATTGAGTTGTTCAATATTTGGGGAAACCCCCAATTCGCCTTGCACGATTTGACTCAAGTTGAGTTTCCCTCCACTGAAATTTTCCATTGAAGATCAAAGCAAGGTCTGGCTCTCTTTACCCTTGGAGAATTCCATGCATTTCCTACTTTTCCAGGCATAGGATCTAATCCAATCTATTTCCAATACCTTCATTTCCATAGTGTCATCATATTTGATCTTGAAAGACCAATTTCACCACTACAATATTCATCAAGAGAATCCAAGGCAAAAAAGGAATTTTTCCTAAAGGTTGGGTGTTTAACAAATTTTCATAAGAACATATTCGGTTTTCAAGGTCTTCACCTGTAAGGATTCCAACCTTCTTAAGAGGAAGCCTCAGTTTCAACCCAAGATATGTGATACCCTTGATTTTTTTTGTTTCCTTGTAAGCAAAGAAAATGTGCACCAATGCCTTTGCATTCTCAGCAGCCATGCACTCTCTGAAAACTTCACTTTTCTCATAAATCTCTACAAGTCTGCCCGATACAATACCCACCTCTACAACATCAAGACACTTCAAAGGATGAAAGAGTTTAGGTGCCCTTTTCATTGTTTGTTTGTCTAGTGAACCTTAGAATTTCACAGGCTTCTCCCAAAGGCTTCAAATTGTATGTTCTGTCTTATGAAGAGACACAATTTTTGGTTTTCAAGAATTTTTAATTTCTAAAGCCCATCGTCTAGCTGTAGAGATGAGATTTTTTGCATGTGCACTCCTGTCAGCAAGTCCCAACTCCTTTACTTCCTCTGACCTTATAGGCTTTGATGTTAGCATCATCTCAATAGCTTTTGGAAGACCAATAAGTCTAGGAAAATGTTGAGTACCTCCAACTCTTGGTATTACACCCAATTGAAATTCGAGTAGGTCAAGTTGTGCCTTTGGTGCCAGCATGACAACAAATAGCGAGTTCCAAGCCACGACCTAAAGCAAGCCCTTGAATGGCGGTAATAGAAGGTTTCCTGGACCCTTCCACCATGTTCGTTTGAAGATCAGCTGAAATGAATGATATGCTTGAATCATCACCATTGTCTTTTTGAAAGCCTTGCATGTAAATTATATCAAATTTCCTAGATAATTTGTCACCAGCCCTTGTAAGAATGATTGCCTTCACATCATCCCTTTTAATGCCTCTTTGTATTTCTCTCTCAAGCCCATAAATATTGGTATCAAAAGATAATGGAATAGGGGGTTTTGGATGGTAATGATGGCGAACCCATCTAAACAAACCTCAAGCTCAACATGTCCTTTATCCATTCTAACCCTTCATATGCTTCATAGATATGTATAGGTATTGGCATATGGCCACCAAGTGTAGGACTTCCCGTGGCAAAACCACAATGGGTTTCCACTCCTACACCTACCCTTTGATATTCCTTGGCTTATGGACTGAGCCCGTGTCGATATATTGCCTTATGTTGAAGCATAAATAATAGCTATAGTTACCTCACTTGCTTGTTTAAGCATATCTTCTATCCATGCTCAATACTCATGCAAGAGTTGAATGAACAATAGGGCCATTAATCAGACATATTGTTGCAATCATCAAATGTCCATCTGACAACAGAAGAACATCTGCCTCAACAATGCCTCTCTCTTTCTCAAACAGCTTGATGAAGCACCTTAATTTATCCATCTTCCTTAGCATGTATGCTTCCTCTATAACTAAGTATTCCTATTGGATTTCCCATCTTCAATAGTCCTCTTCTCAACTCTCACAAAGCTCACACATCCTATCTCTTTCCCCACGTCACCTTTCTAATCCTCATGGCTATCACACCTATGCAAACTCAAGAAGGCTTGTTACAGAGTTGTCATATGAAGCTAGTAGAAAAACCAACCTATGAGTCATATACTCTTCCTCATCGTTTTCCACTCTTCCTCAAACTTCCATTTGAATAGACCCAAGCTTCTAAGAAACATTTTTAGGACTTGGACAAAAGGAGGAAGGCAAAGATGTGTGATGCAAGAAGAGGAATTTTAGATTAAGTGTCTTCTCATGGTAATGAGAGGCAAGATTTCTCACAACTCAACTCCAAACTTTTGTTGGTACATGCAAAGGGAAGATTCTACATACATAGATTTTAAGGTAGGAAAAGAGGAGTATCATTTTCATGCTTGTTGATGAAGATGATGAGCCAAATGCTTTCATTGAAACTTGTAGAAGGACCCAAACATATTCTTATTTACACATGATTAGAGAAACATCAACAAAATTAATGAAAATAAATCAACAAAAATAGCTAAAAAGACTCCTATTCTACTCGTAAGTTGAATCACCACACATGGTAGACTAATTACCCAAAAGGGGATCTTCATCACACCAAAGGTGTATCATTTCAACAAGTTGTGTCCAATCTTGCAAACCGCCATTGCTTACAAGAGCACAAAAAATTGAAAACATATTAAAATCTATGAAGAACTCATGAATCAAGCACTTTTTTCCACATCAATCCATCACATAAACATCTAGAGAATGTCCTCAAAAATGGCGCAAAAATGTTTTGACATTGTAGCATTGCACACACTTACATTATCAATCCGGCGAGCTATCTCATAAGACCCAAATGTGGATGGAACTTATGCATACGCAATGGAGCTTCAAGCATGGCATGAATCCACATGCAAGATTGAAGGAAAGCACTCAACAAGCAAACACACTCAACACCAACCATGCACGTAGACATGAAAGCAAAACTTGAAGAATGTCACAAGCTTAGATGAACAAGGAAGAAGAACAAAATCCATGAGACTCATGAGACACACTCATGTACTCTCCAAAAGAGCAGGACCTCCTTTACAATGACTAGTGACCTCCTTATATACACTTTGGCCAGTTTTCCTTCTATGTGGGATTATTGTGCTCAACAGAGATTGATTCTCAAAGAGCAAAAGGTGTGGTGTGAGACATACACGAGTGATTATTAATAGAAAAATATAAATCTAAACTAATATAAAGTGGAAAAAGGTAACAACATGTACAAGTGATGATGAAAAGAGTTGATTTAAGTTGTCCTTCTAGCATAGGGTTCCACAAATGTCCGGGTTCTCACAATGGCTTCTCCTCATAATGGAGGCCTTACAACTTAGAGCACCATGGATCACTTGTGGTCACTTGAGAGTGGAGTATTGAGTCTATCTAACACCCCCCCCCCTCAATGACCACTCTGCAATGAACTACTCCTTGGACCAATGCCAATATTTGTGAAGTGTCGATGAAGTTGCTCTCCCCTAAGAGCCTTGGTGAAGATGTCTGATCCATTTTCTTCAGTTGGATAGTAGCTTATCTGCACGACTCCTTCAATCAACTCATACACATAGTGATATTGAATTCCTATGTGCTTGTTACATGCATGGAAAACAAGATTTTTAGCGATGGCCATGCAACTTTGGTTGTCACACTTCAACCTTGTAGCCCCTTGTCCTTGTATTCCTATGTGCCATAGGATCCTCATTAACCATTCTGCTTCAGATGTTGCAACACATGTTGCTTTGTACTCAACTTCAGTAGAAGATAATGCTACAATTTGTTTCTTCTTACTGATCCAAGAGAAAATCCTTGATCCTAAAGAAAAGCAATATCTAGAAACTGATTTTTTGGTATTAATATCTCCTACCCAATCTGAGACACAATATCCAAGCAAAGATGATCCTTCTTCATAAATAATACCATAATCAACGGTTCCTTTCACATACTTGAGTATCCGCATGCTTTCCTTCCAATGAGTTTTGCAAGGCTTATTAGATAACCTACTTACTACTCCAATAGCATAAGAGATATCTGGTATGCTATTGCACAAGTATATGAGACTTCTAACTAACTTCTTGTATCTTCCAATATCCACTAGAGGTGGAGTATCTTCAATAGATAATTTTGTGTTGACCACCATAGGTGTATAAATTTCATTGCAATCCTCTATGTCGAATGCCTTCAATATCTATCTTGTGTAATTTTGTTGAGAGATGAAAATCTTCCATGGTTCCTGCCGAACTTCAAGGCTTAAGCAATAATGCATTAAGCCTAAGTCTATCATTTCAAATTCTAAACTCAGGGTATCTTTCGTTTGTTGAAGAAGAACATCATCATTTCCTGTATCATAAGGTCATCTACATAGAGTACAATCATAATTCTCTTCCCTTGTCTCTTTAAAACATACAAGTTAGCATCAAAAGCACGTCTTTTAAAACCTAGATCCAAGAGATACTTCCTTCAACTTGTAAGTAGCCCTGTGCAACAAGTCTTGCTTTGTACTCTTCTAGAGTACCATCAACCTTGTAAACTAGCTTCTAGACCCACTTGTTCCAATGACTTTACGCTTAGGGGATCGATCCACTAGCTCCCAAGTTCCATTCTTCATGATATTGTTGTATTATGTTTGCATCACAACCCTTCGATTCGGATCATGGAGTGCCTCTTCCACATTGGTTGGTTACTTTGCTTGTTCTTGAATGAGCTCAGCCATCATCGTTGTGTTTACAATATGGGTGTTTGCCCTTCTCTGTTCCTCTATTCTTTGTGATTGCCCTAGTCCATCTACAACCTACTGCAAAATCATAGAGTTGTCTCACCCAACATGGCAATGGATTTTCTGCTTGGGTGACAACAAGTTGGTGACTCTCAGACACATCATCTAAAGATGATGCTTCCTTCTCTTGTGCAGAAGGGATAGCTCTTGGGCCAGGTTCATAGTGGATTGCCCCTTCACCTGATGATAGAGTGGAAGCTCTCTTTTCCTCCTCCATTGCATGTTGTTCCTCCTCCTTAAAAACCACCTCGCGAATTGCCATGATCTTCTTAGCCTCAGAGCCATAGAGCTTATAAGCCTTCTTATCTTCATTGTACCCTAAGAAGATACATTTGATGCTTTTTGCTTGACGCTTGTTTTTATCCCTATCTGAAACATGCACATAACATTCACTTCCAAATACTTTGAAATGGGAAACAAATGACTTTTTACCAGTGTAGGCCTCTTGTCGAGTCTTTCCATCAAGTGCCTTGGTATAGCTTTGATTCAAGATGTAGATAGCAGTGTTGATAGCAACATGCAGCTTGCTATCTCCATGATGGTTTGATTCCGATGTTTTGCAACACCGTTGTGTTGATTGTGCCACTGTGAGTTGATGCTTGATTCCTTTACTCTTTCATAAATCTTCAAATTCTATTGATATGTGCTCACCACTACCATTTGTCTTGAATTTCTTCATCTTCTTCCCTGTTTCAATTTCAACAAGTTAAAGCCATTCTTTAAACTTACCAAAAGCATGAGCCTTATCGCGAAGGAAGTACACCCACATCTTCTTGCTATAGTCATCAACAAGTAAAATGAAGTAGGAAGATCCACTGAAGGCTTGTGTAGGTGTTATATCGAGCAACCCCCAAGAAGAGGTGTGAACCATCTCTTAGTTGGATAGTTAAAAGGGCTCACACATGAGTGCCATGTGGCACCCATGTGTGAAGCCATGTGGGAGAGCTCACTCTTGAAGAGGTAATATCTTAAATAATCTCCGCGCGGCTGGGCGGCGATGAGAATCAAGTACTCCGTGTGTCTGAGTTCGAAGGGCTTCTGGCTTTGAATGTTGCGCAGAGGAAGACGACAAAAATTGGGGGTTTCATTGGAGTTGACAGTGGTATCCGAGCAGCAACGGTCAATTAGTTAACGTAGACATGTACGTGTGACGGCGATAGGGCGAAGAGCTGGACTGGTGGCATTACAGGACAACCGACCAAACCATCCACGCAGGCAGCCGCCCGCCAGCCCACGAGGCTGAAGGAGTTAACTCCTCTTCCCCCACTCTAGGATGAAAAAGTGCCTCTCAAACTCTTGTATATATAGAGTATTTTCAGACTGCTGCATCCACATGTGGGATAAAACTCTCCTTTATCGACACTCCAAGTGTTTCTCCATCTTGATAGTGAATTCGAATTGAGCAAGGAGGTAACATTTCGAATTTTTTTTGGAATTTCGGAGTGGAAAAGGAATGCTATGAGCCACGTTTTTTGGAAAATCATGATGTATATATGTATGATGGGCCGTGGAGATGGGGTATGGGTTTTGAATTGATTCAAAAAGCCTTCAGTCACTCAGTTTTGAGCTTTTCAAAGTCATCCATCCATGAAAATGAGTTTTTTCACTTCCTATTGGTGACATACCCGACTTCTCCGCACCATAGCTTCCTCATACGATATCAATCAAAAATATTGTTCACGTTTCGAAGCTACACTCCTAAGCTTCGCTCAGAAACCATCGGTGTTTGATTTGGACGAGATTTGCTCCACCAAAATCTCTCTGCAGCACTTCAGCAGGAATTAGGCACCCACTCCCGAGCCTAGTTTTTCATCATCCGGACTCCAAATCCACTTTTTTCACTTGGGATAGTCTCAAATTTTTGAACTACAGGTGCTGGGCAGCAATTTGTGGACTGGCGAGGATTGTTACATCTCTGAAATTGCTCAGTTTCACTCAGTTTGCCCGATTGGGGCTTTTCCCACATGCTTTTGGTGTTGTTTTGGATGCTTTATGGTGTTTAGAACCTCCCCAGACCAAGCGGACATTTCAAATTTTCTTTTGGGCCTGGCGAGGATTCAAAATCAGCGGCTTGAAGCATCAAGGACCACTTGGATTTCGCTTCTGCATCTCTACTTTGTAACAGGGAAGTGCTCTTGTGATATATCTCTTCTTCTTGCATATTTGAACTTTAATTCCATTCATTTTCATACACTCTAGCTAGCAAACGGGGGAAGGGTACTTAAACATGGAAACTAAAGGCAAACAAGTAGTTGAGGCCACTTCTCCACCTAAAGAGCAACTAGAGGATCCTGATGCTAGAATGGTAGAAGTAGAATTAGGGCAAGAAATAGAAGAGAACTTAGAAGAGAAAGAGCCTTCACAGGAAGAGTACACTTATGAAGAGCTTATAGATGAATTTGTCACTCGTGACCAATTCATGGACTTTGAAGAGCAAACCCTTAAGTTAGAGAAAGATTTGGGTAGCATCACATCTCTTATACAGCAGCTTAAGTCTCAAATGATCTCACTTGAGACTTGTGTCACCTCTTTCCTAGCTAGGAAGGAAAGAGAGACCCCTCCTATTCCTCTAGAGATTACTAGGAAAGAGACTTCTCTTCCTAGTAAACACAAAAGAGAGAGCTCTAGGGAAGCTCCCCTCCTGAAAGACTTGAAGCCACCTACCTTTACGGGGGATGACCGAGACAGGAACAAGGATGCAATCTACACTTTTTTACAAAAGTGGCATGATTTGCATCAATTGAAGGGCACCCCACCTGAGTATCGTGTGCTAGAGGTGAGTCTCTCCCTCGGCCCGCGTGCTTATAAGTGGTGGATGAGTCTTAAGGAGGCGAACTCTATCCCTACTGACTGAACTCAGTTTGAGACTCTTTTTCTAAAAGAGTTTCTTCCTGAGAACGAGGAGGAGAGGAATTGGGATGAGTGGGATAGGATTACTCAAAGAGGCAAGCCTCTTTCAGTCTATCTATCCCACTATAGAGAGATCATTTTGAAACTTAAGGGTTTAGATGATTTTCAGAAGACCAGAGGGTTTGTTAGGGGCTTGGATAAAGCCATAAAGAGGGAAATCAGAAGGAATGTGCCTAAGACGTTTGAGGAGGCGATCAAATATGCACAGATATATGAGGACCATAACCGTCCTCAGTACACTCCTATGGAGACAAATCAGCCCCTCAAGCCTCTTAGTACGACTAAATTTAAGAAGAAGTTGCCTTTTGGGAAAAACAAAGTTTTTATTAAAAAACAAAGATCACAAGGGCCTAGGCTATCCACAGACCAGTTTGAGAAGGCCAAAAGGGAGAACCTGTGTTTTAGGTGCCTATCCCCTAGCCATTCACAGTGGAACTGTCCACTCAAGAAGGGGGAAGAAAAGAAGAAGGGACCAGAGTCTAGTACGGCCCCTGAAAAGGGCAAAAAGGCGGTCCACCTAGTGCAAACCCTTCCTATTCATGGAAGCTCTAGCTGCAAGGGACTGGAGGTGATGCACGAGGATATTGAGCACACCTGTTGTTTGACTCAGTCATTGTGGTCACCGCAGTTTGGATCACATGACTTAGTTAAGCTACATGGTAGTGTATACGAGACCACGGTGCGGGTCATGATAGATGATTCTGCCACTCATAATTTCATAAACTATGCTTTGGTCAAGAAATTAAAGCTTCCCCAGCAGCCTAGTGCACATAAATACATTGTAAGATAAAAGAATATGGGATACTATGGTATCCAATTTGGAAGTCAAGATGCAGGACTATACGGATTTTATGGACTTCCAGATTATGAACATGGAGAGGACAGATCTAGTCCTAGGAAGAGAGTGGCTATGGGGGTTGGGAGACACACTTAAACGCAGCTATCAAAACAACACACTCGAGTTTGAAAGAATGGAAGTAAAGTTTGTATTCAGGGAGAGAGAGATGTACCTAGTGCACCTCTCATTTCATCATAAGTATCGTCTCTGTTATTCACAGCATGTACAGGACATGTTTTTATTGTATAGTCATGATATGGAGCATTGTACAGACAACTCATCTAATGTATATTTTCATGCTATGAATGTAAATATGAACAAGACTTTCTACTATTCTTTTTTGCAAGAGTGTGTGGTTAAAAGTTTTAAGGATCTTATGTTTGAGTACAGAGATGTTTTTCCCACTGACTTACCTAGAGGGCTACCACCTGAGAGAGGGGACATTAACCATGCCATAGAGGTTGTTACTAACACTAACCCTATTTGTAGACCACCTTATAGGCTTAGTGTTTCTCAGCATGAGGAGGTTGAGAAGCAGTTGCAAGATTATTTAGATAAGGGCTTCATCAAACCTAGTAACTCACCATGGGCATAGCCAATGCTCCTAGTTAAAAAGAAAGATAGCTCTATGAGGCTATGCATAGACTATAGAGCACTTAATAAGGTTGGAAGATCTCCAATGCCTAGGTTGGAAGATCTATTTGATCAGTTACATCAAGCTAGGTATTTTACCAAGCTTGATCTTAGATCAGGATATCATCAGATCAGGATTAGGGTAGAGGATGTCCCTAAGACTGCATTTAGGACTAGATATGGGCACTATGAGTTTTTGGTGATGCCATTTGGTCTCACCAATGCTCCTGCCACTTTCATGAAACTCATGAATAGTGTTTTACGGCCTTATCTAGGACATTTTGTGGTAGATTTTTTGGATGACATTCTGATCTATAGTGCATCAGAAGAGGAGCACTTGGAACACTTGAGAAAAGTATTTCAAGTGCTAAGGGAAAACTCGCTCTTTGCTAAGGAGTCAAAGTGTGAATTTTTCAAGACAGAGGTTAGATACCTTGGGCATATAGTCTCCCAGGATGGAATCCAGATGGATCCTGAAAAAGTAAGGGCTATTATGGAATGGCCACATCCACGGAACCTGGAAGAGCTGCAGATCTTCCTAGGTTTATCAGGTTTCTATCGAAGATTCATTAAGAACTATGCCAAGATTGCTATCCCGATGACGGAACAGCTTAAAGGGAAAGGGAAAGCCTTTCATTGGGGAGACGAACAGAAGCAAAGTATGGAAAAGTTGAAAGTAGCAATTGCTACAGCTCCACTTTTACATATAGCAGATCCCAACAAACCATTTGTGGTTGAGACTAACGCGAGTGATTTTGCTATAGGATCGGTTTTAGTTCAGGATGGTCGACCAGTAGCTTTTGAGAGCAAGAAACTAGAACCGGCTCAGAAGAATTACTCCGTCTATGAGAAGGAGTTGTATGCAATAGTCCATGCTTTGAAGAAGTGGCGTCATTATTTATATGGTGCCAAAGTCACGATAGTGTTTGATCAAGAGAGCATTAAGTGGCTCTCTAATCAAACAGACCTTAAAGGTCGTAAGGCCCGATGGGCAGAGACCCTTCAAGAGTTTGATTATGAGCTTAGGTATAGGAAGGGAAAGTTTAATGTGGTGGCTGATTCTCTTAGCCGCATGCCTATGCTCAATGGACTGAGTTTTACTCAGATCACTAATGAGCTACTTGAGTCCATTAGAGGAAAATGTAGGCTTGATCTTGCATATTCCGAGATTTGGGAAGCCATAGAGAATGGGGATCGTGATATACGGGATTTCCAGTGAGGATGGAGTATCGATGGGTACTCAAGAAGGATTCAAGTGGAAGAATTACAGTGTCCATGATGGATATCTGTTATATACGGGTAAGGTGTGTGTCCCTAGAGATGTTGAAATGAGACGGCATATTTTATATGAGTGTCATGACACACCTAGTGTGGGACACCCAGGAATTAACAAGACTTATGATCTTGTTAAGAGGCAGTTTTATTGGCCTGGACTTCATAAGGACGTCCTAGAATATGTGCTTAAATGCAACAAATGCCAGGTCAACAAAGCTAATAGATTGAGAATTGGAGGACTACTCCACCCATTGGATATTCCTAATGGGAAGTGGGAGAGTATCTCCATGGACTTTATAGTCGGATTACCTAAGACACAGAGAGGGCACGACTCAGTCTGGGTATTTGTGGATAGGTTAACCAAAATGGCTAGGTTTATTCCGACACGTACTACAGTGAAGACACCAGAGTTGGCTAGACTATTTGTAGAGAACCTATACCGGTTATATGGTCTTCTTTTAGACATAGTTTCCGATCGGGATAGGAAGTTTACTAGCCACTTTTGGAGAGCAGTCTTCAAAATGTTGGATACAAGACTTAGCATGAGTACGGCCAAGCATCCACAGTCGGATGGCAGACAGAAAGGGTTAACCAAATCCTAGAAGATATGCTTCGAGCATATGTAAATGAAAGGAAAACTAATTGGGAAGAGTACTTACCTATAGTAGAGTTTGCATATAATAGTGCCAAGCACTCTTCCACTGGGCATAGTCCATTTATGCTTATGTATGGGTTTCAGCCAAGAGCTCCTTATGCAGTAGGTTTGCAAAATGAAAAAGTTCAAGCTGCAAAGGACTTCTTGGAAGAGATGAATGATATGCTTAGATTTGCTAAGGACAGCATTAGGAGAGCTCAGGATAGAGCTAGAGCCTATGCTGACCCTCAAAGGAGAGAGATCAACTTTGAGGTAGGAGAGCAAGTCTATCTTAGAGTTCCTTCTAGGTCTAAAACCATGAAGACGGGACCTTGTCCAAAATTATCTCCTAGGTATTGTGGACCTTTCCAAATACTTAAGAGAATAGGAAAGATGGCTTACCAGCTCCAACTTCCAGAGAATAGTCAAATCCATCCAGTTTTTCATGTTAGCCGGCTTAAGAAAAGGCTGGGTGAATCTGACAACCTCATTCCAGATAGTGAGGTAGTAGAGCCTATCTCTGTTAAATCTACTCCACATGAGCCTGAGAGCATACTACGCACTCGAGAGAAACGGACGAGGAGTCACTTGTATAAAGAGTGTCTAGTAAAGTGGAAAGATAGTTCAGAAGATAGTGCCACATGGGAGCGGGTTAGCACTCTTCAGAGACGGTTTCCCAGTTTTAGATTACCTTCCGAAGAGTCTTCTTAAGGGGAAGGATATGGGGAAACAACACGGAGACAGGACCATGTATTTTTATACATGGGGATATAGTGGGAGTGGAGGTTCTATTATTTCCCTCTTTCTATCAGACCTTCCAATACCATTTTTGAGGACAAAAATGGAACTAAGGGGAAGGAAATGTTATATGGAGCAACCCCCAAGAAGAGGTGTGAACCATCTCTTAGTTGGATAGTTAAAAGGGCTCACACATGAGTGCCATGTGGCACCCATGTGTGAAGCCATGTGGAAGAGCTCACTCTTGAAGAGGGAATATCTTAAATAATCTCCACGCGGCTGGGCGGCGATGAGAATCAAGTACTCCGTGTGTCTGAGTTCGAAGGGCTTCTGGCTTTGAATGTTGCGCAGAGGAAGACGACAAAAATTGGGGGTTTCATTGGAGTTGACAGTAGGCATTTTTCCACACAAGTCAGCATGCACCAACTCTAGAGGATAGCTTGCTCTATTCTTGATTTCTTCTTAAATGCCTTCCTCTATTGCTTGCCCATCATGCAAGCTTCACATAGTTCCTTCATTTTCGCAATCGATGGTAGGTCTACAATCATACTCCTCTGATGTATCTCCTTTAGTACAGGGTATCCAATGTGATCAGATGTCTCATGTCATAGCTTACTTCTGCCCACACTTGTAGTGGTTGTAAGATCAAACAACTCATACAGGTTGTTTCTCCTTATGACAGTCCCAACAATGTTGTTTTCACTATCCATAATCCTAGCTCCTGTTTTACTAAAAGATACATGATGACCTTGATCAGTTATAGAAGCTATTGAAAATAAACTACATTTGATTTGTGGAACATACAACACATTTGAAAGTTTTTTGACATCCCCATTATAGTTCATGGAAGAAACCATACCTACACCCTCTGTGACGCATCTTGCATTGTTACCTACCTTTACTATGATGGGTTCCTTTAGATGTTGTGAGGAGCTATAAAGGTCTTTTTTGCTCGTCATGTGATGAGAGGCACCACTGTCCAACACCCATGAGTCATCTATTCCTGAATCTTTAGCCAAGGATCATACCTCCTCTATCATAGCAAATAACTCAATCTTTGTTGTTGTAGTGTTGGCAGACTCATTGCCATTGCCACCTTTTGAAGAGCCATTCTTCTCTTTTGCCTTCTTGATGCTAGAGTCTTGGATTTTGTGGCCTTTCTTCTTGCAATGGAAATACTCTCTTTTGAACTTCTTTTTGTTGTTCTTTTTATCACCATCTTTGAAGAGTCCACTTTGCCTCCTCTGGCATTTGCTATGAATGCAACATGTCCTTTGTTGTCGCCACTCCTTGCCTTGCGCCAAAGCTCCTCCTCCATGAGTAAGGCATTGAATTCTTCAAAAGTTAGTGGTTGAGGTCTGATTTGAGTATTAAGAGTAGTTACCAAACCATCAAACTTTGGTGGACAGATTCAAAGATAATGCCGAGCTAGCTCCTCACTTGACTTTTGTATAACTGCTCTTTCCATTTGATCTTGTAGATTCTTTATCCGAGTGATAAACACCTCTGTAGTCTCCCCATCAATAAACCTTTCTATTGCTAGTTGATTCTCCAAGTTATGAATCCATGTCTAATTACAAGTTTCATATTGATTTCTCAATATGCTCCATGCTTCACATGCCTTGGTAGTATGTTGAATGAGAGTCAAACATTATTAATAGTACTTGTAATTAGAGCACAAAGTGCATCTGTCTCTACATTTCCAAGCACGTAGAAGATCAGCAAGGAGGTCATTTGACCAAGATTATTTAGATTAGGTGTCTATTGGGGCTCATGATCAGTCCCAAGAATAGTCTCCAAAAGCTCATATGGATCAAGGATAGAAGTGATTTTAAACTTCCACCGAGTGTAGTTTGTACCATCAAGTTTACATTTCGTGAAGGTTGGTGGTCATATTTGCAATGTTCCGGCATCAGGAGGTCATTTGACCAAGATTATTTAGATTAGGTGTCTATTGGGGCTCATGATCAGTCCCAAGAATAGTCTCCAAAAGCTCATATGGATCAAGGATAGAAGTGATTTTAAACTTCCACCGAGTGTAGTTTGTACCATCAAGTTTACATTTCGTGAAGGTTGGTGGTCATATTTGCAATGTTCTGGCATCATGGCTGCTTCCGCTTGTGCTCCATCTACTCCTATTGATAAACCACCTTGATTTCCATTTGTAGATGGTGATGCACCAATTAACATCTCTCTTTTGTCATTGAAACCTCTATAACCTCTGCGTTTTCGCTTCTCCACCACTCAGAGCCTCCTGAGCTCTGATACCATGTAAGAAAATAATAGCACAATGGAATAGACTAGTAGAGAGAGACGAGAGAAAAACACAGATAAAGATCGACATAGATTGAGAGATAGAGAACTCAAATTCTCAAATTGCCAAGAGTAATGCAGCTACAAAATGATGCTCTCCACCCATGCGCTCTATTCCACAAATGTTGAGGCTCTCACAATGGCTTCTCCTCATAATGGGAGCCTTACAATTTAGAGCATCATGGATCATGTGTGGTCACTTGAGGGTGGAGTGTTGAGTATATCCAACAAACATGCCCATAAGAACGAAATGATAGGTGTATTTGCCTTAAACATAAAATATAGTTACTATCAATGTACAAGCTATGGGAATTCGTAAAAACAATAGATTCCTTAAGTTCTAGTGCTAATGAGAGACTTTGATGTTTCATCCACCTAGACATACAAGGTCAAATGCTCCACAATCAAAAGCCTAGGTGGTAGGATAGTGGTAGATTGACACACCATTTAAGTTATCAATCTAGGTCAAACATGCCTAGTGCCATGGAGCTATAGAGTCGTGTTTCATGCACAAGTAATCACGTAAACATGCTTTCATGGTTGCAAGCACTAAAAATAGCATAACTTCCTAACTATTAGGTCAAATCAAAATAAACAATAGGTCCTTCAAAATCTCTTCACAAGAAACTTCTTGTATAGTCTTCAATCACACCAAAAGTGCATGCAAATCAAGAAAAATGCAAAAAAAATGTTCAATACAATGAAATACCTCATATATTTGTTTATGGATTTCAATACACATGAGAAATTCCTTAAACAAAAGGGGTAATGGGTAGATAACAATCCAACTCACTTTTTTCAAGCAATATACATGCCAAGAAGCTCATATACAAGGATAAAAAACGGCAAGAAGATGAAGTTATGAGACTACAATTGAAAATATTCTAGTCTTTCAAAATGATTCAAATGTCCTTTACAAATTATTTGACTTCACTTATATACTAATGGCCTAAACTTATGTCCATTCATACTTGAAGTTGGAAAATATTAAAAGTTTTGATCTAATGAACCATGGCAAACTAGTTATTTCAATATTATTGGGGAGGCACATCAAAGACTCCACTAGTGCTTTTACAAGGCTTATTATACAGTAAAATTGTTTTTATTGATAAAAATTGATCCCTTCAAAAAAAAACAATGTCTTAGCTTCACTTCCTCTTCGTAACTCCGTTCTAATATTCAATTAAAATGGCTTCACGTATATGCAAGATTTCATAGACTTTTTTATTGACTTTTTATTTTAATCAATTAAGGATGCTTCTTTTGAAATGGCTTCACGTATGCAAGATTTCATAGACTTTTTGACAGACGTTCAAAATGTTTTCCATCATATTTCAGCTTTCATAAACTTCCACAAACTAGTAAATAACATGGGAGATCAAGAGATCAGATTTTGTGCTCAAAGATATTCTTGAAGTACTCAATGATGCCAATCTCCATTCCACCTTCCAAGCATTCATTGGATGGTGGTATTGCAACCTTCAATCTAGAAAATTCTTTTTCTGCCATATTTCAATGAGCATCCAATTTTTTTATTTTTATCCTCAAAAACTTAATGACATCAATATGATCATTAAGGATGTTATTAAAAGGTCCACATTTAAAAAAAGATATGAAAAACTTTGTGCCTTCATTAGTTGAGGATTGCTTCTAATCCTTCTGTCCATGCCAATCCTTGTTCTCCTTATCATAATTTTTTGGTGTATTTGTAGATGAAGCTTTTCAAAGAAAAATATAATATCCTTGCCCATACCAATCCTTGTTGGCTGATTGTTGTGTAATCAGAGGAAATTTTTACACCACACTCCTAGATTGTTCCTTATGTGATGAGGGGTGTACATTTAAATCTCTTAGTGTTGCTTTTGGTTTCCACACATACTTGACCTTCAATCTTTGTTATTGCGGATCAAATGGTGCCATCACTTTGGATTAGGACTTCTGCATTCTCTTCTTTGCATTGCAATGGATGGGCATCTTGTGAGAGTTTAATTTGTCGTGATTGTTTCTCATTGGTATTTAACTCTCCTCAAATCAATATCTTTGGAATCGAAAGTTGTTCTAGTAATGAGCTTGGAGGATTGTTGTGAGATGCATTTCAAGTAAATTTTCTTATTAATCTAGAAGTTTTAAAACAAACATAAAAGGCCTAAAATCTAAGATGAATCACCAAATGAACCACCAAAATCTAAGATGAACCACCAAATGAGGTTGAAAAAGGAGCTTCACAAACTCTCAAGAATGGTCAACTCTCCTATGAGATAAATATGAAATTATGGTAGGGACCCAACGTACTTATAGTTGATGATGCACTCGAAGCTATATCCAAAAGCATAAAATTTAATTTTTAATGTAAAAAAAAAAACTTTTGAAAGATTAAATTCATGCAATGCTTTGATTTTGGGCCATAAAAGGTAGTCGCCCAATTTTTACATGCATAAAAGTAGGATTGTACTTTTAATCCATCTTTTACTCCTACTTTGCAATGCTCCTACCCTTTATACTAAAAATTGACCACTTGGCCCAGTAAACTAATTTTCAACAATGTTAAAACCTGACCATCCCAAAACCCAGTATGCCCAAATTTTAATTTGGTTACTAGCTCTCTCGAATATCTATAAGTTCACATGATGGGTTACAGATGGATTTTCAGCAGTGAAAACCATAACCATGATTATTTTAATAGGTTCGAAATTTTTCGATCAAGATTTGGTTGGTGAGTCTTGTTGATTTAAAGACTCACGAAAGCTATGATAATGAATACTTCAGAAATATAAACGTAACCTTCAAGATAAGTTGCAGAATAACAAGAAACCAAACTTGAGTTGAGCCAATATGATATTAGAAAAAGTAACGTCATCCAAAAAGCCTCAAAGAAATTACAAGGAGTAAAGATTCAATACCTTGAAAGTGAAATAGATTAAGAAGGAAAATTGTTATATGCTATGCTCTTAGACAACCATCAATGAAATTCGAAACATCATATCTATTCAACATCATTTTCTAACAAAAATTTTCATACTATGTAGCTATCCAAATGCCAAAAAGCAATATCACGTGTGGAATGAAGGTCACTAGATCGAGCAAGTGAACCAATTAGTCAAAGCGACAATTCATTCTACAAAAGTAGCTTGACATTTTCTTGCCCCCAAAAAAAAAAAGTTGCACCGTTAATCTAACGAGGAAATCTTTTTTTCCTTTTATTTAAGGTGGCTATGAACCAAGATCAGGGACTTGTAGAAAATTGGGACAAAGAAAGCATTTGATTTAGGTAGAAAATCGAGACAGAGCAAGTGTTAAAGGAATAGAAGATCATGAAATTCCGCCTCGTGAACGTCGCCTTACATTGAAGACTGTGTACTAAATTGCAAAAATTCAGGCAGGACTTCACATCATTTGCATAAATCACAAGGGCCTGAGATATCTTCTGTTTTCCACCCACAGGGCAATAGCCCAACCAGAGGGAACATATACAGCAAAACAAACATATCCAGAATTAGGAACCAGGTACCATACATCAGACAGAACCATTATTATTAAATTTCACCATTATGAAAGAATTACATTTACACTAAGAAAATCCTCTATCAGTTCTTACAGAAACATTAGTAAATGCATATGTACAATTTGCACAGCTTACCCTGTTAAGAACCAGGAACTAAGAATCTCTAAAATTAGAGATCACTGAATATTTTTCTATAGAGAACCAAAAGTGTTCTCACCACTGTAGGTTACATACAGAAATCCATCTTCATCTTTGTGTTCTTCATATACACTGGACATGAGGGCACCTGGAAAAAAGAATGTTCAGCCTTAACCACAAAAGGGCTTCATAAATGAATTTTCCATGTATCATAGAATGCGAAGGCTCTTACCAGTTGGTGGAAGGACATTATTAACAAATATGAAAATAGCCTTTTCAGCCTCTAGCTTGATTCTCTTGCGGATTACAAACACAAACTGTCCTATATTGAGGTCTGATGGCACCAGATACCTGGCAAGAAAATTTTTAAACACTTTTTGATTCACAACATGACAAAAGTAATGCACAGGAGCATTGTTCTTATCAAAAGTTATGCTTTTTATGAGAGTAAAAACTTCTCTCAGATTTTCAATAATAATTAATGAAGCGTGCTGATGCAATGCTGAGCCTCATTTTAACACCCTAAAATATGAGGGAGGGATTATCCCAATAAATAGAGCATTCACTTCTAAAGAAAAAAGGCTAAGTGTACCCAACTACAAAACAAACAGGATAATAATGAACCAGCCCAACAGCAGCTTTGCAGGCATCAAATGCCTCTATAGACACTACATGCCTTTTAAGAAAGACAGGGTATGAACATATATGCATTGACACAGCTAGTTGTGATGTCACAGAAGTTGATAATTGGATACTTGTGTAACTCATGTATGATGATCGTATATAAATGATGCAAAATGAAACATACACAACACAATATTTCACATATACATACAAGTACACATGCACAACACTACATTTCCCATATACGCAAAACTGATTAACATGTGCTTTGTACAGATTCAAACACCTCCATGTGATCACTATGAAAACATACATCCCCTTACTTCTTCTTGTCAATATCTGGTATGTCACTTCTTGGAGCTTTCTCCACAATTACCTGCAAAAGGGCAAAAAAGAAAAAATGACCTCATTCAAATCTACACTGAAGTTCCAACTGACGAAACTGCTTCAGATAAGAGAACTTACAGGAACTCTATCTGGGTATTTTTGGCGTATTCTTGCAGCTTCTGCTGTCCTTGTGGCTGATAAGGAACATTAAAAACATGTCAGTCTGATTGTTTGCAACAAAAAAAACATATATGAGCTTTCAGCACAAAAGCTGAAGTGAAAGATTCATTGCCATCTATTCAAAATTCTGTGTAAAAAAGACTGACATTCATACATTTACCAAAGGAATTGCAACTCTAATCTTTGTAAGACTAGCATGGACCCAACTAGCAGTTCCTTGGTCTAGCAGTCAGCTTCAATGAGTGACAAGGCTGGCTCTACTTCCAAATAGGGAAACTATCATAAGCATGACGAATCCCTGGACAGAAGACCTTGGACAGAAGGTCCAGGACTCAGTATCCACTGATTAGTCTCATGTTAAACCCTGAATGAGGGGGATAAAGGGGGTCCCCTGAGTGTGTGAGCTGTTCAAAAAATTTCAGGCCTAAAGGGAGAGTAGGTCGAGGACTGAACTCCTACAAAAACAGGGAACCATCACTGAGCTGTGCAACAATCAGCCCAGACACCACAGCATTCACATATCCAATCAACTACACAATTGGATGGCCTTGCAGTTCACCTACTGACAGTATGTCTAGACTCTCACAAGGCTCAAACCCAATACCTTGAGACTATCGATTTAAGTCACAACCAGAAGGCCACCACACTCCACTTACAGACAAACTTAGAAGCACGCATGCATACATACATACACCAATAGATGCATATTTACACAAATATGGATGCATTTATGCATGAATAGCATCATATATGCTCACTTGAATACATGGATATAAAACAGAAATACAAACAGTTCAGAAACATCCAGCAGTAAGTCAAATGGGACTCGAACACAGAATCATAGGGCTATGGATTTAAGCTACACCTAGGCAACCCATGCTCCATTGCATGCATGCATACGTGTGTGTATGCTTGTATGTAGTCTCTCTCTCTCTCTCTCTCTCTCTCTCTCTCTCTCTCTCTCTCTCTCTCTCTCTCTCTCTCTCTCTCTCTCTCTCTCTCTCTCTCTCTCTCTCTCTCTCTCTCTCTCTCTCTCTCTCTCTCTCTCTCTCTCTCTCTCTCTCTATACATACATACATACATACATACATACATACATGTGTGTATGTATGTGTGTGTGTGTGTGATTCGCTATAGTTAGCGCATATGAACTGGATGGGTTCCCTCGTTCGAGGCCCACTGAAGAAAGATTCCAAGCACTGCGGGACGATATCCATCAGATACAATGATAACGTAAGATGAGTAGCCGCGCATGCAAGATGGATACTGGACACCAGAGATCAACAACGATGATGATGGGAGGGGACTCAGAGGAATGATTTCATGCACTTCGCACATCTGAATTGGAAAGCAAAACAATACCTAGATCATGCTCTTCCTTGAAGGTTCTGTTGCCCCGAGCCATTGCTTAAGCCTCAGATCGGATTTCTCAAAGCCTGCAGAACAGGATTCGTGTCAGGTCGTCTCACGAAGGTACCTGTTCGCAGGAAAGATGCCTTAAAAAGCTTTCTCCTCGTTCCCGGGCTATTTACGTCAATAAATACCGCGATGACGAGTGAATGGTATTTTAAGTATTTTCATAATCTTCCCTCCTTTAAAAAAAGGAGTGCAAGCCGTAAAGTATGAAAGACTTTCACGAACTTGCATGCAACTTGTGCCCTTCCTTGTACAGTTGTTCATTTCAAAGTTAAAGTCAGGGGGAGTAGGCCTCGGCCGAACCTCCATTTAAAAAAAAAAAAAAACTTGTACAGTTGCAATTTCAAAGTTAAACTCCGGGGGAGTAGGCCTCGGCCGAACCTCCATTATTATAAAAAAAAAAAAAAAAAAAAAAAAAAAAAATGGGAAGAAAATGGGAATTTGGGGTTAATTTGATTCTAAAAGTGCCATAAAGTGACATTCGTGATGGTTTTCTTTATGTCTATGACATCATCTCTCCCTCAAGTGACTAGTTCTACAAGTAGCGATTATGTGAGTATGAGATCTTCTAAGGTTGGACTCTTCATAACTCTTGGTCTTTAGAGAGTGCTTCATATGTGGTACTTGAACACGATGATGATGGCTAGCCATGATGAAATTGGGAAGAGTTTGTAGTATATCTAGGTACATAATCAAGGGCATGATTCTTATGATGGATTCTATTCTCTTTTGACTTTGATGATGATCTTCTTGATTTGGGATGGTGATTATGGAAGTCACAAATCCAATTTGTTTTTTCTTCTTAGAACATTTGAATACCATATAACCATGATCTCCACAATAAAAGCATAGTCCATTGTCTTTTTTATGTTTTCTTTCCTTGGTGTAAGTCCCAAGACCTTGATATCATCCAATCGCATGGGTTCTTCACAAGATAAATCCCTCAAACTTCTAGTGGTATGTTGTGGTGTTTCTAAGATCTTTGATGGAGAGACTTGAGTAAGCATACCTCTTTTATTGAACATGAACTTCTTCTTGCCCTTTGCCTTCTAGTTATCTTCATAATATATATGCTCCAAATCATTTGTAATGCTTTTTTTATCTTCAATGATTGTTGATTCATAATCTCGATGAAGAGTGTCTTGATTACTCAATGTTGCTAGCGCTTGGACTTGGTTTCCTTTGAATAAATGATTCTCACATTGAATTGCTTAATTTATAACATCCTCCAAGGTATCTGCTTGAGGCATTGATAGCAAGAGATACTTCATTTCAAGTTTGAGGCCACTTCGGAATTGATTAACCATGGAGTCGTCTTGATGCATGGATCATTGAAATAATATCTTGAGATCCAAGGCATAGCTTGAAACTGACTCATCACTGTTTCATAACAATCTTTTTAGCTCTTGGACATGTCCTATTAAATCCTTTATGATAGATTGAATCTTCTTGCATATGGAATCCATGGTGTTGGGACTTGATGAAGGTAGTCTTGCCAAAATCTCAGGGGAGCACTAGATTGTGCCCTTTAACTAGACTAGACAAGATTTCGGAATTATACTTCTGATTACAAGATAACCCACATAGAAAAAATAATACAAAAATATTGAACTATTACAAGAAGTCCCACGACCCAAGACTGATAGGTATGGGTAACTGGACTAAAGATGATACAACAGATCCCACAACCTAGGTTGCATTATTCGTTATTCGACAATTCGTTTATTCTTGAATAATTATGGAATTTTATGCCAAGCCCTTATTATTCGACTGAATTATTCGATGCCATGTCAGCTTATTCGGACATGGCCAAATCCTTTTTGCACAATAATTCGGTGCTTTTTTATCAAAATCACTTTTGATCGAAATGTTTTCGATTGAAAACATTTTCGATCGAAAAGCTTTCGATCAAAAAATGTTTTGATCGAAAATAATTCCGTCGAATACATTGTTATAAAATAACACACTTTGAATCATTTTCCATAAGAGTTACTTTGCTTTTTACAAACTTATAATGTCGTACAAAGAACAAGGTATAAAATTTGTTAGAAATATTAAATATTTTAGTATTACAACTAAAGAAAAATATATATTTGTGTGTGTTAAAAACTATTGTGATTGTTTGACTCAACATTGATTCTTACTTCACAATAGTATATGTACGTGTGTCTATGATATTGAGTAAAATTGTATTGTGATTGTTTGAATCAATATTGATTATTACTTCACAATAGTATGTGTATGTGTGTGTATGTCATATGATTGTGAGTGAAAATCTAATGTGATTGTGTACACACGTGTATATGTGTGTGTGATTATGATAGGAAAACCAATGGATTTATTGGAAAAGGTTTTATCTTCTTTTTGATATTTCAAGGTTTGAGAAGCTGTTAAATAAATGAACTAGAACTTTATAGGTCTTTAGATGGCTTTGTCTTGTAGACTTATTAACACCTTCTCAGAACCTTGAATTGTAAAGGGATCCAACAAAGTTTCGTTCGATAGTATGTCTACGTGCATATGAGTGTATAATTGTGAATGAAAATATATTGCGATTGTTTGACTCAACATTGATTTTACTTCACAATAGTATGTGTAAGTGTACGTGCATGTGATTGAGAATCTACAATCTATTGTGATTGTTTGACCCAACATTGATTCTTACTTCACAATAGTATGTGTAAGTGTATGTGCATATGATTGAGAATTGAAAATCTATTATGATTGTCTGACTCAACATTGATTCTTACTTCATAATAGTATGTGTAAATGTATGTGCATGTATGATTGAGAATTAAACTATTGTGATTGTTTGACTCAAAATTGAATTTTACTTCACAATAGTACGTGTAAATGCATGTGTGTGTATGATTGAGATTTAAATTCTATTGTAATTGTTTGACTCAACATTGATTTTATTTCACAATAGTATGTGTAATTGTATGTGGGTGTATGATTGAGAATTAAAGTCTATTGTAATTGATTGATTCAACATTGATTCTTATTTGACAATAGTATGTGTAATTGTATGTGGATGTATAATTGAGAATTAAAGTCTATTGTAATTGATTGAGTCAACATTGATTCTTATATCATAATAGTATGTGTAATTGTATGTGTGTGTGTACAATATGATTGAAAATTAAAATATATTGTAAATGTTTGAATCAACATTGATATTTACTTCACTATAATATGTGTAATTGTATGTGTGTGTGATTGAGAATTAAAATCTATTATGGTTTTTTGACTCGACATTGATTCTTACTTCACAATAGTATGTGTATGTATGATTGAGAATTATTAGATAGAAATTGTAAATACATAAATTAATAGATTTAAAAACTTTAAGAGAGATTTAGAGTAGTTAATATACATTTTAAGATACATATTTAGTGAAATGTATATCTTATTTGATATTGATCTATGTTGTCTTATTGTAGATATTGATTATTCATCAAGAGGGTAAAACAATCTCCACAATACGATGCAAATGTTGTGGACAACGTTATGTAGGAAATGCAACTCGGATAAAAGAGCATATTTTTAATACAGGTGATAATGTGGGGGGATGCTCTAATCTAGATAGTGATTTATGGGTACACTTTGCAAGTTATGCAAATAAATGTAAATCTCAAGGTATCACATAAAAAAGATTCAAAAGCATGAGTAGTTCACAACACTTTTGAAGTAGTCAATGTGTAGAACAAGAATGAGTAGATGCATAAATGACAACAGAGGATCCTCGTGATATTTCTATTCGATTATCTCAAACTATTTTTGAGAATAATCAAGATACATCTACTCCATTTTCTCTAGTTACATAAAAAAAGAGTGGACCTGGTGAATGTAGTAAAAACAGTGGATCTAATAATGTGTCATCATGCTTTCAAAATACAATACCTATAGCCTTTCAAAACCAAGATTGTCTTGAGCTTCATCTTAAATGGACTCAAGCATTTTTAACATGTGAGATTCCTTTCAATGTTATTTGCAATCCTATTTTCAAAGATGCTTTGATGCCAACTGCATGAAAAGGATTCACCATGCTAGATTACAAGAAAATGTGAACAGAGTATGTAGATAAAGTGAAAAAAAGTACTAAATCTATTTTAAAGCAAAGAATGCTTCATTATGTACCCATGTATGGATGTACAATAGCATTGGATGGATGGACAAGTTGTCAAAAGAAGCTTTTGATTAATGTCATGGTTATATGTCCAAAAGGAAGCATGTTTTTGGAAGTTGTTGATACTTCTCTTAAAGAGAAAAGTTCAGCCTTTCTCGTAAAGATATATGAACATGTTATGTCGTGTGTGGCTGGTCCAAAGAATGTGACAATGATAGTGACTAATAATGCATCTAATTATAGAAGTGTTGGAATTGCAATTCAAAACAAGTATGAAGGCATTACTTGGGTTCCATGCGCAGCTCATACACTAAATCTATTGTTGAAAGATATAGGTAGATTATCTTTCATTAAACAAAGTTGATTAGATGCAAATCATGTGGTCAAATTCATCAAAGAGCATCAATTTTCATATTTGCTCTTTCGTTCAAAATCTCCCAATAAAGCACTTCATATCTTTTGCGCTACACGATTTGCAACTGCCTATATTGTGCTCAATGGATTATTGGAAGTCAAGCCATCCCTTGTAGAAATGATTGTTGATCGAAGATGGGAGGCATGGCTAGAGAAGTATCCTTCTTATCGAGTTGTGGCTTCAAAGTGTATGTCTTTAATACAATCACAAATTTTTTGGCGTAATCTTGAAAAAAATCATCGGTATCACTAAACCTTTTGTGGAACTTTTATGAATTGTTGATGTTGATAAGTTTGTGATAGGAAAAGTTTATTGGATTATGTCAAAAGATATTCAAAAAGTGAAAGATTTTAATCAATTTTCATTACGAGAAAAAACACATATTGTATCATTAGCAGAGAAAAGATGGATGCAAATGCATACTCATTTACATGGAACAATGTTTGTTTTGGATCCAGTATTTCAACTCAATGGTCAAGCATCAAACAAAGAAGTCATGGAAAATTTCAAAACCACATGTCAATTATTACTTCTAGGTCAAGATGGTCAAGATGCATTCCACCAAAGAGTAGCTTATGTAAATCGAGAAGGATGTTTTGGAGATCTATGGCACATTGAAGCGATTCAAAAGCATCCACCTCCTATATGGTGGAAAGAGTACGGAGGTGAAGCAATGGAGTTGCAACATATAGCTATGAGAGTGCTTTCAATAACAGCTTCAAGTGGTAGCTATGAACATAATTGGAGTGCATATGATTTTCTTCATTCAAAAAAAAGAAATCACTTAAGTGTATCACGTGCCAATGATTTGGTATATGTGTTTTGTAATATGCACTTGTTACATGCTCCAACCAAGATAGCTTCTACAGTAGCACAACAAACTTTTGGAGAATTTCAAACTCATGAAAGTTTAACAAATGATTCATGGAGTGATCATGATTTAGATGTAGATCACAATGATGGTTTAGACATGGAAGAAATAGATGACGTGGTACCTGTCATAGATGATGATATTCAAAATGAAGAAAATAATGTACTTTGAATACTTTGATTGGATTTAATTGCAAAATCGATGGCTTTATAATATAGTGATGTCTTTAAATCTTGATGCAATAAACATGCTAATCCTGATTGTTCAAGTTGAGCATTCTTCTCAGACAAAATCCTTTGAGATTCAGCATGATCAAGATCATTATTCACATCTGGCATTCTTGCCATGTTTTACTTTCAAATCTGCAAAACAAAAATGCTAATTTTACTGCAAAAGAATTCACATAACTCAAATGATAGCACTTCATTTAATCCACATATTTCAAATGAATCCACTTCATTTAATTCACATAATTTAAATGAATCCACTCAAATGATAGCACTTCATTTAATCCACAATACTTCAAATGATACCAATTCATTTAATCCACATTATTTCATCCATAGAATTCAAAAGATAACACTTCATTCAAATGAATCAACATCATTTAATCCACATTATTTCATCCATAGAATTCAAAAGATAGCACTTCATTCAAATGAATCCACATCATTTCATCCACATAATTCAAAAAATAGCACTTCATTTAATCCACATTATTCAGATGATACCGCCTCATTTAATCCACTTAACTCAAATGACACCACTTCATGTGATCCACATAATTCAAATGAATCCACATCATTTAATCCATATATTACAAATGAATCCACTTCATTTCATCGACATAATTCAAAAAATAGCACTTCATTTGATCCACATTATTAAGATGATACCACCTTATTTAATCCACTTAACTCAAATGATATCACTTCATGTAATCCACATAATTCAAATGAATCCACATCATTTAATCCATATATTAAAAAGGAATCCACTTCATTTCATCCACATACTTCAAAAAATATCACTTCACGATTTGTTGTAATCTATGCTGAGTCCTATTCTATGTTGAGAGTAAGAATCGATCTAGCGAGTCAGACAATCACAGTAGCGATTTATTTTCAAAATTTTTTCATCAATGTATACAAGTAAGAAATGCTTTCGTGAGTCAAACATGTATACAATTGATTATTAAAAAACACAGAACTAATTATATAAATACAAATTGGGCATATGTAAGAGATGCATATGTGAATCATACAATATGCATGATACAATCAACAAAACAATAAATAAAAATTAAATCAATACCTCAATGATACGGTGAAGGAAGGTATCTATGAAAGAAATGTTAGGATAAGAGCTCTATCGAGTAGCAAACAAGCACATGCGCAATGAAATTTTTTTTCGAATGTAAAATTAGATATATTTTTTGTTGGGAAATGCTTTTTGATTGAAAGCTCTTTCGATCAAATACATTTTCGATCGAAAGCATTTCCAATTGAAAATGTTTTCGATCGAAAGCATTTCCAATTGAAAATGTTTTTGATCAAAAGTATTTAGATCAAAAAATTAGCCGCCCATTTTTTTGTGTTTATTCAGATAGCCACAAATAAAATGAGCATATTTGGTATTTTTAATTATTCGTTGGAATAAATGCAACTTAGCCCACAACTCAGGACTGTAAGTATGAAGCAAGATTTCTAGATTATAAGAACTCCCTTCAGGGAGATGAATTAGATACAAGAAATGACTCGATAGGATCTCATACTACAAGATTACAATAGGACAAGGCAGGATGTCCTAGATACTAGGCTAGACAAGACTAGAACAAGGAACAAGACAAGAACTTGAACTAGAGTTTCAAGAGTACTTACTTGGTGATCATGACTCCTTGAGCAAACTAGCACTGGCAAGACTGAAGATGTATATGGCCAAGCCCTCCTTATCTAGGTGTTCAAGGGTGGTGTTCAAGGGCATTACCAATTAATGATGTCATCAATGATGTCAACAATCCGAACATGACCTCTGATTATCAAAATCAAGCAAGTAGACAGTCTATCTTAGGATTTTGGCATGTTTTAAATGCGATGGAAGCATTAGATTCTTGAAATTGTGAACCAATCATGAGATATAGGAATTCCATGGAATCTAAGGTTCAAGATTGTTTTCTTTATGTCCATGACACCCACTAGCATAAGGCTTAATCGGCACCTAGTGGTTCTAGATCGACTTTAATTTGTTAATCCAAGTATGCTTACCTTTTTCAAGTGTTTGATAACATGTCTCACAAAGCTATGGAACTCAAGCTTGCACTCAAGAGGAAGATCAGCCCACACACAAGTTCCAAAAGGCAAGAAACATGCGAGAAAAACATGAAAAAACACTTACCTTAGTTGGATATGGGGTTGGGACACCTCAAGAACACCATGGCAGCTCCAAACAAAGACGAAAATGAGAGAAAACTACTCAAGAAGGTAGATGCACGAGATTTCATTCAAAATGAGATAAGACTCTTTTACAAATTAGGTTTTTTGTCCTTTATACTCTTGGACTTGGCCCTTTTCACATGGTTTTTGGACAAGAAATAATTCAAAATAGTCATATGGTTTGCTTGACCATCCAACAAGAAATGCTCTTTCCATAAGTAAAAATATACATAAAATGCTAAGAATTGAGGCCTATATGACAAGTGGTGCCTCTATATCCCAAATCTCTTTCATTTGGAGCTCCATTAATGCTTGGATTCTTCCAAGTGATCTAACATGCATTTCATGGCTCAAATTGAAAATTCTGGTGGACCCCTTTTCCTCTACAATGCTTTTCTTTAGGTCTTTAATTCATTGCTCTAATTATCGCAAAAACTCCCCCCTCTTAAACTTTGTCCTCCTCGATATGGTGGTAATGTGTGAATGAGCTATATCTAGTTGGATGGCATTAAGGCAATAAGTATGGCCACTAGGTAATTTACAAAAAAAATTGAGTGTTTTTCAAAGAAAATCGTAGGCTAGACAATTCAACCAATATTTGATTGTCCTTTCTTGTACCTGCATGACATCATAGATTGTCCATGCGCATCTTTTGGTGAATGTAGCAAACATGGGATTATATTATACATATGTTGACACTTGATCGAAGGTTTATACCATATTTGGTTGTTCCCATAGTAATCATTTTTGGGTGTGTGTAGAAGTGCGAGAGACACAAGAAGAAAATACAAGGAGGGCAAACACAGCAAGACACACAAAGAAAACAAATGGTTCGAATGGCTCTCTCTATTGATTATGAACAGAACTAAAGTAAGAATTGAATAGCATCCCTAAGTACAACGTACCACCACATATGAGTGAATATCTGATAACATGGGGAAAAAAACTCTAGCCAGTGTTGATATTTTTAGGTAATGATGTGTGTGAACACACTACGACGGTGGGGGCACTTTTTTTCCCTCTTTAGGAGTTTTTTCCCCCGGCTTGTCTATACGCCTATAGCCCTAATGGGTTACTCATCTTTGTACATTCTAGTGGTAATACATTCAATACTGTGTACTGTGCTCCAAGCTTCTTCTTCTTCTTCCTTGTGTTGTTCATGTGCTTCCATGGACCTCAAACTCCAACAAGTGGTATTAGAGTAGGTCACCACTTCATCTAGGGCATCATAGATACCCCTCTGATCACAGTCTCAGAATCGCACAAAATTTGGTGAGCATACTCAAGGTGATTAGGAGATCAAAATAGCTCCTTGTTCACCGCATCACTTCCGGGGGGGGGGGGGGGGGATTTTGTTGATATATTTAGGTAGTGATGTGTGTGAACACACTAAGAACACCGAGGCACTTTTTTCCCTCTTTGGGAGGTTTTTTCCTCCCGGCTTGTATATACGCCTATAGCCCTAACGGGTTACTCATCTTTGTATATATGCTTATAGCCCTAATGGGTTACGCCTAATACATTCATTACTATGTATTGTGCTCCAAGCTTCTTCTTCTTCTGTGTGTTTTTTGTGTGCTTCCATGGACCTCAAACTCCAACAATTGGTATCAGAGCAAGTTGCCGCTTCATCTAGGGCATCGTCAATACCCCTCCAGTCATAGTCTCAGAATCACACATAATTTGGTGAGCATACTCAGGGTGATTAGGAGATCAAAACAACTCCTTGTTCACTGTATCACTCCTAGGGGGTTTGTTGATATATTTAGGTAGTGATGTGTGTGAACACACTAGGACCATCGGGGCACTTTTTTCCCTCTTTAGGAGGTTTTTTCTCCCAGCTTGTATATACGCCTATAGCCCTAGCGGGTTACTCATCTTTGTCCATTCTAGTGGTAATACATTCAATACTGTGTATTGTGCTCCAAGCTTCTTCTTCTTCCGTGTGTTGTTCGTGTGCTTCCACATACCTCAAACTCCAACAACGAGCACTAGGCTAAAAAGTGCTCATGTATAAGGAAAAGGTTCACATCAAAGCCACTTGAGGAACACATAAATGTAACAAATCCCCTTGGAGCAAATGATGTGAAAACATACAAGGAGTCACATATTAATCTCCAGTAGGAAATAAGCCTAAAGATTTGAAAAAAGTTTCAAACTTTTCCTGTGGAAGAGCTTTGGTGAATATGCCTTCCACATTATCTTGTGTAGGGACATATACCAAATCAATATCTCTTGCATGAAGGTGCTCTCTCACATAGTGATAATGCATCTCAATATGTTTGTTATGTGCATGAAACATTGGATTTCATGCAACAACCAATGCACTTTGACTATGAGTGAGAATATGCATAGCAACATCAATCTCCATGCATAGGTCCATCAATAGGTATGTTGGCCATATATACTCCATTGTAGATGTGAAACCTTCCCTGTACTCAACTTCACAACTTGATGTCACCATTGTAGGTTGCTTCTTACTCAACCAAGATATACATGAGTCTCCAAGGAAAAAGCAATTACCACTATTGGACAAACGAGTATCATAACAACCAACCCAATCATTGTCTGTATTAGCATGCAAGTATGGTTGAATATCTCTATCATAAAAGAGATGTAAACTCAAAGTGCCTTTGAGGTATCTAAACACATGTTTCACCGCTTGCGAATGCTTAGTGCTAGGGCTATGCATGAATCAACTCAACTAGTAAACTGCATATTCTATATCTGACCCTGTGTTCCATACATATATCCCATACCTTATTGATAACGAGAAGTTTCAAATGCATCACTAGAATCCTCAACTGAGAACCTAAATCCTATCTCCACATGTGTGGAAACTAGCTTGCAATACTCAAAGTCAAAACATTAAAGTAGTTTTTCAACATACTTTGCTTGATGCATAACAATGCCCCCTCAACGGCTACAAACTGGATGCCAAGATAGTAGTTCAAAAGACCAAGCTAAGTGACATCAAAATTATGTTTCAAATAAGCCACAAGAATGTCAAGTTTTGTATCATATGGCCTAGTCAAGAGTATGCCATCAACATAAAGAACAAGCACTGTCAGATTAGCCCCATCTTTGCATACATAAAGTGTGTTATCAATCAGACTACATGTGAAGCCAAGAGCAATCAAGCGCTTATGGAAATTATCATATGATGCACATGGATCTTGCTTTAGACCATAAAAGGCTTTATGCAAGTGAAAAAACATATGCTCTTTGTCGATGACATATTCTTGACTAGGTCATGTGATGCAAAACTTGGCATTCTTATGGCTGATTTGCAGCATACTTTTGATGCCACTTATCTTGGCCTTTTGACTTACTATCTTGCCATCTAGTTTGTATCCGTTGAAGGGGGAATTGTTATGCATCAAGCAAAGTATGTTGAAAAACTACTTCAACATTTTGACTTTGAGGATTGCAAGTTAGTTTCCACACTAGTTGAGAAAGGATTTAGGTTCTCAGTTGAGGATTATAGTGATGCATTTGACACCTCTTTATCAACAAGTTGTGGGATGTCTTATATATGCAGCAACACAAGGCCAAATATACAGTATGTAGTTTCCTAGTTGAGTCAATTCATGCATAGCCTTGGCACTAAGCATTGGCAAGTGGTGAAACATGTATTCAGATATCTCAAAGGCATTTTGAGCTTAGGTCTCTTTTATGGAAGAGATATTCCGCCATGCTTGCATGCTTTTATAGATAGTGATTGGGTTGGTTGTTATGATACTCGCATGTCCACTAGTGGTAATTGCTTTTTCTTGGAGACTCATGCATATCTTGGTTGAGTAAGAAGCAAGCTACAATGGAAACATCAAGTTTTGAAGCTGAGTACAAGGCAATTTTCACAGCTATAATGGAGCATATATGGCTGAGACTCCTATTGATGGATCTTTGCATGGAGATTGATGTTGCTATGCATATTCTCACTGATAGTCAGAGTGCATTGGCTATTGCTCAAAACCCAGTGTTTCATGCATGGACCAAACATATTGAGGTGCATTATCACTATGTGAGAGAGCACCTTCATGCAGACAATATTGACTTGGTATATGTGCCTACACAAAATAATGTGGCATACATATTCCCCAAAGCTCTTCCACGGGAAAAGTTTGAAGCTTTTTGCAAAGATTTAGGCTTATTACCTTGTGGGGGCTGATCTGTCACTCCCTGTATGTGTTCACATCATTCACTCCAGGGGGGTTTGTTACACTTATGTGTTCCTCAAGTAGCTTTGATGTGAACCTTTTCCCTATACATGGGCACTTTTTACTCTAGTGCTGGCTAGAGGTTTTTTCCCCATGTTACCACATAAATGACTCACTCATATGTGGTGGTACTTTGTACTTAGGGATATTATTCAGCTCTTACTTCAGTTCAGTTCATTGTCAATAGGGAGAGCTATTCCAGCCATTCATCTTCTCTGTGTTTCTTGTTGCATTTATGCTCCTTGTGTGTGCTTTTTGTGTGTCTCTTGCACTTCTACACACACCCAACATGCATAAGATTTAGCAGGCTAGCTATAACCTCATGGATGTTACCCGTAGGTGGTGACATAAGATCAAACAGGACAAAAAAGATCCCACTACTTGGGAACAATTCAAAGTCTTGTTTCATAACAACTTTGTGCCACCTGACGAGAGGTCTATAGTGCTAGATACTTGGTTTTTCATTAGTCAGAAAAACCAAACAATTAAGGAGCAAAGAGAAAGGTGTCTACTATGGCTAAGAGGGCTTATAACAAGTCCATCCTTATTCCTTAGCAAGAAAGAGAATGCAATGAAAGAATGATTATGCTATGGATGCTAGGACAAAACCGCTTTAAAGATTGTCCTAAAAAGAAAAAGATAGCAACCACGATAGTCATAAACCCCACATAGGCAAGGAGTAATGTAGACGAGGATTTTGATGATTCCACATCTCACATATCATCTCCTATAGTGTCCATGATTGTCTCAAAGAAGATGCTTTATGTCCCACATGTTGTGCTTTCGCCAGTGGCACAAAAAGGATACCAATTTCTTGATATAGAACTCATTATTATGAGAGGAGTCAAGATCCTATTTGACATTGGGTCTATACATAATGTCATTAGTTCCTAGCTTGTTAGAAGGTTACACCTAGACATTGTGCAATCAAAGTATGCCTACACATTGGAGTTAGCCGATGGGAAGGGTATTGAGACATAAGACCAACAAGTAGTAGGTCTACCCATCCAATTCCAATCCTACAAGGATAGATTGGATTTTGAGATAGCATGACTTGCCCATTTTGATGTAGTCCTAAGTAAAAAGTGGCATGCTAGGAAACAACCAGTCATAGATTTTGCTTCACATGTTTACCAATTTGAGCATGAGGGGAGGCGATTATTGATCCATGGAGAGCCGAATCTCCAAGATACATGATTGTTGATAGCGACCAAGTTGCTCAAGATTGATTCTAACTATATTTATTTCATGTATTCATCTTGTGTAGTGATGCAAAAGGACTATTGAATATTTTGCAAGGTGTTGAAAAACTTCCTATTTCACCTACAAATATAATTACTAAAGGTGATGCAAATGGTGTTGAAGATGGTGATATTCTTCACGTTCTTGTTTGTGCTATGGTTTCTGCTGCACCTATTGTAGAGCAACTTCATTGGGATGGTAGAGATGCTCACACACATGCATTGATAGTGTTAAACGTTAAACCCTTTTACTGTTAAGGTCTAATTCACAACTGGGTTCTTGGGATGGTTAGGGGTCTGTAAACAGAGGCCCTATTTGTATTTTCCCAAACTGCAGATTAAGATTTTATGACTTACTGAACTAATACTAACATATTGTCTTCCAATACTTCTCGAATACGTCGTTAATGCACTTTCATGTCAAAAAGTTTACCATATAACTCTTTCACGTAGCGCATTAATCAAATTACTACCTCTACAACCTTAGTCATGGGACACCCAGACATGAGATCCACTTTTCTAGGATTCCCAATCTTTGAACCTCCTTCCATGGCATTCCCATCTCCAAGCTCATACTTTCCACCCTCCATACCACTAGTCCTTCAACCCCCATGAATTTCTTTGTAGATGGTTTCAAGCCACCACCCAAACCTCATTGTCGATCCCATTGCCAACACCAACACTACAATTATTCACCACCACCTCACACACACCACCTACCATTCCCATATACATGGTAGACACCACACTCACTTCCACGTCTAATAGCATGGACGTTTTGCCACCCACAACACCTCCCCCTCCCCCCACACTTCACCATCCCCCATTCCCCCGCCACCAACTTCACTTGCACACACATATGCAACAGACACAACATTCACACTCCCGATCCCCCATTCCCTCTCCCTTGCATGAACCAATGTACAAACTACATATTCTTCTGTAAATAATGCATTTGATACTATGTTTCAGTGTCTGTGGCAACTAACAACAGAGTACCATCAACTAGAGGAACATAACAAGAGATTACAAGCACACTCTGCCAAATTATAACAACGAATAGCTACCCTAGATGAAGACAATGAGAGTCTACAAACACAATTTCATATGTTACAGGAAGCCCATAGCACCTTGGAAGCAAAGTGGCAGAACGTAGATGCAGAAGTGATGCAACAAGTCGACAGTCATCTATGAACTCAGATGGAATGAAATTCCAAACTCCAGTGCAACATGGCACTCCGAGCAAGGCACTTGCAATAGCTCTAGAGGAAAATCGATGTTTACAGCTCCAAAACCAAGAAAATTTAGAAGTAGCCATCGAGAGCACACCCAGGGCACCATCAGTCCTCAAAATTTCAAGTTGTGCCCCCCCCCCCCCGAACATCAAAATCATACTGGAAGATTATGCTTACGTACTTGATGCCCATGACAAATTATCCAAAGAACTAGATCAACTCTAACAACAACAAAAGTCAGACACTATAGCTATCCCACCGACCACCATATCAACCTCCTCAATGATTAGTGACTCAGAAGCGCTACAGGAGCTACAAAAACAAGTCACAAAATTACAAACAAGCTTATTACAATAAGAAAGGCCACCATCCCCACCAGAGGTCCTCGCTAAAGAAGAAACAATCTCAACTCCAGTGGAACAAACATTTGAAGACGACTATGATCCTCAACCCATTTTGGATGGAAGGATAATAGAAGAAGGCCAGGAGAATTTTGAAGCTCCACGACCCTCATGGTTAAAACAAGTGGAAAAGATCGAGCATACTCACGAAGATCGCATAGTGGTGCAAAATCAGGCAATGTGAATCATAGAAGAAACAGTGTTGCAATCTAGCTATTTCCAAAACTTGGCACCCATGCGCCTCATCACATAATCCAAACTTCAATAACAGCCATACTTTGTAATTCTCATAGATTAGAATGTGGAAATAAAGAGAGTCATGGGGAAGACCCCAACCTTCGCAACCCAAGGGCATACCACCGAAGGCACAAAAAGGCAAAATCTATCAACCGGCGTGGCGGCAAAGGCTCTTAGAGACTTAGCCAGGGATGCTGCGTACGTAGAACCATCCACCTCTACATATTATCTATCATCCGTGTTATGGCCCAGTTCCACGACGTAGATCATGGAAAGCATTTGATATTAAAGTATAGAACAATGCCCAGTGCAAGGATGGCTCAACTACCCATACATCATGCCACCTCAGGGACCACCTTCGATTGCTTATATGATGGCCACTATATGCCACTAGATCCCTCGGTTGAATCCAATGTCAGATGTCATGGTGCAGATGATGCTAAAGATTTTGGATATGATGCAAATTGTTCTCAAAACTTTCCACAATACACAAGCACCTCAGGTAGCTCTATCAGGCTTCACAAATGGAAACTATGATCTGGTGTATGACATGAGCACTACTCCTAGCATTAGAGTAGCATATGCATGGCATGCTCCTATCAAATACCTCCCAACCTGTCACAAAAAACCCTTTGAAGATATGTTCACTACCGGCTTTTGGGAGTATCACTCCGAGGTGCTTGCATCAAAACTGACACACCTGCTTCACTTATTTGCATGTGAGTAGGATATGTATTCAAAGTACTATATGACTCCACAGCTAAATATCCCAAGTGCCATCAATTGGGATGCATTGGAAGCTGATCTGGCAAGAGGTTCAAGGCTCAGCGAACACGAGTTGGCCACTAATGTTGTCCAATATTATATCAATCAACCTTCATAACAGAGGTTTGTCAGGGGTGACAGACGCTAGAGGGGGGAGTGTTGACCTACAAGAAATGAGGAGAATAGTCAAGCATAAGAGAGTACTCAAGCACAACCCAACAATAACACCTAATCAATTTTTTCACAAATTATTTCCAACCAAAAGTGATTTTCATCACTACCCAAACATTGTAAATATCATTTTTGGTAGATTAGACTCCATTTTGTTCAAGTTGAGGATTCCTCGATCTTGGGGGTACTAGAAGCACCTATGAATCAATTTTCATAATTTTTAAACTCCGTTTGAGCCCTCAAATGCTTGGAACCTCATTTCCAACTAGGTCGGACATTAGGTCTGGATAGGACCAAAACCTAGTCAAAAACTATAAAAAGAGCTAAAGAGCTCATTTTTGGGGTTAGCTTGTTAGATTTTTCAGCTATTGTAAGAGATTCTTGAGTAATAGAAAGCACTCCATTGTTCCTCTCTTTGTTCTTGCCTTGTGTGCGAGTGTGTGTGTATGTGTGTGCATGCTTGTGTGCTTCTCACTCATGCACTTGTGCCTTCACTTGGTCATAGTCATCATACTCGTCCTCACATCTCCACGGATTGACATTTATGAGGTGGAACTCCTCATGTTGATACTTGCCATTGTGCTAGAGTGACACATGTCATCAACATACACAACAATGATCAGAAGCACATCATTTACTCGCTTAAGATATAAGGTGCTCTCAATTGGAGTGTTATCAAAACCATGTACAATCAAGTAGGCATGTACCTTTTCATACCAAGCACATGGTGCTTGCTTCAAACCATATAATGCCTTTTGAACCTGCACACTTTGTTTTCATGCCCGTTCTACACAAAACCAAAGGGCTGAAAAACATACACTTCTTCATGCAAGTCACCATTCACAAATGCAGTTTTAATGTCCAACTGATGTATGTTCCAACCATAATGAGTTGCAAGTGCACATATGCTATGAACAGTAGTCATTTGGCATGTAGGAGCAAAGGTCTCATCAAAATCAATGCCTCTTTCTTGAGCATAACCCTTTGCAACAAGCCTAGTTTTATACATGTCAAATGTTCCATTAGGCTTACACTTCAACTTGTATACCCACTTAGTGTCAATGCCCTTCTTGCCAGCAAGTCACATAAAGACAAGGTACCATTTTTCATAATAGCATCATAGTAGCCATCCAATTTTTTTGCAACAAGCCTAGATTTGTACATGTCAATTGTTCCATCAGGCTTTTACTTCAACTTGTATACCCACTTAGTGTCAATGCCCTTCTTGCCAGCAAGTCACATAAAGGCAAGGTACCATTCTGATTGCATAGTAGCCATCCAATTTTTTGAATTTTGCGCTTCTCAAACGAAACAGGCTCATTTCCATCACAGAGACTAGAGGCACCCATAGCATAGCAATCTGATGGAAAAGAAGCACTATGAGATCCTGAACGAATACGATATGATAGAGTTGCATCTAATTTTCTATTTAGAAAAGTTTGCACCAGCCATTTAGGCATAGTTTTTGCCTCCTCTATATTGGTTATCTCATCAATAAGTGCATCATGTAAATTTGCATAAAAAATGGAATGATCTGCATCATCATGTGAAACTTGTAAAGGCTAAGAAATTGTCCCATTTGGACTAGCACTAGACTATCCACCTGTAGAAAGAGGTAGAAAAGTTTCATACACATCTTTGGAGCTAATTGATGTCTCCTTAGTACATGAAAGTAATGGCTGAATAGCATCTTCCACAAAAACAAAATCACAACTAAGCAAAATGCATTTAGTCTGTGGATGATGCAGACGATAGCCTATGCTTTCAAAACTGTACCCAAAAAAAATACATTTCACTGCTTTATCATCCAAGTTTCCTGCATTGTTAGCCAGACACAAATGCATATGCCAGACAACCAAAGACACATAGGTGAGCAACAGATGGCTTGCGACCATGCCAAGCCTCATGTGGAGTGATAGATTGCAATGCTTTAGTGAGACACCTGTTAAGTATATATGATGCACATATAACAGCCTCAAGCCAGAAACTATGTGGTAAAGCCTGACTCTTGACCATACACATCTCCATTTCCATGAGTGACATGTTCTTGCTTTCAGCAACTCCATTCTATTGGGGTGTATATGGCACTGTACATTGATGTTTTATCCCACGTTGAGCCAAAAATGGAATAAAATCAGAAGACATATATTCCCCCCTTCGATCAGAATGGAGGATGCCCATTTTACATGCTGACATATTTTAGCCAAAAGTAGAAACTGTTTGAAGTGCATAAACACTTTGGAGTTTGCTTTCAATGGATATACCCATGCATGCTTGGAAAAAGCATCAATGAAAGTCAGGAAGTAAAGATAGTTCCCAAAAGAAGGTGTTTGCATAGGACCACAAACATCACTGCGAGAAGCTGCAATTTCTGAGTAGCTCATATTGAACCATCTTTTGGGAAGGAGGAACACTGCATTTTGCCCAAAATACAACCTTCACAGACATGTTTACCAGGTGCCTCAATTTTGGGCAAAGAGGATACCATTTCAAATTTATGCAGGTGTAGCAAACTAGCGAAATTCAAATGACCAAAGTGTGCATGCCAAAGCTTTGCATCTGCCATAGCCTGAGAATCTTGAACTACACGATTCACAGATTTTGCATAATCTATGAGCTTATACAGCCCACGACATAAAATGTGAGAAGCAATAATGATGTCGCCATTTGATAGATCATGAACTGTACATTTGTCATCAACAAATTTCACAACCAAGCCAATCTAATATTGAAACTGATAACATATTTTTCTTGATCCTTGGCACAAATAGAGCATATGACAATGTAAAAGAACTACCATCAGTAGTAATCAAAATGATCTTACCAACTCTCATGATAGGATAAGAGGAATTGTTGGCACATGTGATAGTATTCCCTATAGGGGCAGGCTCGGGTGAAGTGAAGAAATCGTGTTGCGAGGTAATATGTTTGGTTGCCCCACTATCAAAATACCAAACATTTGAGTCTACTACAGACATACACTATTCATGAGAAGATAGGTCATAACTGCAAACAATAGTAAATGCCCATTCTTCATTTTTCACAAGATTAGTAGACTCTTTTTTGGGTGTAGAGGCCTCTGCAACAACCATTCCATCCTCTTTCTTCTTCACCTCTTTTGTAGCCAGTTTTGGACAACTCTTTATGACAGAATCATTTCCTTTATAGTATTTACAAAACAATTTTTGCTTTTCTATTTTCTTTTCATCTCTGTAATCCTTCTTTGATTGTGCAAAATTAGCAGATTTCTGCTTAGTAGTAGATGAGCTCCATTTACCTTTGCCCTTTTGACTAGCTAGGAAAGCTTAATGTGCAAAATGCATAATGCACTTGTTTTTCCTAGACTGATCTTCCTACAATAGAACAAAGACTAACTCCTCAAATGTTAAGGCATTTGGATTGCCTTTCATCATCAATAGAAGAGTACAATCAAAACTCTAATATGAATCTAGAAGACCATTTAGAACAGTTTGCACAAGCGAACTGTCAGGCAAGACTTCATCATTAGAAATCAATTGCTCCTTCAAACCTTTGATCTTTGTCAAAAAATTGTATGTGGAATTTTTTCATTCATGTGCTCACTCTCCAACTATTTTTGGAGGTAAGGCGCACGAGCATTCCTTGTCTTGTATAAAGTGGTAAGTGTATCCCAAGCATCCTTTGTTGTTCTATAGGAGCGAATATGAGGAATAATGGCATGTTTGACAGACAAGGCTATTGTTAAACGTTAAACCCTTTTACTGTTAAGGTCTAATTCACAACTAGGTTCTTGGGATGGTAAGGGGTCTGTAAACAGAGGCCCTAGTTGTATTTTCCCAAACTGCAAATTAAGATTTTATGACTTACTGAACTGAGCACTAACGTATTCTCTTCCAATACTACTCGAATACGTCGTTAATGCACTTTCACGTCATAAAGTTTACCGTATAACTCTTTCACGTAGCGCATTAATCAATTACTTAACACTTCACTTAATAATTAAACTTAATCAACAAGACAGACTCAGTTACACAGAATTCTGCAACAGTGCTCGCTTCCGGCTCCTTGCCCAGACAACAGTCCGGTGGATCTACCTTTTGCTTAACGCGAATCTTTCATTAATCTTATCAAAGGATACAACATTGTGCTACACCTTCATGCGTGTGACTTTTCAGGTTATATTTTACAAGAAATATGAGTTCCTTTCCGGCGGCTTACACTGGCATGCACGGTGGACTCGAATCCAAAAATGAAAATTACAATTAAGGCTCATCAATGATGCGTTGGACATACAGAGCTCGAGCTAATCTAAAGGTGCGATTAATCTTCTATTTTAAAGAATCTAACATATCTTTCAAAATGGTAAGCTCAATAAGTTGTGCATCAGTTCGAACAGAACTAGCATAAACGACCTGACTCATTAACAAATCCATCTACGTCTGCAAAAATGATTCTTGAAGGTAGAACTCATTGGCGATGGCAGCATCTCTTCTCAACTTCATGTCAACCATCTCTGCATCAATTCGACAAAGTCATTCTGCCTGAAATCCCAATTGTTTTTCTCGTCTTTCCAGCTCATGAGCTTGATACTGAATAGTTTTGTAATAAGCATCTCACTCTTTCTTAATAGCTTCCATCTCTTTCTGTAACTGAATAGTCAGGCCAATCTCTACTTCTAATTCACGACTTTTCTAAAAAAGATCTTCGGACACTTGCTTTAACTCTGTAGTGGTTTGCATGGCAAGGTCTACCATTTCTTGTCCTTTCTGCTCTATCACAGCAAGATCCGCATGTGTCTTCTCCAGCAGATTTCCCAGAGCAACACAAGCATCTTCTTTGTGAGTCACCATTTGTTTCAATTGAACAATTTCTTCATCACGAGCAGGAAGGAGGACATTCGTCGCATTCAATTCAGCAAGTGTGGTGTCCCATTGAGCAATAATATTGTCGTGTTCTGCTAACCGTTCTTGGAGTTACTAGAGCTGAATCTGCAATGCATGATTCTTGGCTTTGACCACAAGCGCTTCTTCTTAGAGCGGAGCAATATCTGCTTCGAGCAAGTCAACCTTACTCTGCAACTCCTGTTGAATGTTCTGAGTTCCTATCTTCATATGGAGGGGCAATTGCTTGGAGAATTGGATAAGAAGTTGGCCCATGGATGCCAATTCTGTGAATATTACTACTGGGGGGGGGGGGGGGGAAGAGAAGGAGGAGGCTGTGATGATGAGGTAGAGATCAGATGAGGTGAGGAGGGTGGAGAGTAATCGGGAGAGGATAGAAGAGAGGTTGATGCCTCACGAAAGGCAGTTGAAGGTGCAATGGGAAGAACGGTAACAGGATCACGAATGGTAGTTGGCGAAGGAAGAGGATTAAGGGCAGTTGGTACCAAAATTATTCCGATCTCACTATGTGGTACTGACGAGGCTGCTTCGGTGAGTGCCTCGACATTTCCAGTCAATTGCTTGACTGCATCTGCTTGGACAGTGACTGCATCTGCTTGGGCATCAGCGGTTGGTGATGAAGGAGATTGACAATCCGTACCCCTAGTAGCTTCTGCTATCTCCTTCACAGCCTCAACATCCGGTTGATGAGATTCCTCCCGTGATGAGACTTCAGCTACATCTTCCATGATAGTATCTGGATCCGGCTTCTTGAGAGAAGAAGACGGGATGGACTCTACTTGTAAGGAGGTGGCGGTATCATGGAATACTTCAACTTCTTGACCCGCATTGGAACCTTGCACTTGGCTTTGTGATGGACTAATGCATCGGTGCTTGCGTTGAAAAAAATGAAGCAGGTCTTCATCATCGTCGTCTTCCAGCATCCGTGTAGATTCTTCGTGTAACAGAATAATATTGGGTGGGGGGGTTGCGTGGCTTGTATCACCGGAAGGAGAAGGGTAAGGAGATGGGGTAAACGAGTGTGAGGAATGTCATGCTTGGCTAACTATTTTGTAACTGCTAAGCATTCACGGTGAATACACCAGAAGAAAAAGGATGTAAATTTGACGGGTTCTCAAGAGGCAGTATCGATCATTGAGTAAAAAGGCTTGGAAATACCATATGTGCGTTTTTGCAGGTTTAACGTTGCAACAAGGAATTGCACAGCGGTACGCTTTGGTTCGAGTCGGCAGAGAATGGCAAACTCATTAGCTGAGTGCCAGGGAAACAATTCCTTCATGGTTGCGATCGGAAGGAGTGGTCCATCAACCAACCCTTCTTGAGGGAGGTGGAATCCCTCAGCAACTGTGTGTAGAGTTACGACGACACGGGGGTTTAAACACGTTAATGGCCAACACTGCTCTGTAGTAGGCGTGGTAGCGATGGTCGAAATGATCTGCGCATGGAAGGGGTGACACTCCACTGAATGCCAAGGCAATTCAGCGAAGGCCAACAATCCCCGAGCACGCAAATACTCACTCACATCTGGAGTGAGACCCGCACTGAAGGTTGCTATGTTAGCCAAAGCTTCCATGTCGCACCTAGTCAGAGCATTTGTTATATACCAATTTTTTCAATATATTACATACGATCTTATTTGTGCTCTTGGCTTGTCCGTTAGCTTGTCGATGATAGGGGGCATAATTCTTATGTATCACCAAGAGTTCTTGGAGAAGGTTTTCAATGACTTCATTCAAGAAGTCTGTGCCTCTATCACTTACTAACTCGATTGGTAACCCCTATTGGGTGAACACATTCTCGAATAAGAACTTCGCCATCGTCTGAGCATCATTCTTTGATGTGGCCTTCACTTCTACCCATTTGGTTAGATAGTCTGTATTCAACATGTGAAGTCTTAGCTAGGGGATTAATAGGACCTACAAGTCTATTCCTCACTTAGAGAATGCCCGTCCTCCCATCATTGGTTTCAATGGCATCTCGTCTTTGCATATTGGATACTGAGTCCATTGACAAATATCACACCTCTTTACATAGGTATGTGCATCCATGTGTAGTGTTGGCCACCAAAGACCTGCAAATAGTATATCTTTGATCACATGGTCTGGTTCAAAATGTCCTCTTACTACACTTTGGGGAGCAGTCTCTAATATCTTGAGGTATTCACTCTCATGGACACACAATTTGAGATACCTATCTCTTCCTCGTTTGTATAAATAATCTCCAATGAGTGAATAGTCGAGTGCTTCTTGTTCTAAGATCTTTCATCTAGCCAATGTAATCTCTTGAGGGAATATTTTCATCCTCAAAAAGGCTTCCAAAGGTTCATTCCAATCTGGTACAAGAGACACTTGATATAGAGAGGCATGTTCCACTAGTATTCTAGTGGCACAAGTTTGGCATTCCTTGCATATCCTATGGACATCTGCTTCCATTGTTGGCCAATATACCCCTAAGCTTTGCAAAGTCTGTAGGGTTCTACGTTTGGAGTGATGTTGCTAAAGTGCACCTATGTGTGCTATTTGCAACCATTTTGCATGCTCGTCCTCATCTACACAGAAGCCAGTATGCCTTGATTGGTGTGCTTGTACATGCTACCTACCATTATGTGGTATTTTTGAGACTTGACTACTTCTTCACCTTTGGCTCACAATACAGGATGTTTAGGTCCAAATATGAGAATAGGCACTAAAGCTTTCACCTAGTTAGGCACTCCTTCTAGATTGAACAAATAAGCAACAGGAAGGTCATCCGACACTCCTTGAGGGGACTCTCCTAAAGTTAGTCTGGAAAGGTGATCCACCCTAAGGCGAGTCCGGCCTTTCCTAACCACAACTTCAAAGTAATATTCCATTAGTAAGAGGAACCATCTTACTAGTCTACTTGTATTGAAGGGGTTGTTCACTAGATATAACAATGCTTGATGATCTGTAAAAAATTAAACTTATTTGCAAGCAAATAATATCTAAACATTTTAACTGCATACACGATGCCTAATCCTTCTCTTTTGGTGGTAGTATAATTTTGTTCAGCCACATTCAATTGTCTACTTGCATAAGCAATTGGAAGACCATATTACCTTCACTAGTAGTTTGTGCTAGTACACACCCAATCGCATAATTGGATGCATCCACATGAACATGGAAGGGTTTGTTCCAACCTGGTGGTCAAGATTGGTCCTAAACACAATCATCGTTTAAGCTCATTGAAGGAGTTCTCGCATTCGTCTGTCCACTCAAAGTTAGTCAAAAGGGAGTACAAAGGCTTTGCAATGATCACGTACATGTGAATGAAACATCAATAATATCCACAATGCCCCATGAAAGCTTGTACTTCCTTGGCATTCTTTGGCCTAGCTAGCTCTGCAATAGCTCTAACTTTATCCTCATATGTGGATATGCCATTCTTTGACACTATGTGTTCTAGAACCTTGCCTTGCTTGACCATAAAAACACACTTTTTTTGGGTTCAGGTAGACTTGATATTCCCTACATTTGTCAAAGATTTGTCTGATTTCAGGTATATGAGTTTGTCTAATGTTGGAATGAGCACATAGGTCATCAACATATACTTCCAAGTTTTTCCTCAAGAACTCTTTAAACACATGAAACATCAGCCTCTGAAAGGTAGCCGGTGCATTGGTGAGACCGAATGACATTACTTTGAAAGCAAAATATGCCCCACTCTGTGGCAAAATCTATCTTATGTTGATCTTCTAGAGCAATGGTCACTTGTTGTAGCCAGAGAATCCATCAAGGAAGCTGTATACTTCCTTGCCTACTACTCTTTCTAATAGATGCTCAGTGATAGGAAGCGGATAACTATCTCTGATACTGGCTACGTTAACCTTCTTCAAGTTAATGCATACATGTAACCTGCCATTCTTTTTGGGAACCACTACAATGGGGGATACCCATTCACTATGCTCAATTTCATAGATAAATCCAACTTCTACTAAACGATCTATTTCTTCCTTGATCTTGGCAACATAGTTGTCGTTATATGTGTATGGCTTCTGCTTAGAGGGTTTGGCTTCCAAGGCCATGGGAATTGTATGTGAGCATATGTCAGGGTCTACTCCTTATAAGTCCTTATAGCTCCAAGCAAATACATCTCTATATTCTCTGAGCAAGGCTGTCAACTCTTACTCCTCTTCCTCTGTCAAATCATGTCCTATGTACGTGCATCGTTCTTCACCTTCCTCTATGTTCACAATGATTTCTTAGTTTTCTCTTTGCTATCATAGGCCGTTCCTACTAGTGCTTCATGTTTAGGCATCCTTATCATGACTTTTCTATCCTCTATCTCATACTTCTTAAAATTTTCAGGGACCTCAACCAAAGATCCCTCTTCATCTGGTGAGACTTCCCTCTTCTTTCTTTTCTTGCCTTCACCCTTCATGGTCACGTATGTGGCTAGTCTCACATTATTCATAAGCTCTCCTTGTCCTTGAGAGGGAGCTTCTAATTCATAGAGGAATTCCTCCTCTGATGCATAAAAAGAGTCCATAATGATTGACTCTAGATCTGAGTCACTTGACTGATCAATTTCTTCCATACTAGGCTCACATGCTTCAAGAATTGAATCACACATGATTGGTTCTATAGTGAAGATTGAAATGTCATAGCCATCTTAGTCACAATGTGGTGTCCATTGCTCTTCATTGATGGCTACATCCATTGTCTCTAGGATTTCTGCCCAACCATGAAGTTCAAATTCTTCATCAAGAAATAATACCAGTGTATGGGCTGGGTCTCTAATAGATCTATGATTTTCCTTCGCACCCACTTCTCTAGATTTTTCTCTTTTCTCTTCTTCTTCTGCCACTTTACACATCCATAAGCGAGTGGATCCATGACCTTGACATTGACTTTGGTTGTGACACAATCTTGCACTACCTACAATTGTCTAAGGAATGGTCTTCTCAAAATCATCTCATAGGCTTGGTTCTTGCTAAAGTCACATATGGAAAAGGTATGCTCAAACTCTACACCACAAGTAGTGAGAGGTATCCTTCTAACAATCCTAAGGGTCTTTCTATGTGACCATCATCGATATGTAATTTCATTCTCATTGGCCTGAGTGCCGGTTTGCCCCAACGCTTCCATAGGGAAGTGGTAGCAATTGCAACTGTTGCACCTGAGTCCAAAATCGCCTTGGTTGTGTAACCCTAACGAGTGACTGGAAGATAGGTGTTTCCTTTTTCTCCTTTGCTCATGTCTCCTATCTTGTTCAAAGGTATTTCTAGCACTATTCTATGAGATCCTACCTGGGAATGAGGTCTAGCTACTTCAGGCACTTGGTTGGCTACATCTCTCCACAATTCTCACTTAAGCTTGAGTAGCTCTTCTAAAGTGAGGTTGCACTGCACTTTAGTGTTCCTTACTACTTTAGTATTCCTAGGTATGACTGAGTTGTCGTTTCTTACCATAACAGTGGGTGCTCTCATACAAGTAGGATTTGCTTCCCAAGGGCCTATAAACTGAGGCAATTCTTGTAGGGAATTAGACTCAAAGTCTAATTGTTCACTTGAATAGGCATCCTCTTGTTCTCCATAAATAGAGGGAATATCTTGTGGCAATTGTTCATTCAAGTCATCCACAAGTTCAATGGGAGGAGGATTTTCACTTTGTTTTGCCCATTTCTCTTCTTGAATCTCTCTTACGAATTCTTGTGAGTACTGATTCATAGAAGAAGAGGTGCCTGTTCAGTGGAATTAGGCACATAAGCTTCCTTGGGAGGAATGCTCATTCTTCCACTTGCCTTATCCTTACCCTGGAGGTGTCTTCTTTTCCATTTTTTGCAATTATCCTCTCCAATCTTTCCAATATTCCATCGAAATGCAACTAAGACTTACGGATCTCCAGTGCCATCGAAGCAATTCTTCATGGACTTAACCAATTGTGTAGGCTTCAAGGTCCTAGTGTGTTCTTTAGGCCTTGGCAGAGGGAATTCTTTTGCATTTCTTTGATTCCTTGGGTCCCTATGTCTCTCGTTTTCCATTCTATCTGTCTCTGTTCTCGTTCTTTCTCATCCCAGTGGGGTAGCGAAGCTCACCTCAGGTCTATCTCTACTATTGTCTCTCTGAGTTCCATGAGCTTGAGATGTTCCAGCTCCATAGTGACCATAAGAGACATTGGATCTTGGTTGGGGAAAAACAAATTCACCCTTCCAAGTGTAGGCGTGCTTACCATGCTCCGAGACCACAAAGACCCTCTCTGAGGTATTATCTAAGTAGGTCACTTTGCCTAGGGTATCTGGATCTTTGAATTCATATATGGTAAGTAGTCCCACTTCATTAAGATGTTCAAGTTTATACCTCCAAAAAGCCTCCCCTGTTTCTCTATTTAAGAGCAAATCTATGCTCTTATTGTCTTGGGGAACCCACTATCGAGTGATCACTCTAGTCAGGATGGATTTGCCTTGAGGGGTTCTTAGCTCTCTTCCTAAGTTCCCTTGCTCTATGTCACCTATTTTGGGCTCTGAGATTATGTTCCCAAATTCATCTGTCCTATCTGGTTGGCCAATGACCACACACATTGTTCCTTCTTTATCTATGTATGCACCATTTTTGAATTTGACTACTAAATGTTCTAATCCAATGGGTTGATTTGGGTTTTTTATTTGGACAATGGATCTTTTCAGTCTGTCCTCATAGATGGAGGCACCTAATCAGTTGGTCTTGATATATTCGAGTTGAGTCTTGTAAGGACCCTCTAGTTTTTCTAGGTATGCCACTCCTCAACTACCTATGGGTCTCTCCATGTTGTAAGACATCTCAAAGTCATTTGTTTCTAAATTAAGAATATAGGGATAATCGCTAAGCTGTTGGGCCCAAGACCTCGTGGTATGGTTGATGCTAGCCTCGGATGATCTGATACTTCGATGGTCTCTTCCTAGGCATCTTCATGATCTCAGGTTCATATGCCCAACTAATTAGCCCAATGACCCTTCTACAACCATGTTACTGCTTCCTTGATACCAGTTACTTGTTCCTTTTGATCCCTTTAGGATGTAGTTTATTGTCTTAAATCATGCGTCATATGGAGCACTTAAGTTTGTCGTACTCGATGTTTTTCATCCAATCAGTTGTCCTTTGATTGCAATTAATCTATTCTTGAATTTGAGAATTTAAAGGCTCTTAGAACTTGAGAGTTCCTATTGTACCCCTAATCAATCAAAACATCTAATCCCACTTAGCCTAAGCTAGGAATGGACTGAGGGGTTTGAGAGATCTTCCAACCTCAAGTCGCTTCTCCTTGCTTCACTTGTATGCCTAGGCTGCTCATGCCCAAGCCTGTACACACTAGCACCTTGCTCTGGTCTCCCCAAGAGCTCTCTATGGTCTTGTAAAAGTTCAAAGTTTAGCTCAAGCTTCCAACTTCAATTGAAAGATAATTTGATTCAGACACTTTTAAACACCCTTTTTCCCCCTTTGGTATTGCATAAAATTTTTCTAGATCCCTCTAGGTTTCCTAATCCCACTTAGAGTCAACTTCAAAATACCCTATCTCAAAATCAGTGCATTATTCTTAAGAGAAACAGTTGAGGCCATGTAGGATTCACCACGAGCTTTCCAACAAGCTATAGAGCTCAAAAAACGGGTTTTGTATGAAAAAGTTATGTTGGTTCAAGGTTTTGGAGGTTAAAACATCCAAACAGGACCTCACAGGATGTTAGTGCATTTTTGTAAGGCTTCTATAATGATGTAGGTAAAAGACCTCAAAATATGCCAATTTTTAGCTCAAATTATCAAAAAATTACTCCTTTAATTTTTGTCGAAAATGTCTGTCTATCGCGATAGACGAGTATTTGTCGCGATATACCTATTTGTAGACGGTCTCTATCATGCATGGCTGTTTGTCGCGATAGATGGTGTCTATCGTATGTTGTGAAATTGGTCTGTTGTGATAGATGGTGTCTATCGTGATAGATTGGTGTTTATTATTTGTCGTGAGGTCTGTTTGTCACGATAGATGAGTATCTATTGTGATAGACGAGTGTCTATCATGATAGATGGTGTCTATCATTTACTATGGAATCGGTCTATTGCAATAGACGGTGTCTATCATCTATCGTGAGGTCTGTCTATCATGATAGACGGGTGTGTGTCATGATAGATGGGTGCCTGTCACGATAGACAATGTCTATCGTCTGTTGTGGAATTGATCTGTCATGATAGATGATGGCTATCACGATAGACGTGTGTCTATCATCTATCGTGGAATCGGTTTGTCACGATAGATGGTGTCTATCGCAATAGACTGGCATTTATCATCTATCATGGTCCTATTTGTCATGATAGACAATATTCGTCGTGATAGCTGGGAAACTATCATCCGTCGTGGTCTCGTCTATCGGGATAGATGGAGTCTGTTATCTATCGTGGTTTTGGTTTGTCATGATAGATGGGAAAAATGTAGATTTTTAGGAACTTTCTCATGATTTGGGGTGCTCTAATGGTGCAGTTTATCTTGCCATGGACGAAAACACACAATACCAACTTTCTCTGTATGTCATGATAGATAGAGATCATCATCTTGGGACTTGTGTAGAGGTCTACTGTTGTATAACTATGGATCAAACTGGCCAAAGGCATGGGTTTTGAGGGTCCAAAACCACTTGGAGAACCCTTGGATTCTATTGGGAAACCCTTGGGAAAGTGTCTCCAAGAGTGTGGTTTGAACCCTTGAATTACTTGGATTTATTTACTCCCAATTGAAGGGTTTTGACCCTTAGCATTGATATTTTCTAAGGGTATGGTATTTAACCCTTAGGGAGGTCTCTCAAGCCTTGATACTTGTATGTACAAGCTTGGGGGAAGTCCTTTTAAGAATCCATGTGAAGGCCATGTGAGTACATGTGATTTCCAAGGTTGGAAGGCCTTGGATTAGAATCCATGTGGAGAGGACACTTGGCAAGCTCTCCTCACATTTCCCCCCTTGGCCTTGAGGTATATATATGGGTGGAGTTGGATGGGTGGATACGTGCTCTCTCTTATTGAGGTGGTTTTGCTAGGTAGTACTTTGTGAGTAGTAGTTTTTACACAACATCTTCCGTACCTGTGCAAGTTGTTGGAGATGATAAAAGCAAAAGCTCAAAAACACATGAAAACAAAATGCACTATAGCTCTCTCTCACAAGTGAAATGAGGGGAATGAAGTGGGGAAGGGAATATGACCAAAAAACTGAAAACTGAGCGAAGATGGAGATGGAGGTGGGAGAAGAGGATGATGATGGTGGTGATGATGATGAAGAAACTAAGAAAAATTAATGAAAAATAAAGAAAGGTAAAGATATTACCTATGACTCCAATGTCACAACTCTATGTCTTATCATCACACACTCATTCACAAAGCTCTCTCTCTAGCAACAATGCCAAATTTGGTGCCAGTATAGCACAATGGCAAGTACCAACGTGAGGAGATCCGCCTCATAAATGTCAATCCGTGGATCGAGGACTAATATGGTGACTACAAGCAAGTGAAGGCACAAGTGCATGATTGAGAAACACACAAGCATGCACACACATACACACACACACAAGAAAAGAACAAAGAGAGGAACAATGGAGTGCTTTCTAATACTCAAGAATTCTTTTACAATAGCTCAAAACTCTAACAAGCTAACCCCAAAAATGAGCTCTCTAGCTCTTTTGATAGTTTTTGACTAGGTTTTGGCCCTGTCTAGGCCTAGTGTTCGGCCTAGTTGAAAGTTAGGTTCCAAGGCTTATTTGAGGGCTCAAATGGAGTCTAAAAATTATGAAAATTGATTTGTAGGTGCTCCTAGTACTCCTCAGGGTTGAGGATTCCTCAGCTTGAAAAAGATGGAGTCTAATCTAATCTACCAAAAATGATATTTACAATGTTTGGGCAGTGATGAAAATCACTTTTGGTTGGAAATAATTTCTGAAAAAATTGATTAAGCCTTATTGCCAGGTTGTGCTTGACTGCTCTCTTGTGTTTGATTGTTCTTCTCATTGCTTGTAGGTCAACAACATGTTGCTCACTGGCCCTCATGAGAAGCATATTGCTAATTTTAAGGCTGATTTGCATGCTTCATTTGAGATGTCAAATTTGAGGCATTTGCATCATTATTTGGGCATTCAATTTATGCAAGTTGATGGTGGAATAACTTTGTGTCAAACAAAATATATTGAGACATTATTACAATGTTTTGGCCTTGAAGACTACAAACCTATTGCCACTCCTATGGAAACATGTTTACGGTTGAGTCTTCATAATGCTAGAGATGCATTTGATGTTGGTCTCTATCAACATGCTATTGGATGCTTGATTTACTTATGCATTACTCAACCAAATATTCAATTTGCTGTCTCACAGATGAGCAGGTTTATGCATTTCCTAGGTGTTAAGCATTCAAGCAATTAAGTGCATCTTTTGCTACTTGAGTGGTACCTAACTACTTGGATTGTTTTATCCCAAGGGGGTTCACTACTGCCAGATTTACATGCTTTTTTGACTCTTACTGGGCTGGTTGCTATGACACTCGTGTGTCCATTAATGGGTTTTAATTCATGCTTGGTAGCTCATGCATAGCTTGGTTGAGGAAGAAGTAGCCTACTATGGCCACTTCTAGTTGTGAGGCTCAATATAATGTAGCTTTCACAATGACTGTAGAGTGTGTGTGGCTCACAAGCCTTATGGCTTATTTGGGTGTTGGTCAGTCTTTTGCCACCACCATCTTCACTTACAATTAGTGTGCATTGGTAGTTGCGAGCCCTGTGTTCCATGTTCCCACTAAGCACATTGAGGTGCATTATCATTATGTTAAGGAGAGGTTCTCTGTAGAGAGATCAATTTGGTATATGTGCCCACATAGGAGAACATTGTAGACTTTTCACAAAGGCTCTGTCTAGGGAGGAGTTTGAAGCTTTCCACAAAGCTTTGGGCTTACTTCCTTTTGTGGATTGATTCCACATAGCTTGGCACTTCCTTATACATGAGTGCAAACTCCTCGTTCATCGCATCATTCTCAGGGTGGATTTGTTGATATATTTAGGTAGTGATGTGTGTGAACACACTAGGACTACCAGAGCACTTTTTTCCCTCTTTAGGAGGTTTTTTTCCCCAGCTTGTATATACGTCTATAACCCTAACGGGTCACTTATCTTTGTAAATTCTCTTGGTGATACATTCAATATTGTGTGTTGTGCTCCAAGCTTCTTCTTCTTCCTTGTGCTATTCACGTGCTTTCGTAGACCTCAACTCCAGTAGAAACTTGGTATGGAATTCAAGATTTTCGACCTCGAGATTTTACATTGATTGGAGATAGATGTCTGCGGAAGCACGCAAACAGCACAAGGAAGAAGAAGAAGCTTGGAGCACAACACACAATACTGAATGTATTACTAGAGAATGTACAAAGATAAGTATCCCATTAGGGCAATAGGCATATATACAAGCCAGGGGAAAAAAACCTCCTAAAGAGGGAAAAAAGTGCCCTGCCGGTTAAATCCCCCCTGGGAGTGATGCGGTGAACAAGGATCTGGCACTCATGTATAAGGAAGTGCCAAGCTATGTGGAAATCACTCCACAAAAGGAAGTAAGCCCAAAGCTTTGCGGAAAGCTTCAAACTTCTCCCTAGGCAGAGCCTTCGTGAAAAGGTCTACAATGTTCTCCTACGTGGGCACATATGCCAAGCTGATCTCCCCAGCAGAGAACCTCTCCCAAACATAGTGATAATGCACCTCAATGTGCTTAGTGCAAGCATGGAACACAGGGTTCCTCGCAACTACTAATGCGCTCTAATTGTCAGTGAAGATGGTGGTGGCAGAAGTCTGACCAACACCCAAATCAGCCATAAGGCATTTGAGCCACACACACTCAACAGTTGCTGTGAAAGCTGCCCTATACTTGTTGATATATTTAGGTAGTGATGTGTGTGAACACACTAGGACCGTCGGGGCACTTTTTTCCCTCTTTAGGAGGTTTTTTCCCCCAGCTTGTATATACGCCTATTGCTCTAATGGGCTACTTATCTTTATACATTCTCTAGGAATACATTCAGTATTGTGTGTTTGTGCTCCAAGCTTCTTCTTCTTCCTTGTGCTGTTCGCATGCTTCCGCAGATGTCTAACTCTAACAATTGGTATCACAGCAGGTCATCGCTTCATCTAGGGTGCCATCGACACTCCTCCGTTTGCAGTCTCAGAATCACACGAATTTTGGTGAGCATACTCAGCGTGTTTCCGAGATCAAAACAGCTTCGCATTGTGGTGCCGAAATCGCAATCTGAGCTTGTTTCAACCTCCGAACGCATTATCGCAGCGCTTGTGTAGGCTATCTCGTCTTTTTGTGCCAAAGATATATACCAGTTTTTGTTCGCCAGTTTAAGCGTCTTGAAGTCTGCTACAGGTTTAGCAGAACTCGTCTGGGCAGTTCCGTTCAACTTTTTGAGATACAGTCAATTTTTTGCATCAAGGTATTTTAGTCACCGGCCATGGTTGAAAGCAGTGATGTATTCCGTATGTTGGCTGTTGAGGATAAGTTAGATGGTACCAACTACCCATTATGGGCTTATATGATGTGACATGTATTGGTTGCAAAAGGATTATGGAACATTGTCCAGGGTGTTGAAAGAAGTCCTGTTACACCTGTAACAACAGGTACTACAAATACAGGTGCTGGAGCGGATGAAGATGGTGTCGAAGATGATATTCCACAGATTCCTGTTCGTGCTGCTGTTTCTGTTGCACCTACTGCAGACAGATTCGTTGGGATGGCAGAGATGCCCAGGCACATGCATTGATAGCTTTGTCTGTCAAACGTGCCATTATTCCTCATATTCTCTCTTGCAGAATAGCTAAGGATGCTTGGGATACACTTACCACATTGTACCAAGCTAGGAATGAGGCTCGTGTTGCTTACCTCCGAAAACATTTGGAGATTGAGCACATGAATGAAGGTGATTCTATGGAGAGTTTCCTATCAAAGATCAAAGACTTGAAGGAACAGTTGATTTCTGCTGATGAGGTTATACCAGATAGCTCACTTGTGCAGACCATTCTGAATGGTCTTCTTGATTCATATCAGAGTTTTGCTTCTACTCTTCGGTTGATGATGAAAGGCAATCCAAATGACTTGTCATTTGAGGAGTTAGTCTCTGTTCTGTTGCAGGAAGATCAGTCCAAGCAGAACAGGTCCATTATGCGTGTTGCAGATCAAGCTTTCTTGGCTAGTCAGAAGGGCAAAGGAAAATGGAGTTCTTCTACTAGTAAGCAGAAATCTGCAAATGCTGCACATTCGAAGAACCAAGAAAAAGATGAGAATAAATCAGAAAAGCAGAAATTGTTTTGTAAGTACTGTAAAGGGAATGATCATATCATAAAGAACTGTCCAAAACTGGCTGCAAAAGAGGCAAAGAAGAAAGAGGCTGGAATGGTTGTTGCAAAGGCCTCTACACCAAAAACATAGTCTGCAAATCTTGTGCAGGAAGAAGAATGGGCGTTTACTACTGTCTACAGTTTTGACCCATCTTCTCATGAGCAGTGCATGTCTGTAGTAGACTTAGATCATTGGTATTTTGACAGTGGGGCGATCAAACATATTACCTCGCAGTGCAGTTTCTTCTCTTCACTCGAGCCTGCCCCTACAGGGAATACTGTTACATGCGCCAACAACTCCTCTTATCCTGTTATGGGAGTTGATAAGATCATTTTGACTACTGCTGATGGTAGTTCTTTCACTTTGTCAGATGCATTATTTGTGCCAGGGATAAGAAAGAACTTGTTATCAGTTTCTGCATTAGCTAAGATTGGCTTGGTTGTGAAATTTGTTGATGACAGGTGTACACTTCATGATCTGTCAAATGGTGATGTGATTATTGCTTCTGGCATTTTATGTCGTGGGCTATATAAGCTCATAGACTATGAAAGATCTGAAAATGATTTGGCATGTGCAATAAATGATTCTCAGGCTATGTCAGATGCAAAGCTTTGGCATGTTAGTATATGATCAATGTCTACCCCTCATGATTGTATGCACATTTTGTAAGGCCCCCTTTATGAGGAGAAGCCAAGCGTGCATTACCCAATTGATGGGAATCCCAACTTGAATGTTGGATGAAGGTCATATTGGACCATGTAAGATATTATAAGGAAAGGGAGTTACCAGGGTCCCCAATTGTGGGGTCCGGGGCAGCGGTGAGCAGCCCCGGCTGGGGGGTCCAAGGGGGCCAGCGGGCCCCCTGGCGCTGGCCCCCTGGTGGGGGTCCGGGGGCAGCGCCCCCGGCGCGACGATAAAGGGAATATTCCATGGAATATTCCCTGTCGGAGTCAGAAATCATTTATATTTGTTAGGTCGGTTCAACCAGTCTAAGCCGTGTATGGCAATTACGCGGGCGGTGGCCGCCCACGCTCTACCGCCCATGTATAGCCGTCCATGGCAGGCCACCCATGATCCTATATATACATGACTTCTGCACTTCCTAAGATACCGAGTTGAGCCAGCATACCTCTACCTTGTATCTCCCTATCTAGAGTTGTCTAGATCACCATTTAAGCTCTACCTTGAGAGCGCACGGGTGGACAACGCCATCATCTTTGTACTTGCTGCTAGTAGAAAATTGTTGAGATTCTCCTATATCTGTTATCTTCTCTGCTATTGCTCCTGTGTTATATTGCGTAACTATTGTCTTTCATGGTATCAGAGCTGTAAGGTTCGAATAGCTTGAGAAGTATCATTATTTTAGCCTACTAGCAGACTAGAATATCAGTAGATTATTCGAGTGATTACATGATGGCTTCATCGTCGAATAGTAGTCTTGGTGCTTCAGCTAATGTTAATGCTGCACCTATTCGAATTCGTCCACCTGCATTCACTGAAGGGAAGCTGGATGGAACCAATTATACACTCTGGAAGTTCAAAATTTCTGCAATTTTGGACTCCTATGAATTACTTGACACTGTCATGGGACCGATGGGATTGGATCCAGAGCCTATACCAGTTGAAGATCCAGCAAATTCAAGATTGATGATTCAGCCAGATCCAGATCTTCTACGAGCTTGGAAGAGGCGGAATGCTGATGCATTATGTGCGATTGTCACTAGTGTAAGTGATTCTGTGCTTACTTTAGTTCAACATACTACTAAAGCACATGAGGCTTGGGGCATATTGGCTCGACAATATGAGACCAAGAACCACACTAGGATACAGAATTTAGAAAATCAGTTGGCAAATGAAAAGCATTCTGATTCTGAAAAGGCTGAAGATTTTATCAAACGGATAAAGCATCTTCAAGATCAATTGGCTGCAGTTGGTGTTGTTATAACACCAGAAGAGCTGGCTCGAAGATCTGTACGTGTTCTTCCAGCAAAGTATGATGGATTAGTAACAGCCCTTAACACTCAGGTAAGGCCAACTCCTCTTACATTTGAAGAGTTTTGTGCCATGCTTTTAGAAGAAGAGATGCGGCTGAAGAATCGGCAAAGTACAACTGATGCTGCATTCTCAGCAAATGCAAAAGGTAAAGGCTCTTCAGAGGGATCAAAGAAGAAGCCAAAGAAGAAAAAGTTCACAGGAAGTTGCTTCTATTGTGAAAAGAAAGGCCATGCCATCAAGGATTGCAGAAAGAAGCAAGTTGATGAACGGAATGGGACTGTAAAATCATCATGGAAGAACAAAGAGTCTGCAAACAACACAGAGCTGGAACTTTGGGTAGCTATTGAAGAGGTATGTTCATCTGCTCAAGCTCGTGTTGATGAGCCATGGATTTTAGATAGTGGAGCTTCTCGCCATATGACTAGTAAAAAGGATTGGTATAGTTCCCTAGTGCCTCTGCGGGAATCCATCAATGTAGTGGTGGGAAATGACTCCAAGTGTCCAGCTGAAGGAACTGGAACCATCTCTTTTATCACTTCTCCAGGTGTTGAGAAAAAGTTATCCGATGTTCTCTATGTACCTACACTCAAAAGAAATTTGTTGTCAGTTTCTGCAATAACAGATCGTGGACTCGAAGTTCACTTCAATAAGAGTGGTGCGGAAATCATGGATTCATCAGGTAATGTTGTAGGTAAAGGCATACGACGGGATAACTTGTATGAGTTAAGTGCTTTAACTGCTACAGAAGATAAAGATGTAAGCAGGTTATGGCACCGACGATTTGGGCATCTCGGATTTGCAGTTTTGAAGGAGATGCAACGAACAGGGATGGTTGCTCATATGCCTGCATTTTCAGAGTTGCAGGAACCTTGTGAAGCTTGTATGATGGGCAAGCAACAACGAAAGGCATTTCCAAGAGAGACCAGCAATCGATCTCAAGCTCCTCTAGAGTTGGTACATGCTGATCTCTGCGGTAAAATGTCTACACCTGCTTTAGGAGGATCTTTCTACTTCTTGCTGTTAGTCGACGATTATAGTAGAAAGATGTGGGTTTATTTCATTCGAGAGAAGGCTGATGCTTTTGAAAAATTTAAAACGTGGCATAAGTATGTAGAAAATGAATCAGGAAGGAAACTGAAGAAATTTAGAACAGATAGAGGAGGTGAATTCTTGTCAATAGAATTCAACAATTACTGTAAGGAGCATGGTGTGAAAAGGCAACTTACCACAACTCATACACCCCAACAAAATGGCGTTGTTGAGCGCAGGAACAGGACAGTAGTTGAAATGGCTCGTTGTATGTTGAAGGCTCAAGACATGCCTGATTCATTCTGGGCAGAAGCAGTCAATACAGCAGTCTACATCCTCAATCGAAGCTACACAAAAGCTTTAAAGGGGATGACTCCTCAAGAAGCATATTCTGGTAAAAAGCCTTCAGTTTTGCATTTCAGAATTTTTGGTTGTTTCTGTTATGCACATATTCCTGATTCAACAAGATCAAAGTTGGATTCAAAAAGCAAAAAGTGTGTCTTCCTAGGATATAGTGAAGAGTCTAAAGCATACAGGTTATGGGATCCTGAGGCAAGGAAGATTTTTGTCAGCCGAGATGTGGTGTTTGATGAACAACCACACTTAGTAGAAGATAAAGGTAAATCTACTATCTCATCAAGCGGAGAAATATCTCACCTTGTGCCTATCAAAAGACAGGTTAAAGTTGAGGAGGAGGAAACATCTAATGGAGAAATTTCCTCAATAAAAAGCCAACCAGTTGTAGCTGCACAGCGTAAGCCACTACCGAAGTGGGCACAACAGCTCTTTGATGATCACAATCCACATGTAGATGTACCAGAATCATCATCGGATGGATTACGAAGATCAAAGAGAATAGAGGAGCAAAGGAGAGCCTCAGAACACATTGTTAACATGGCTCTAATGGCAGATATCATGGGTTCGATAAAGGAACCTACCACCATTGAAGAAGCCCTTGATGATCCAGATTGGAGAGCGGCAATGCAGTCTGAGTATGATAGTATACTCAAAAATGATACATGGGATCTAGTCGACTTGCCGCCAAAGAAGAAGGTAATAGGTACTAAATGGATTTGGAAAGCTAAGTATAAAGCTGATGGAACATTAGAAAAGTATAAGGCACGATTAGTTGCACAGGGTTTTTCACAGATTGAAGGATTTGATGTTCAAGAAACTTTTGCACCAATAGCACGCATGACAACTATTCGGACGGCAGTAGCTGCACAAAAGTCTTGGCCTATTTTCCAGATGGATGTCAAATCTGCATTTTTGAATGGTCACCTCAAGGAGGAGGTATATGTATCTCAACCACCAGGTTTTGAGGTGCCCAATTCAGAAAATAAAGTTTGCAGGTTGAAGAAAGCTTTGTATGGACTTAAGCAAGCTCCACGGGCTTGGTACCAACGAATAGATCATTTTTTCAAAAATATGGGTTTTGAAAGAAGTACTTCTGATGCTAACCTGTATGTAACGAAAAGGGATAGCAAGCTAGTTGTTGTCATTGTATATGTAGATGATTTGATCATTACAGGAGATCATCAGGAACTCATCAATCAAACTCGGATCAGCTTGGGAACTGAGTTTGAAATCACAGACTTAGGTCTACTCCATTTTTGTCTGGGAATTGAAGTATGGCAAAGGAAGGATGGCATTTTCATCTCACAACAAAAATATTCCAAAGAAATTCTCAAGGCATTTGGAATGATGGACTGCAAACCAACTAGCACACCTATGGAGGTAAATCATAAGCTATCTATGGATGATAACATGCCTGATGTAGATGCTAAGAAGTATAGGAAGCTCGTTGGAAGTCTTATTTTTCTGTGCAACACTAGACCAGACATTTGCTATGCTGTTGGAGTGTTAAGCAGGTTTTCCAACAAACCTAAGGAGAGTCACTGGAATGCTGGAATGCGAATTCTAAGGTACATTGCAGGAACCTTGGATTTTGGTATTTTGTATACCATAGGTGATACACTCCAAGGATATTGTGATTCAGATTGGGCCGGAGATTGTGATTCTAGAAAATCAGTTTCTGGATATTGTTTCTCACTTGGTTCAGGAATATTTTCTTGGGTAAGTAGGAAGCAACCAACTCTCGCACTCTCCTCCACTGAAGCAGAGTACAAAGCAGCTTGTTTTGCTTCTTGTGAGGCAGTCTGGTTAAGGAGAATTCTTGCAGATATAGGCTTTCCATCAAATATGCCAATTGTACTCAAGTGTGATAATCAAAGTTGTATGGCTATTGCAAAGAACCCAGTATTTCATGCTCGCACCAAGCACATAGAAGTACAGTACCATTACATTCGTGAGCTAATCCAAGATGAAATTGTGGAGCTAGAGTATTGCCCAATAGAGGCAAATTGTGCTGACATATTCACTAAAGCACTTGGAAGAGAGCAGCTCAACAAGCATCTTCAACAGATGGGCATAGGACCGAGACCTACTTGATTTATCATCGGTAAACATTGAGGGGGGGTGTTAGTATATGATCAATGTCTACCCCTCATGATTGTATGCACATTTTGTAAGGCCCCCTTTATGAGGAGAAGCCAAGCGTGCATTACCCAATTGATGGGAATCCCAACTTGAATGTTGGATGAAGGTCATATTGGACCATGTAAGATATTATAAGGAAAGGGAGTTACCAGGGTCCCCAATTGTGGGGTCCGGGGCAGCGGTGAGCAGCCCCGGCTGGGGGGTCCAAGGGGGCCAGCGGGCCCCCTGGCGCTGGCCCCCTGGTGGGGGTCCGGGGGCAGCGCCCCCGGCGCGACGATAAAGGGAATATTCCATGGAATATTCCCTGTCGGAGTCAGAAATCATTTATATTTGTTAGGTCGGTTCAACCAGTCTAAGCCGTGTATGGCAATTACGCAGGCGGTGGCCGCCCACGCTCTACCGCCCATGTATAGCCGTCCATGGCAGGCCACCCATGATCCTATATATACATGACTTCTGCACTTCCTAAGATACCGAGTTGAGCCAGCATACCTCTACCTTGTATCTCCCTATCTAGAGTTGTCTAGATCACCATTTAAGCTCTACCTTGAGAGCGCACGGGTGGACAACGCCATCATCTTTGTACTTGCTGCTAGTAGAAAATTGTTGAGATTCTCCTATATCTGTTATCTTCTCTGCTATTGCTCCTGTGTTATATTGCGTAACTATTGTCTTTCATGGCATGCACGCTTTGGTCATATGAATTTTGCTAGTTTGCTAAGCCTGCAGAAATCTGAAACGGTGTCCTCTTTGTCCAAACTTGAGGCACCTGGAAAACATGTTTGTGAAGGCTGTATTTTGGGCAAAATGCAGCGTTCCTCCTTTCCAAAAGATGGTTCAGTTCGAGCTACACAGAAATTGCAGCTTGTACATAATGATGTCTGTGGTCCTATGCAAACACCCTCTTTTGGAAATTACCTTTACTCTGTGACTTTCATTGATGATTTTTCCAGGCATGCATGGGTATATCCACTCAAAGCAAAGTCCGAAGTGTTCATGTGCTTTAAACAGTTTTTGGTTTTGGCTGAAAATCTGTTAGCATGTAAAATGGGCACCCTCCGTTCTGATCGAGGGGGGGAATATATGTCTTCTGATTTTAATGCATTTCTGGCTCAACCTGGGATAAAACACCAGTGTACAGTGCCGTATACACCTCAATAGAATGGAGTTGCTGAATGAAAGAAAAGGTCACTCACGGAGATGGCGAGGTGCATGGTCAAAAGCCAGGCTTTACCACATAGTTTCTAGCTTGAGGCTTTCATGTGTGCAGCATATGTACTGAACAGGTATCCCACTAAAGCACTGCAGTCTATCACTCCATATGAGGCTTGGCATGACCGCAAGCCATCTGTTTCTCATCTGCGTGTTTTTGGTTGTTTGGCATATGCACTAGTGCCTGAACAACATCGCAGAAAATTGGATGATAAGGCAGTAAAATGTATTTTTGTTGGGTATAATTCTGAAAGTAAAAGCTATCGTCTGTATCATCCACAGACTAAACGCATTCTGGTTAGCCGTGATGTTGTCTTTGTGGAAGATGCTATTCAGCCATTGCTTTCATGTACTAAGAAGACATCTGTTAGCTCCGAAGACATGTATGATACTTTGATGCCTCTTTTTACAGGTGGGCAGTCTAGTGCTTGTCCTAATGAGACAACTTCTCAACCTTTGCAGGTTTCATATGATGATGCAGAGGAGAGGTTCTCTGCTGGGGAGATCAGCTTGGCATATGTGCCCATGCAGGAGAACATAGGAGACCTTTTCACGAAGGCTCTGCCTAGGGAGAAGTTTGAAGCTTTCCGCAAAGCTTTGGGCTTACTTCCTTTTGTGGAGTGATTTCCACATAGCTAGGCACTTCCTTATACATGAGTGCGAGCTCCTTGTTCACCGCATCACTCCCAAGGGGGATTTGTTGATATATTTAGGTAGTGATGTGTGTGAACACACTAGGACTGCCGGGGCACTTTTTTTGGTCTTTAGGAGGTCTTTTCCCCCGGCTTGTATATACGCCTATTGCCCTAATGGGCTACTTATCTTTGTACATTCTCTAGTAATACATTCAGTATTGTGTGTTTGTGCTCCAAGCTTCTTCTTCTGCCTTGTGCTGTTCGCGTGCTTCCGCAGACGTCTAACTCCAACAATACTCAGCCTCACAACTGGAAGTGGCCTAGTAGGCTGCTTCTTGCTCAACCAAGATATACATGAGCTACCAAGCATGAAGCAAAAGCCACTAGTGGACACACGAGTGTCATAGCAACTAGCCCAATCAGAGTGAGAAAAAGCATGCAAATCTGGCGATAGTGATTCCCCCTTGGGATAAAACAACCCAAGTAGCCGAGTACCACTCAAATAGCGAAAGATGTGCTTAACTGCCTGCCAATGCTTGACTCCTGGGCAATGCATAAACCTGCTCATCTGTGAGACAACAAATTGAATATCTTGACGAGTAATGCATAAGTAAATCAAGCATCCAATAGCTTGCTGATAGAGAACAACATCAAATGCATCTCCAGCATCATGAAGACTCAAATGTAAATGTGTCTCCATAGGAGTGGTAATAGGCTTACAGTCTTCAAGCCCAAAACGTTGCAATAATGTGCCAATATATTTCGTTTGACACAAAGCCATTCCACCATCAACTTGCATAAACTGAATGCCCAAATAGTGATGCAAATGCCCCAAATCAAACATCTCAAATGAGGCATGCAAATCATCTTTAAAATCAGCAATATGCTTCTCAATAGGACTAGTGAGCAGCATGTCGTCAACATAGACAACAATGATCAGAAGCACATCACTAGCACGCTTAACGTATAAGGTGCTTTCAATTGGACTGTTCTCAAAACCATGTGCAATCAAATAGGCATGTATCTTCTCATACCAAGCACGTGGTTGTTGCTTTAAACCATATAATGCCTTATTTAACCTGCACACCTGGTTTTCATGCCCTTTCTGCATAAAGCCACAGGGCTGAAAAACATACACTTCTTCATGCAATTCACCATTCAAAAATGCTGTTTTAATGTCCAACTGATGTACATTCCAACCATGATGGGCTGCAAGTGCACAAATGCTCCGAATAGTAGTCATACGGCATGTAGGTGCAAAGGTCTCATCAAAATCAATGCCTCTTTCCTTCGCATAACCCTTTGCAACAAGCCTAGCCTTATACCTGTCAACTGTACCATCAGGTTTACGCTTCAGCTTGTATACCCACTTAGCGCCAATGGCCTTCTTGCCAGGAGGCAAGTCACATAAAGACCAAGTACCATTCTTCATTATAGCATCATATTCAGATTGCATAGCAGCCATCCATTTTTCTGAATTTTGTGCTTCATCAAACGAAACAGGCTCATTTTCATCACAGAGACTAGATGCAGCTGTTGAAGCTGAAGGTCAAGGACAAAGCATAGGAGCACATCTAAGAGGTGGACACACAAGAGGGAAGGAGCAAGTAGGGAGCTCCAAGAAGTACATATCAACTTTTCAGAAGAATCCCCTACAAAAATAGTGATTTCCATCACTAAAACCATTGTAAATACCATTTTCTATTTTTGTAGCTCTATTTTGTGCAAGCCGAGGAGTCCTCGAGCTTGAGGAGCATTAGAAGTATCATCCTACTAATTTTCATAATTTTTAGACTCCATTTGAGCCTTCAAATAAGCCCTAGAAACTAATTTTTTAACTAGGCCGGACACTAGGTCTGGAGAGGGCCAAAACTAGTCCAAAAACTATAAAAAGAGCTAGAGAGGTCATTTTTGAGGTTGGCTTGTTGTAGATTTCAATTTTGTAATAGATTTCTTTTGTAATCAAAACCCTTCCATTGTTCCTCTCTTTGATCTTACCTTGTGCGCATGTGTGTATGTGTGTGCATGTTTGTGTGCTTTCACTCACGCACTTGTGCCTTCACTTGCTCGTGGTCTTCATACCGGTTCTCATGTCTCCGCGGATTGACAAGTAAAGGAGGTGGTGCTTATGCTTGAGCTACACCAAATTTTGGCGCCGTTGCCAGGGAGAGAGCTTCGAGGACGAGCATTGTGATGGTAAGATCGTAAAATTGCGACGTTGGAAGGTTAAAAAACTATCATTTTTGTTCATTTTCTGATTTTTCTTCTTCATCTTCATCATCAACACCATCTCCATCTTCTTCCATCTTCTTCTTCATAGAAATTTCTTGTTTTTAAGTGCATTTTCATCATTTTCATACCATTTTTCATGCATTATTATGTGAGGAGGAGCTAGGAAGTGCAAGAGAGTGCAAGCGCTGTGTTTTTTCATGATTTTCTGCACATACAGAGCTCGCCATTGCTTGGCGCTCAGAAATTCGAAGTTCCCGCCAAAAAACACGATTATGTGATGAAAATCGCGATTCTGTGAAAATTCAAATTTTTTTTAAAATCGCGATTCTCTGTTTCCTGCCTAGAAGCCTTTTGAAAAGAACACGATTCTGTGGTCATTCTCAGAATCACGATTCTGTGGTTGTGCTCAAAATCGTGATTCTCACAAATCACGATTTTCAGCCCAAAAAAACACGATTTTGAGAAAACACGATTCTGTGGTTGTGCTCAAAATCGCGATTCTCTAAATTTTTGGAAACCACGATTCTCTGAGATAAAATAGCGATTCTCTTGAACCCGATTTTCTAAGACACGAGTCTCTAAAACATGATTTTCAAAAACACGATTCTCTGTTGTCAATCGCGATTTTCATGTCAAAAACACGATTCTGAGACAAAATCGCAATTTTCAAAACACGATTTTGTGAAAACACGATTCTGTGAACCACAATTATGTGAAAACATGATTCTCTGCTCAAAATCACGATTCTCAAAAACATGATTTTCTGCTCAAAATTGCGATTCTCACCAATCACGATTTTCAGCAAAAACACGATTTTGTGAAAAGGCAATTATGTGAAAACACGATTCTTTGCTCAAAATCACGATTCTCAAAAACGCGATTCTCTGCTCAAAATCGCGATTCTCAAAAACACGATTCTCTGCTCAAATCGCGATTTTCAAAACACGATTTTATGAAAACACTGTTGGAGATAGATGTCTGCGGAAGAACGCGAACAACACAAGGAAGAAGAAGAAGCTTGGAGCACAAACACACAATACTGAATGTATTACTAGAGAATGTACAAAGATAAGTAGCCCATTAGGGCAATAGGCGTATATACAAGCCGGGGGAAAAAAACCTCCTAAAGAGGGAAAAAAGTGCCCCGAAAGTCCTAGAGTGTTCACACACATCACTACCTAAATATATCAACAAATCCCCCCTGGGAGTGATGCGGTGAACAAGGAGCTCGCACTCATGTATAAGGAAGTGCCAAGCTATGTGGAAATCACTCCACAAAAGGAAGTAAGCCCAAAGCTTTGCGGAAAGCTTCAAACTTCTCCCTAGGCAGAGCCTTCGTGAAAAGGTCTGCAATGTTCTCCTGCGTGGGCACATATGCCAAGCTGATCTCCCCAGCAGAGAACCTCTCCCTGACATAGTGATAATGCACCTCAATGTGCTTAGTGCGAGCATGGAACAGAGGGTTCCTCGCAACTGCAAATGCGCTCTGACTGTCAGTGAAGATGGTGGTGGCAGAAGACTGGCCAACACCCAAATCAGCCATAAGGCGTCTGAGCCACACACACTCAACAGTCGTTGTGAAAAGCTTCCCTATACTCAGCCTCACAACTGGAAGTGGCCACAGTAGGCTGCTTCTTGCTCAACCAAGATATACATGAGCTACCAAGCATGAAGCAAAAACCACTGGTGGACACACGAGTGTCATAGCAACCAGCCCAATCTGAGTCAGAAAAAGCATGCAAATCTGGCGGTAGTGATCCCCCCTTGGGATAAAACAACCCAAGTAGCCGAGTACCACTCAAGTAGTGAAAGATGCGCTTAACCGCTTTCCAATGCGTCACTCCTGGGCAATGCATAAACCTGCTCATCTGTGAGACAACAAACTGAATATCTGGCCGAGTAATGCATAAGTAAATCAAGCATCCAACAGCGTGCTGATAGAGAACAACATCAAATGCATCTCCAACATCATGAAGACTCAATCGTAAACCTGTCTCCATAGGAGTGGCAATAGGCTTACAGTCCTCAAGGCCAAAACTTTGCAATAATGTGTCAATATATTTCGTTTGACACAAAGCCATTCCACCATCAACTTGCATAAACTGAATGCCCAAATAGTGATGCAAATGCCCCAAATCAGACATCTCAAATGAGGCATGCAAATCAGCCTTAAAATCAGCAATATGTGTCTCAATAGGACCAGTGAGCAGCATGTCGTCAACATAGACAACAATGATCAGAAGCACATCATTAGCACGCTTAACATATAAGGTGCTTTCAGTTGGACTGTTCTCAAAACCATGTGCAATCAGATAGGCATGTATCTTCTCATCCCAAGCACGTGGTGCTTGCTTTAAACCATATAATGCCTTCTTTAACCTGCACACCTGGTTTTCATGCCCTTTCTGCACAAAGCCACGGGGCTGAAAAACATACACTTCTTCATGCAAGTCACCATTCAGAAATGCTGTTTTAATGTCCAACTGATGTACGTTCCAACCATGATGGACTGCAAGTGCACAAATGCTCCAAACAGTAGTCATACGGCATGTAGGTGCAAAGGTCTCATCAAAATCAATGCCTCTTTCCTGTGCATAACCCTTTGCAACAAGCCTAGCCTTATACCTGTCAACTGTACCATCAGGTTTACGCTTCAGCTTGTATACCCACTTAGTGCCAATGGCCTTCTTGCCAGGAGGCAAGTCACATAAAGACCATGTACCACTCTTCATTATCGCATCATATTCAGATTGCATAGCAGCCATCCAATTTTCTGAATTTTGTGCTTCATCAAAAGAAACAGGCTCATTCTCATCATAGAGACTAGATGCAGCCATAGCATAGCAATCTGATGCAAAGGAGGCACTATGAGAGCCTGAACGAGTACGATATGACAAAGGTGCATCTAATTTGCTATCACGCAAAGTCTGCACTAGCCATTTTGGCATAGTTTTTGCTTGCTCAATATCAGCTCTCTCATCAACAAGTGCATCATGTAAATCTGCATCAGAAATGGAATGATCTGCATCATCATATGAAACCTGCAAAGGCTGAGAAGTTGCCTCATTAGGACCAGCACTAGACTGTCCACCTGTAAAAAGAGGCATCAAAGTATCATACATGTCTTTGGAGCTAACAGATGTCTCCTTAGTACATGAAAGCAATGGCTGAATAGCATCTTCCACAAAGACAACATCACGGCTAACCAGAATGCGTTTAGTCTGTGGATGATACAGACGATAGCCTTTACTTTCAGAATTGTACCCAACAAAAATACATTTTACTCCCTTATCATCCAATTTTCTACGATGTTGTTCAGGCACTAATGCATATGCCAAACAACCAAAAACATGCAGATGAGCAACAGATGGCTTGCGGTCATGCCAAGCCTCATATGGAGTGATAGACTGCAACGCTTTAGTGGGACACCTGTTCAGTACATATGCTGCACACATGACAACCTCAAGCCAGAAACTATGTGGTAAAGCCTGACTTTTGACCATGCACCTCGCCATCTCCATGAGTGACCTGTTCTTTCTTTCAGCAACTCCATTCTGTTGAGGTGTATACGGCACTATACACTGGTGTTTTATCCCATGTTCAGCCAGAAATGCATTAAAATCTGAAGACATATATTCCCCCCCTCGATCAGAACGGAGGGTGCCCATTTTACATTGAACAACCTGCACAACAAAGACACCAAGGCGAGGTAAGGGACTAAATCAAGCACAGAGCTCCAAAAAAGATCAAAGAGCCTCTTCTACAAGGATATGGGTATGGAAACCAAAAGCATCGTTAGGCCCCACAGAACCATAGAGCCAACCACGCAGGATCAAAGCCTCAAGAAAGCATCCAAACATGGAGCCGCGAAAGGAGATCACTAAACAAGCGAAGACCAATCTCAAATGGATCCTATAAGGAGGAAATATCAATTGTCATTTGGGGATCCAATGGATACTTCCAACAGAGGCTGCCATAGCATCTGTAAATAACATTGAAAGCCTCGACGAGCGACAACCATGTGCTCCTTGCACAACCCTGTCTTTTGCACCATTGAGGTCATGCATTTCCAAAGTATGCATTAATATAGGGCCACATTACACGGCCGTGCATAGACACACTTGAGAATCCCAAGCACAAGAGCACATTGACATATGTCAAATATTTCTATTGATACTAACTTTTGTGTTCTTGCCTGCTCACTATCAGCTCTCTCATCAATAAGTGCATCCTGTAAATCTGCATTAGAAATAGAATGATCTGCATCATCACATGTAACCTGCAAAGGCTGAGAAGTTGCCTCATTAGGACTAGCACTAGACTGTCCACCTATAAAAAGAGGTAGCAAAGTATCATACATGTCTTTGGAGCTAACAGATGTCTCCTTAGTACATGAAAGCAATGGCTCAATAGCATCCTCCACAAAAACAACATCACGGCTAACCAGAATGCATTTAGTCTGTGGATGATATAGACGATAGCCTTTACTTTCAAAACTGTACCCAACAAAAATACATTTTACTGCTTTTGTTGGAGTTATACGTCTGCGGAAGCACGCGAATATCACAAGGAAGAAGAAGAAGCTTGGAGCACAACACACAATACTGAATGTATTACTAGAGAATGTACAAAGATAAGTAGCCCATTAGGGCAATAAGCGTATATACAAGCCAGGGGGAAAAAACCTCCTAAAGAGGGAAAAAAGTGCCCCGGCGGTCCTAGTGTGTTCACACACATCACTAGCTAAGTGTATCAACAAATCCCCCCTGGGAGTGATGCGGTGAACAAGGAGCTGGCACTCATGTATAAGGAAGTGCCAAGCTATGTGGAAATCACTCCACGAAAGGAAGTAAGCCCAAAGCTTTGCAGAAAGCTTCAAACTTCTCCCTAGGCAGAGCCTTCGTGAAAAGGTCTACAATGTTCTCCTGCGTGGGCACATATGCCAAGCTGATCTCCCCAGTAGAGAACCTCTCCCTGACATAGTGATAATGCACCTCAATGTGCTTAGTGCGAGCATGGTGGTGGCAGAAGACTGGCCAACACCCAAATCAGCCATAAGGCGTCTGAGCCACATACACTCTACAGTCGCTGTGAAAGCTACCCTATACTCAGCCTCACAACTGGAAGTGGCCATAGTAGGCTGCTTCTTGCTCAACCAAGATATACATGAGCTACCAAGCATGAAGCAAAAACCACTGGTGGACACACGAGTGTCATAGCAACCAACCCAATCTGAGTCAAAAAAAGCATGCAAATCTGGCGGTAGTGATCCCCCCTTGGGATGAAACAACCCAAGTGGCTGAGTACCACTCAAGTAGCGAAAGATGCGCTTAACCACCTTCCAATGCATGACTCTTGGGCAATGCATAGACCTGCTCATCTGTGCAACATCAAACTGAATATCTGGCCGAGTAATGCATAAGTGAATCAAGCATCCAACAGCCTACTGATAGAGAACAACATCAAATGCATCTCCAACATCATGAAGACTCAATCGTAAACATGTCTCCATAGGAGTGGCAATAGGCTTACAATCTTCAAGGCCAAAACGCTGCAATAATGTGTCAATATATTTCGTTTGACACAAAGCCATTCCACCATCAACTTGCATAAACTGAATGCCCAAATAGTGATGCAAATGCCCCAAATCAGACATCTCAAATGAGGCATGAAAATCAGCCTTGAAATCAGCAATATGCTTCTCAATAGGACCAGTGAGCAGCATGTCGTCAACATAGACAACAATGATCAGAAGCACAGAATTGATAGATGAAGTAATGTGGTCCAAAAAGTTATTTGAAGATTTACATCTTCCTTATATGACTCCACTAATTTATGATGACAATATGAGTAGTATCCATTTGACAAATAATCCAATTTTCCATGCATGTACCAAGCATATCAAAGTTCATTACCACTATGTCCATGAGAAGGTAGTATCCAAAGAGATCAACATTTCTTTTATATCTTCAAAAGATAAGCTTGCATATATGATGACAAAAGCTCCTGATGGAACAAAGATACAAAGATTCAAACAGATGGTTGGATTGCTAGAATATTCAAGCAAAACTTGAGGGGAGAAGGTTGCACATCCTTTTTAGGAGAATGTTTTAGTCTTAGCCATTCTTTTAGCGCTTTACATATCATCCATTATTTTTATAAAAAATACCATTCAAAGTTGATCATTCTTTTATTGCTTTAAATCAGCAACCATTACTTTTGTAAAAATGTCCATTCGTAGTTGTTTAACAACTTCTTAGTCATAGTCCTTGTTGGCAGTAGTCAAGGAACCGAAGGAGTCACAAGACAAGGAAGCCTACGAAGGGAGTCGGAGCGAAGAGACAGCACAAGCAGGCACAGTAGTCAAAGAAGATCTGGCAAGTAGGCCATTTATTTTTCAGGCATCAAAGAGTTGGGCACACAAGAAGAAGGAGCAAGTAGGGAGCTCAGGAAATGTATGTCAAAATGTTAGAAGAAATCCCTACAAAAATAGTGATTTTCATCACTAAAAACCATTGTAAATACCATTTCATATTTTTGTAGCTCCATTTTGTGCAAGCCAAGGAGTCCTTGAGCTTGAGGAGCTTTAGAAGTACCTACCTATTAGTTTTCACATTTTTTAGACTCCATTTGAACCTCCAAATAGGGTAGAGAACCTAATTTTTAACTAGGCCGGACACTACGTCTGGACAAGGCCAAAACCTAGTCAAAAACTATAAATAGAGCTAGAGAGCTCATTTTTGAGGTTAGCTTGTAATTGATCTAAACTTGTATGAGCATTTTGGAAGTAATCTAAAGAACTCCATTGCTTCTCACTCTTTGCCTTACTGTGTGTGCGTGTGGGTGTGGATGTGTGTGCATGCTAGTGTGCTTCTCACTCACGCACTTGTGCCTTCACTTGCTCAAGGTCTTCATACCATCCTCACGTCTTCCCGGATTGACATTAAAGGAGGTGCTACTCATCACTGAGCTACACCAAATTTTGGCGCCGTTGCCGGGGATCGAGCTTTGAGGACGAGCGTGTGATGGTAAGACGTAGAGTTGACGCGTTGGAGTCATAGGTATTTTCTTCACTTTTATCTATTTTCTTTTGTTTTTCTCATCACCATCATCATCCTCACCATCTCTCACATCCGTCTCCATCATCGCAAAAAATTTCAGTTTTTGGTCATATCACCCCACCCATACCATTCCCCTCATTTCACTTGTGAGAGAGAGCGAGAGAGCGTTTGTGTGCTTGTGATTTTCTGTGTTTTTTGAGATTTTTTTGCAGGAATCAGCATCCCCAGCAGCTGCACCAGCTCCAGCAGGTAAAAAATTTGACTGTGCAGGTCCCGAGGCGTTGACCTCTGTCAATCGCGATCGACAGAAAAAATGGTCTTTTTGCTAAACAAAGTACATAATCATGATCTACATGCCTAGAGCTTCCCAAATGTGTGCTTGAAAGTTTAAAATTCCTCAGATTTCTGTCAATCGCGATTGCTCTGTCAATCGCGATAAACAAACCACGACGGACAGACCTGTCAATCGCGATCGACACGTCAATCGCGATCGACACGTCAATCGCGATCGACACGTCAATCGCGATCGACAGAGTCAACGACCGATTGACCACAACTGAAAGAACCTACGCGTGACACGTGTCAATTGCGATCGAGCCATCAATCGCGATCGACCAGTCAATCGTGACTGACAGCCCCGACGGACCTGTCAATCGCGACCGACACAGTCAACGATTGCTTGACCACGACGGACAGACCCTCGCGAAGGACCTGTCAATCGCGACCGACTCATCAATCGCGACTGACAGAGTCAACGACCCTTTGACCATGACCGACTGAAAATCTAGCCACGTGTCAATCACGATTGACCTATCAATCGCGGCTGACAGCCACAACGGATCTGTCAATCGCGACCGACACGTCGATCGCGATTGACCTATCAATCGCGACAGATAGAGCTTGCGAACGCGATTGAAGGGCAAATTTGGCCAATTTTTTAGGGCAAAAAATAGTGGACTATTCTTGACAAATTGTGGGACAAATACTAGGGTTCATCATTGCATTGTGAGGCCATTACACAAAGTATTTCGAGAAGTCCTGTTTGCCTGCTAAGGTTTAACATCCTGATTTGGCCCCAAAACCCTGAGTGGACATAACTTCCTCATACGGAATCCCATTGTGGTGATTTTTGTTTTGTTGGAAAGCTCGTGGGGAATACAACCAAAACTTCCACTGGTTACGGTAGAATTAATGTCAGGATTATTAGATAGGGTATTTTGAAGTTGACCATACCCCGAAGTAGGAAAAAATTGAGGGTCCCTTGGGATTGTTTTCCATAAAGGCAAAAGGCAATTGGGTCTGTGAATTACATGCATGAAAGTGATGTGTCTGTGAACTGAATTCAATTCTTGAGCTAATTGTGGACTTTTTCAGGTACTTTGAGAGCATCGAAGGGTACTCGAAGCAAGAGTAAGTGCGAGCTTGGGAACACGCTTCCTGGGCATACAAGGGCAACCAAGGGAAGAAACTTAAGCTTGGAAATTCTCAACACCCTCTGTCAATTCCTAGCATAGGCTATGTGCGGATAGAGGTTTTGGTTAATTAGGAACACGTTAAGAACAACCAAGTCCAAGAACTCTAATCACCTCAAGTGCAAGTGTTAGGAGATTACAATCGCGAAGCAACCTAAGTGAAAAGAAATTAAATTGAGCGACCGCACTCAAAGTACGATAAAAATTTAAGTGTTCCTTGCGGCGAAGAGTAACTGGACAAGAAGTGACACCCTAAGGGATTAAAAGAGAACAAGTGACTAATACAAAGGAACTCAGCAATGCAAGTGTACTTGGGAAAATTTGGGATTATTCAATTGGGCTTATGAACCTTAGATCAGGTCGACACCTAGGGAGAGATAGACAAAGTCTTAGATCTTCAGAGGCTAGTGTCAATCATACTGCTAGGTCTTGGGCCCAGCAGTTGAGCCATCATTCGTACTACCCTAGCTCTGAGACGAGCGAGTCTGAGATGTCCCACGGTATGGAGAGACCTACAGGAAGTTCTGGGGTGCTGTATTTACATAGGGTGGAAGGCCCTTACAAGATGCAACTCGAATACCTGAGGACCAACCGATTAGGTGCTAGCATCTATGAGGATGGCCTAGGAAGATCTGTGGTCCAGATTAAAAACCTTGACCAATCCATTGGACTAGAGCACCCAGCTGTCAAGTTTGAAAACGGAGCATACTTAGACAAGGAAGGGACAATATATGTAGTCACCAATCATCCAGATAGGACAGATGAATTTGGGAATGTGGTCCCAGAAACGGACTTAGGTGACCTAGAGCAAGGAACCATGGGCGTAGAACCTAGAACCCCCCGAGGCAAATCTGTTCTCACCAGGATTATCACACCAGAGTGGATTCCCCAAGACAATAAGAGCATAGATCTACTCCTGAACCGAGAGACAGATGAAGCCTTTTGGAGATATAGATCTAATCAGCCGAGTGAGATAGGAACAATTATGATATATGAGTTCAAAGATCCTGATAGCCCAGGTAGAGTAACCTACTTAGATCACACTTCAGAGAGGATCTTTGTGGTTACAGAAAATGATAGGCATGCTTACACTTGGAAAGGGGAATTTATTTTCCCCCAACCAAGATCGAATGTGTCCTTTGGTCACCAAGGAGCTGGAACATCCCAAGCTCATGGAATTCAAAGAGACAGACATAGAGATAGACCGGAGGTAAGCTTTGCCAACCCAGCAGGAAGAGACAGAACGAGAACGGAAACAAATAGAGTGGAACCTGAAGGATTTAGAGCCCCAATGAATCAAAGGAATACGGATGACTTCCCTCTGCCAAGGCCTAGGGAACACACCAGGATTTTGAGACGGACTCAGTTAGTTAAGTCCATGAAGAATTACTTCGATGGCACAGGAGACTCATATGATCATGTGGCCGAGTTTAGGCAAGTCTTGAGAGCTGAACAAGTTGAGGACCTATTCACACAATATAATGCCTTTGGTCTAACACTTAGGAACACAGCCCTTACGTGGTTTCAACCATTGAATGAGAGACAGTTCAGGAGCATAGACCAGCTCTTAGAAGCCTTCATCACCGAATTCTCTAAGAGTGGCATAAGGGATAATACTTCCTCACTGATCTACAACTTCAAGCAGACCCCCCAGGAGACTGTGAGACTTGCAGGAAGAAGATTTAGGCAATATCTTGAGAGATGCCCTGTTCCTGAGTTACCCACACCTGCCAAACAAGTGGCTTTATTCTTGGATGGATTGCTAAGTACAAAGTTGCGATCCTATGTGTACTTGAAGGACCCTAGGACCATAGAAGAGTGTGTACGCATGTGCATTGACATAGGGGAGAAACTAGAGCTTTCCAAAATCTACAAAGACTCAGATAGTGCCTCTAGCCTCTCTTCCTCACAATCCACATCAATTGAGGAACTTGCGGAGAAAGTAGCTCAAAAACTAGGTGTCTCTAGTAAACAAATTCCTAGATTTGCCCCAGTAAAGAGGTGCTATACTTGCGGTGGTGACCATATGGCGAACGCATGTCCCATCATGGCTCAACCCCAAGTAAATCCTAGTAGCCAGTACTGCACCATAGAACGGAGATACACAAATCACACAGCACAAGATTGCCCGTACAATAAGCAAGCAGTTAGACAAACCTACCCTCAGCCCTATCCACAACAAGGAAGATACCAGAACCAATACCCCCCACAACAACATGGTAGACCGCAGCAACCCTATCAACAACCCTACCAAAACCAACAAAGGCCACAACCTGTGCTAACTCAACAACCTCCAACCCCAGCTAATGTGATTCCTGTAAAGTATGCAGCGGCTGAGGAAAATTTGAATAGAGCTATAGTGCCAGTAACACCACTGCTCTCAGAAAGTGACCCAAGTGATCATAGCTTTGATTCTACACATATTGATAGTCCACAGGCTTACTACATGCAATCTCCTGAACATGGTGAGTCCTACTACAGTGAAGAACCAAGTGAACCCAATTGGGAGCCAGAGTACACAAATGTAATGTACACAAACCCTAACTCTAGACCCCAACCTAGGCAGGTTAGACCCCCATTCCCTAGAGGACCATGCTACAGATGTCAGGGAGATCACCTCATCCGGGATTGCCCCTTACCCCCACCTACACAACCCCAGTCAGTGACGATTCAAGGCTTTTGCCAATACTGCGGGAAGGAGCATCTCTTATGAGATTGCCCTAAGAATCCTAATAATATGCCAAAAATAACTCCAATTAACGTTATTGGCTTAGTTGTAGACTCAACAGGAAGTGTCACCTCCACTGCACTAGTGCAAGTGTTCACTAGGGCCCAGGCTTTGCAACAAAAGAAAGCATAAGAGAAACAAAAGCCAAAATTGTTGAACTCACCTCTCAAACAAAATCTCACATACCACCAACACCCTAACTTCCATCACCATCTAACCCACCATCTGTCCACCTACCTCAGACCATCCCACCACCCCCTAGAGTAGGATCAGTGTTAGCTGACCCCACTCCTGAAGACATAGACATGATGCTTAAGGCATATCAGGCCAGAATCCAAGAAGGGCCAAATGTGACGGATCATGACAAGTGCTACCCTAGAGCTGACCTAGAGATAGAGAGAACCAAGCTGTGTGCAAAAATGGTCGCATTGGCTCAGACCATGTTTGAAGCCAGTCGCCTTTTCAACTACTCAGGCTCAGCTAAGACACAATTGCACTTGGATGGACTCCTAGAGAAGTTAGAGAGCATAATTGCAAGATCTGCCAAGGAAGAAAAAAATCAAGAAAGAAGCACATCTCGCGATATTCAAGTTTGAAGCAAGCCGCGACTAAGCTCCTTGGCGGACTGTCGCGATAGCCACTTTCACCGGACGCGATAGAGACCTTGGCAGGCTGTCGCGATAGACACATTGGTAGACAGTCGCGATAGACACCTTGGCGACATGCGGGCACATCTCGCGTTATTCAGAGGAGATTCCGGTGGGTGTGGCGCCCGGAGTTTCAAAATTAAAGTTTTATTATTACAAATAGAAGGCAGCGCTTAAGTGTGTTGAAACAGCCAACGTTTAATTTGACCTCTCCTAAAGTCTTATAGTCTTTCCCATTAAAACAGGAGTGTTAGGCTTCGATGTGTTCGGAAGGGGGACCTAAGTCTTCCTTGTTTGTGGTCAGTTTTCTCTCCTTGTTGGAGGGTTTTGCTTTTGGGTCTTGAAAAGTAAAAGTGGTGCAAGTTCCTTTTGGCCATGGATGTGGCTTCACCCTCTCTCGTGAAAAGTAATCGGGCCCCTCCCCCTAGGGAGACCGATATCCTGGCCGCTCTGCTGGAGGGGGGGTCGTGTGCCGCCCCTGGGGCATCCGAAAGTGTTGAATCCCCCATTGTATCCCTCAGTAGACCCGCAGTTCTGTCAGCTCAGCTCGAGGACTAATTGTTAGCAAATGTCAGTTCTTACCAGCGAGCCACATGCTGCTAGTCTTTGAAAATGAAGAGATGGCGTTCCAAGCCCTAAGCGTTGGCACCTGGCAGTTCGGTCGGGCGACCCTGTGCCTATTCAGATGGTCCCCGGACTTTACTCCCGACAAATCGAAATCGCTTCGGTACCCTCTTTGGCTTGAGCTCCCTAACCTTCCTTACTTCTTGTACAACTTCGTGTGGGACATTGTCTCTCCTATCGGCAAGCCGCTGGCTTCACGCGAAGACATTGGTGGTCTCATCTATGAAGGTGCAAGACACTCGTTCAATGCTAGGTGGCACCCCCAAATCTGTGTCGAGGCCGACCTCAGTTCGCCGCTTCCATCAATGATCAAAGTGGACATGGGCGAAGGAGATGTATGGGAGCAGGACATCAGCTACAAGAATCTTCCCAACGCGTGCTTTCGTTGTGGCCAACAAGGTCACAGGATTAAAGACTGCCCTTTCAGGCAAAAAAGCAAGCGATTTCAAGAAGCCTCCAAAACTGCTCAAGACAACATTGGCGATTTGACCCACTCGACCAAGGAAGGGGAAGGCAAGGGCCTCCTTAATCCACAAGCTGATGCTGATGGCTTTATTGAAGTTAGAAGAAGAAGGAAAAGAAGCCCTAGGGCCAACGGTGAGAGAAACAACCTGCCACTTACCCCATATAGCAATTTGTATTGCAATCTAGGAAAGGAGATCAATGAGCTTGACTACCCAGGTGGGAAGCTACTTGAGGTAGACACCTACGACAAAGCCCTAGAGATCCCTGACAATAAAGAAACCCCCCAGGAGGGCTACACTACAAGCAAAGAAGATGGTTTCACCACTAGTAACGAAGACAACATGGATAGTGAAAGTTCCATCATTGGATCGACGATCCCGGAAACGGTGCCGAGCACGGGGCCCAAGTCTCCCCAGCAAGGGGCATCCCGCAAAGGAAAACAACCTATGGAGTTACCCTGGAAAAGCCCCCACAAGAACCGATTTCTAAGTCGGGATCAGATCCCAGCGAAAAAGAAAGATGAAGCCAAGAGAAGAAAGGATAAAGCTCCCTCCCACAAAGAGGGATCAATACAAAAATGATTGTCATCTCGCTTAATGCTAGAGGGCTAACCGACCCCTCAAGAGCGACCATCATTGGTCAATGGCTTCGCGACATTAGCTTAAACCCAGACTTTATATGTATTCAAAAGATTAAAATAGACGGAGAAGACCTCCAGAAACGGCTCAGACAGGTCTCCTCGGCCCATGTGTGGATCCCAACGAAGCACCAGCGGGGGTCTGGAGGAACGGTTATCGGTGTTAAACAACTCTGGTTTGAAAAGCTTGAGAACTCCATTGAAGATGTAAGTCACCGTTGGATTGCTGTTTCTTTTGGTGCTCCTCTTTGTGTTACTATGGTTTCTTTGTACGCCCCTAACGGGGATTTGGAGAGACTGAACACTTGGGCCTCCTTAGACTCGCTCCCCCACAACGTGCTTATATGTGGAGACTTCAACATGGTGGAGGACCCTATGGACAGATGGATGGGCAAGGGCAGGGTCATCGACAGTCGGGAGAAAGAAACGTGGGACATGACCAAACTTCACTTGGATTTGGTTGAATTCAAAGACTCGAATGGCTTTTCTTGGTCGAATCTCCAAGCGGGCGAGGACCTGAGGAAAGCTAGACTCGACAGATGCTACATCTCTCAGAGTTTTACTCATCAGTGGGGCCACCCTGTCATCACGCAACGCACTGACCTCACTATCTCTGATCACTACCCGATCGTTATCACTTTTCAACCTTCCAACAAGATCCGCAAGGCTCCGTGGTTCCATGCCAACGCAACCACCTTCTCTCTCCCCTCCGTCCATCAAGAAATTGCCGAGGTGTGGAAGGTGGCGTTCGCCTCTGGCTTGGCCCCAGCCAAGTGCTGGAGAAGTGCGGTCGACAAGTCTCGTAAGATCATGATCAGAACTAAGAAGATGCTCGAGACTGTGCGGCGGGCTTGTAGGGTAGCTCTTTACCACAGACTCTGGCGGCTCGAGGAGGAAGTGAACAAAGGAAAACACCAAGCCCAGAAAGGTCTCCGAAAAATCAGAGCGGTGTTGAGATACGAGGAAGAAATACAAAGGAAAAACTTGCAAATTTTCTTCAAGGAGTGGTGGGCTGGCAAAGCCGACAAACCCACCAAAGAGATGTGCCGTATCCTTAAAAGGAAACACAACAGAGAATCGATCCCCCTACTGCTAGATCCACATGGCAATGTATGCAATTCGGAAGAAGATAATTTTGGCATCATCGAAGGGCACTTCACGAGACTCCTGGGAACCTCGAACCCCCTCTCCCACCATAGAAGGGACTGTATGGCTTCCATTTCTAGGGTTTCCCCCCGGAGGATACCACCCAACCTCCACTCCCTGCTTCATGCCCCTATCTCTGAATCAGAAATCATTGAGGTCATTGATGCCCTCCCTCTCGGTAAAAGCCCGGGACCCGACGGACTCACTAACGAGTTCTTTAAATCCTTCAAGCTGGTGGTTGCCACCCCTCTTCGGATGGTTTGGCAAGAAGCGCTAAAGTTTGGTGCTCTTCCTTCTTGTCTAAATAATGGAATTATCAAGTTGATACACAAGAAGGGGGAAAAGAACAGAATCGAGAACTGGCGGCCTATTACGATGCTCCAAACAGGATACAAGATCATCGCCAAAGTCATTGCCAACAGAATCTCGTGCCACCTGAGATCTTGGCTTAGTGAGGACCAAAAAGGTTTCATCAAAGGCAGGTCTATCCTGGAAACCATTATGGATATTTGGGAAGGTATTCAATTTGCAAATGAGTCTAATCAAGATGTGGTTTTCCTCAAGATCGACTTTGACAAAGCCTACGACAGGCTAGAATGGGACTATATTCTGCAGTCGCTCCAAGATCTCGGATGTAGTCAGAAATTCACCAAGATGATCGCGACCCTTCTCGGAAACGCAACGACCCAAATTAACGTTAACGGCAAACTTTCGAAGGCGATCCAACTTAGAAGATCTATTAGACAAGGGTGCCCTCTGGCCCCCCTTCTTTTTGCCATCGCCACTGAGGGGCTGAGCAGACTTGTGGCACATCATGTGGAGGCTGGCAATATCAAAGGCCTCCGGCTGCCTCACGACCACAGTCAAATCATCATGAGACTATTTGCCGATGATATGAACGCGTTCGTTCACAATGATAATACCAGCCTGGAGACTTTCTGGAGGTGTCTTGCTACCTTTTGTGAAGCCTCTGGATCCAAAATCAACCACTCTAAGACCGCCTTTAGGGCTATTGTGGGACATCATCCTAGCCTTCTCATTGATCATGGCTATGAAATCATTCCGCAGGGCCAAATCTTTCGACTTCTCGGAATCCCCTTGGGGTTTGGCGTCTCTATGGAGCAGCGATGGAACTGGGTGTTGGCCAAACTCGAAAACAAGCTTAACTATTGGAGAGGTATGCAAATCAATCTCGCTGGGCGTGCGATGGTTATCAACACGTTCCTCCTCTCTTCTACCATCTATTTCCTTTCTTGTTGGAGACCGAATGAGCAAGGCCTGTCCAAACTGAATAGTATTTGTAGAAACTTTCTTTGGACGGGCGATCATAACAGAAGGGGGGTGCCTAAAATCAAATGGGCCATCTGCACTAGCCCTAGAGATAGCGGGGGGCTTGGTATCCTGGACATTGGGTGTATGGCTAACAAACTGGCAGCCAAATGGATGATTAAGGCTTGGTGCAATAGGGAGGCCTCGTGGGCCAAGCTGATCTTCAGAAACAAGAATGAGTTGGCTCTCATGGGGTTCCCAAATTGGAAGAATCTTGACATCATGACCCTGCTATTCTCCCCGATCCCCGTCCTCCCGAAAGGCTCCAATCTCATGCGCTCCCTTTGGAAGGGCTGGAATAAAGTCAAAAGCTTCACAAGAATTAGTGAGGACTGGAAGTGGGCGGCCGGAATCAGACAAAACGACTCTATCTGGTTTCCGATACATGGCATCCGGAGTGTGGAGTCGTGGAACATCCAAAATGCCAAGAAGTTATGGAACAAAGGATTCAAAAAATGGAAACACCTCTGGAAACATGACACCAACAGCTGGATCAACTTCGAGGATATTGACCCTTGCATAAACATCTCCTACGAAGAATGGAACACTTTGCAAAGCAGATGCCTCGCATGGGATCGTCACAAGACTCGCCTTCTCATGGGACACGACACACCGAACTCACTTGGTCTCAAATGGCACAATGGGAATAGCCTACTCAAAATCCCGAACATCAAAGAAACGGCTGACCACCAGATCAACCTCAACAAGAAGTGGTGCCTGTCTTGGACGCGGCTTCGGTGGGACATGAAATTCATGGGTATCTGGCACCCCCTTATAGAGATTAAGAAGTCTGTCCTCTTATGGCAAATTCTTCATCGAGGAATTTGGACCAACCATAAGGCTAGCAAACTTTGTGGGATCCCTCCTTGGTGCAAACGCTGCCACCGGGCTATCGAAGATGTCCCACACATCTTCCTTACTTGCCCCAACTCCTACAGAATCTGGCAGACGGTTGGAATGAAAATCAGACTTCAAAAACAGCTTAGTTGGAAACAAGTCCTTTTGGGAGAAGCGATCGGCTGCTCTGCGACACTCTGGAACGCCATCAGAGGGGAAGTCCTGTGGAAAATATGGCGGGAGAGGTGTGCTCTCAACTTCGGAGATCCCCCCAGGGAGTGGTCGATCGAGAAATCACTATTCCTCCTTGGCAAAAGGATTGTTAACAGTAAGAAATCCCTCCCCTTCAGGCACCATCAAGTCCTCCTTTTGATCAACAACAAGCTCAAACCCAAGTGGGCCCCACATGAGGGCGATGAGAGGGTGATTAACCTTCTCTGTAATGCAACCTAGGATTCATTCAAGCTTCCCCTGCTTTGTGGGATTTGGGGGGTCCCGTGGGCACTAGTCCCCTTCTATTGTACCTTTGTTTCTTAATTTAATTCAAGTCCGGGAGAGTAGGCTATTGCCGAACTTCCTTTATATTAAAAAAAAAAAAATCAAGAAAGAGAGGAGGCAAGTAGAAGAATAAGCCTCCCCCCACAGGAAGCCTTTGTGCCCAATTCCACTGAACCAGACACCTCCTCTTCTATGAATAGGTTCACTCCAGAATTCCTACGAGAGATTCAAGAAGACAAATGGGCTAATGAAAGTGAAGCCCCTCCTCCCATTGAACTCGTGGATGACACGCAGGATCAATTCCCACAAGATATTCCTTCCACTTATGGAGAGCAGGAGAGCACCCACTCTCAAGCGAGATTAGACTTTGAGTCTAATTCTTTACATGAATTACCCCACTTCACAGGCCCATGGGAAGCCAAGTCAACTTGTATGAGAGCACCCACAGTCATGGTAAGAAACGAAGACTCACTCATACCTAGGAATACGGAAGTAGTGAAAAACACTAAAGTACAGTGCAACCTCACTTTAGAAGAGCTACTCAAAGTTAGGCCAGAGTTATGGAAACATGTAGCCAAACAAGTACCTGAGATAGCAAAACCTCGTTCCCAAGTAGGTTCTCAAAGGACAGTGCCAGAAATTCCTCTAGACAAGATAGGAGATATGAGTGAAAGTGAAGAAGGAAACACCTATCTTCCCATTACCCATCAGGGGTACACAACCAAGGCAATTCTGGACTCAGGTGCAGGAGTTGCTATTGCTACCACTTCCCTATGGAAGCGGTGGGGCAAGCCAGCACTCAGGCCCACGAGGATGAAATTGCAAATGGCTGATGGCAACATAGAGAGGCCTTTAGGACTGTTGGAAGGGATAACTCTCACTGCATGTGGTGTAGAGTTTGAGCACACGTTTGCTATATGTGATTTTAGCAAGAATCATGCCTATGAGATGATTTTGGGAAGACCATTTATGCGACAGTTGCAAGTGGTCCAGGATTGGGGAACCAATTCCTTGTATTTGCAACACTTAGGTGTTACGACCAAAGTCAATCTCAAAGATTACTCTCATAGAGATGTCCCTCCTATCCAATGGAATCCCATCCATAGAGCTAAAGATGATACGGAATCGCTGCATTCCATAGGATCAGGATCCTCATGGATGCATGAAGACACCCACTTATGGATGTGCAAAGTAGCAGTAGAAGAGGAGAAGAGAGAAAAAGCTAGAGAGATAGGTGCAAAAGAAACACATAGATCAAGTCAAGACCCAGCCTATGCACCTGAAGTATTTCCTGATGAAGAATTTGAACCCCACGGCTGGGCAGAAATTTTAGCAACCATGGATGTAGCCATCAATGAAGAACAATGGACACCCCACTGTGATGAGGATGGCTATGACATTTCAGTTTTCTCCATAGAGCCAATCATGGGAGATGCAGTTTTAGAAGAATGCGAACCTAGCCCTGATGCATTTAAGGATGCGAGCGACTCCGATCTAGAGTCAATCATTATGGACCCACCTTTTGCATCAGATGAAGAATACTTCTATGAAGTAGAATTTCAACCCCAGAGGCACGGAGAGCTTACAAATGATGTAAGGCTAGCCACACATGTGACCCCGAAGGAAGAAGGAAAGAAAAGAAAGAAGAGAGAAGTCACACCAGAAGAGGAAGAATCTTTGTTTGAGGTCCCGAAAAATTTTAAGAAGTATGAGATAGATGACAGGAGAGTCATGATCAGAATGCCTAAACGAGAGGCGCAATCAGGGGAGGCCTATGATAACAAAGAAACCACCAAGAAAATAGTGGTAGCCATGGAAGAAGGAGAAGAGAGATGCACGTACATAGGCCACGACCTGACGGAAGACGAAGATCATGCGTTAATAGCCTTGCTAAGAGAATACAGAGATGTATTCGCTTGGAGTTACAAGGATTTGAAGGGGGTTGATCCAGACATATGCTCACACACTATCCCCATGACCTGAGATGCCAAACCCTCCAAGCAAAAGCCATACACATATAATGATAACTATGCTGCCAAGATCAAAGAGGAGATATATAGACTGGTAGAAGCTGGATTTATCTATGAAATTGAGCACACTGAATGGGTATCCCCCATTGTAGTGGTGCCCAAGAAAAATGGAAAGCTGCGTGTATGCATTAACTTGAAGAAGGTCAATGCAACCACAACTCGAGATAACTATCCGCTTCCTATCACAGAACATCTCTTAGAAAGAGTAGCAGGCAAGGAAGTGTACAGCTTCCTTGATGGATTTTCGGGCTACAATCAAGTAGCCATAGCTCCAAAAGATCAGCATAAGACGGCTTTTGCCATTGAATGGGGCATTTTTGCCTTTAGAGTAATGCCATTTGGGCTTACCAATGCACCAGCTACCTTCCAGAGGCTGATGTGCCATGTATTTAAAGAGTTCCTGAGGAAGAACTTAGAAGTCTATGTTGATGATCTTTGTGCTCATTCCAACATTAGACAAACACATATACCAGAACTCAGACAAATCTTTGACAAATGCAGAGAATATCAAGTCTGCTTGAACCCAGAAAAATGTGTTTTCATGGTCAGGCAAAGCAAGATTCTAGGACACATAGTGTCAAAGAATGGCATATCCACGGATGAAGAGAAAGTGAGAGCCATAGCGGAGCTACCTAGGCCAAGGAATGTCAAGGAAGTACAAGTTTTCATGGGGCATTGTGATTATTACCGACGATTTATACACATGTATGCCATCATAGCAAAGCCTCTGTATGGACTTTTGACTAACTTTGAGTGGACGGATGAATGTGAGAATTCCTTCAATGAGCTTAAACGGCGATTATGTTCAGCACCAATCTTGACCACACCAGATTGGAATAAGCCTTTCCATGTTCATCTTGATGCATCCAATTATGCTATTGGGTGTGTACTCGCGCAACCTACCGGTGAAGGTAATATGGATCTTCCAATTGCCTATGCTAGTAGACAATTGAATGCAGCTGAACGAAACTATACAACCACTGAACGAGAGGGATTAAGCATGGTATATGCAGTTAAAAAGTTTAGACACTATTTGCTTGCAAATAAGTTTAAATTTTTTACTGATCATCAAGCACTGCTGTACTTGGTAAACAAGCCATGCAATACAGGTAGATTAGTAAGATGGTTTCTCTTACTAATGGAATACGACTTCGAGGTTGTGGTAAGGAAAGGGAAGACCCACTTAAGAGCAGACCATCTCTCTAGGCTCACATCGGGAGAAGCCCCGCAAGGAGTATCAGATGACCTTCCTGATGCTTACTTGTTCAATTTGGAAGTGGTACCTCAGTGGGCTAAGCCATTAGTGCCAGTATTGACATACAGGCCTAACCACCCAGTCATAAATACTCAAGGTAGAGAGGTAGTAAGAGCCCAGAAGTACCATATCATGGCAGGAAGCATGTACAAACAGACAGACCAAGGGATATTGGCTTGTTGTGTGGAAGAGGATGAGTACGCTAAATGGTTGCAATTGGCACATGTAGGTGCATTAGAGAAACACTACTCAAAACAACGAATCCTACAGACACTAAGGAGATTTAGAGTGCATTGGCATACTATGGAAGTTGATGTACAAAAGTTGTGCAAGGAATGCCCAATCTGTTGCACTAAACCACCTGTGGAACATGCCACTCTTTATCAAGTGTCCATAGTGCCAGATTGGAGTGAACCACTAGTATCCTTCCTGAGGACGAAAACATTCCCTCCAGACATGACTCTGGCTAGGAAAAGGAGTTTAGAACAAGAAGCCCAGGATTACTCACTCATTGGTGATAATCTCTACAAGCGTGGTAAGGATGGTTACCTGAGACTATGTGTCCATGAGAGTGAATATCTCAAGATCTTGGAAACTGCTCACCAAGGTGTAGCAGGAGGACACTTTGGACCAGATCGGGTGATCAAGGCAATACTATTTGCGGGCTTCTGGTGGCCGACCCTTCACATGGATGCACATACATATGTGAAGAGGTGTGATGTCTGTCAGAGAACTCAGTATCCTATACGCAAAGATGAGATGCCACTAAAACCTATGATGGGTGGACGTGCATTCTCTAAGTGGGGAATAGACTTTGTAGGTCCTATTAATCCCCCAGCCAAGGGTTCACATGCTGAATACATCATTGTTGCCACAGACTATCTAACAAAATGGGTTGAGGTAAAAGCTACGATAAAGAACGATGCTCAAACAACTGCTAAGTTCCTATTTGAGAATGTGTTCACTAGATACGGGCTACCTATAGAGCTGGTAAGCGATAGAGGCACTCACTTCTTGAATGAAGTTATTGAAAATCTGCTCCAAGTGTTCTTGGTAGTACATAAGAAGTCTGCCCCCTATCACCCACAAGCTAATGGTCAGGCCAAAAGCACAAACAAGATTCTATGCAATGTGCTTACCAAATTGGTGAACAATAAATGCTCTGATTGGGACAAACAACTACACCATGCTGTTTGGGCATACCGAGTCGCCTACAAAACTGTACTCCAAGCTACCCCCTTTCAGATGGTATTTGGCCAAAATGCAGTGCTACCGTTGGACTTCTTAATACCTACATTGAAAGTAGGATAGGAGCATGAGTGGACGGGTCATGAACTCTCTTCGAGAATTTTTGACCTTGAACGATTAGGTGAGACCAGACTAAGAGCTGCAGCCGGAATATATGTAGCCAAGAAACGACAGAAAGTGTACTTTGATGCCCATGTTAAGGATAAAGGATTAAAGGCCGGAGACTTAGTGTTGGTATATACTCTGAAACAACATGCAAGGAAGCTAGAAAAACGTGGTTATGGACCCATGATCATAAACAGGATTTTGACTAGTGGAGCAGTACAACTGGCCACTTTAGAAGGCGATATTCTCCCTAGCTACATCAGCGGGTGCAGAGTCAAGTTGTATCAGGAACCTCTCACAGAAGAAATGCTCAGTCGACTCAACACTGCTAAGAAACGCAAAGAAGAAGAAAAACGAGTTGGAGAAGAAGCTCAAGCAGAAGCTTTAGAACGCATCAGAAAGATGAAGTTGAGACGGCAAGGTAGGGATCAACCTAGGACAGGTGCCTATGAGGATCCAGGATATCATGTGGCAATGTGTGAAGTCTCAGGAATAAGTTCCCAAAGGATAATAGATCGACGTCCTTTTGTGACTTTAGAAATAGGACAAGGAGTTGGTGCAAAAACTATGCGAGCATTGATTGACTCAGGTGCAGCCACTAGTGCGGTGAAACTTTCTTACTGTCGAGAATTGAAATTAAAATTCAATCCTATAGAAGCATATCTAATAGGATTGGGAGGTGTGGAAACCCCTTGCATGGGCGAGGTGGAACTTCCCCTCTCCATTCAAGATGCTCCAATGACAGTTAAGGTACTAGTGTGTCAAGATGAGGATCTCACTGAGCCTCTGGTCTTGGGTCAAGACTGGATCTATGACCATGCAGTCAACTTAAACCTAAGAAGTGGACTTCTTCAGGTATGGGTGAATCAGAGTAGAATTACAGTTGAGTTAGATAATGGAGCACTCAAGGAACTAGAAAAGGCACAGACTCCTGGTCCCTCCAGGGGTACACATGAAGTTGACCATGCTGTTCTTGTCCAAAGCTATGTGATGCAGAGGAATGGAGATCTCAATAAAGAAGTCAAGGCCTCGATGGAACTCTCTTCTTTTCCAAAGGCTAGAGGGAGGCAGCAACCAAAGGCAAATCAATTACTGAAGACTACCTATGCGGGAGGCCAAAAGAACGTGCGAAGCAGAATGACTCAGCCATTGAAACAACTGTGGGTGCGAAAAGGAGAGCGGCCTATTACAGTCAAGTGACAACAATCATCTCAACTTCCTATTAGTAATCAACGACATGATACTAATAAGAAGACGTCCAAAACTTCTTTTGAGGAAGTGAAATCTATCTGGGTGCCCAAGAAGTCGATGAAGGTTGGCCCACAATCAAGACAAATTTGGGTGCCTAAGGCTTGCTTGCGGGCTCAACTAGTCTCGCACGAATCACATCATACACGACAGGGTTCACTCACTCAAGGAGCCGGTACCCACTCTTGTTTAATACGCACGAACACACAGTCGCCCAGAAGCACGCACAGACTCACTTGTAAATGGGTCCCAAAAACGCATTATCCCCAAGCAAAATTACTCATAAAACCCTCCAGAGTCTCCACAAAACCACCGAAAGCCATCCATTGTGTTTGGCAACCTAAGACTTGTAATAAACCCCCCAACCCCAATTTGTAAATTCATCTCCACTTGCTAACTACATCACTCATACACTACATCTTTCCATCTAGCTCCTAGGACTATCCATTCATTAACTACACACACAGTCATCGAGCACTCACTGACCCACTAACCCTTTACTCATGATAATGTTGTAACGGGGACAAAAAAGTGTTCTATCTTGTCCATTACAATATTAATGCATGATCTATATTCGCACAGAACCAGCAAGCAAGCAATAACAATGGCAGAAGCAGGAGGCACCAGTTCCCAGGCAGGGTCTAGCTCACAGATTGTGGACATTGAAACCCTCATCCTGGAACCATCACTCACCGAAAGGCCTCAAGAACTTCAAGCGGTGCATGTCCTCCCGATTCGAGACCCTCCTCAGGGACACACTTCTCAAGTGGGGAAACATGCTCATTGGTTTAGTGATGTCACTGGGCCATTGGGTGATGGCACCTATTTCTGGGAGGCAGAAATTGAATTCAATGGCAAATGGGGACGTTATCATTTTTTCACTCGCGAATTTGAAAACTATCAGAATGCAGAAGTAATGCGCTTGGTTTGGACCAAAGCGGGATTGGATAGCTACTTCAGAGCACATTTGCCTAAGCCAGATTTCCTTCGCTGCTCCTACTTTATCAGTACCATCACTCCTAGCAGGGCCAAGGGAGGCGATAGTACTTTTGTGCTACCCTCACTATTGCCAGGCCACGAACTCAAGAGATTCAAACTGACCCTCAATTTGGTACGAGGAGCATTGAACATGCAAGGGATGCATATTCCAACTGAGAAAGAACTAATGGTTCCCGACAGGATGAAGCATAAGGATCTCAACAAATTGAAGGACATGGTCGCAATGACACCTACCTTGCTCTACACCTACGAACTATCATGCAACATTTTGCTTTTCCTGCCCAAGAACGATTCACTATGCCACCAAAAAAGATATGGTTCAGCTTGTACTTGGCGGAGATAGAGAACCTCACCATCAACATACCGCACTGGATCATCGATCAAATACACCTAGCCCATCAACGGTGGAATAAGAAACAGAAAAATATACTTCATGGATGCTGTGCTCTCACAAGAATAATCTACAGGTGCTTAGCGTATGACGTGCCCATTCAAAGAGCACTAGTATGGTCCAGGGCCCAAGAGTTCCAAAGACGGCTATCAACAGCGGGTCCTCCATCGAAGAAGATGAGAGGGGGAGTTCAATTACCATGCGCTCAACCAAGGGGAGCCACTACCGCACCCGAGGTGACTCCTCCACAAACGAGGCGTGTCCGACCATTCACCATTCGCCTACCCAGACCAAGTGCAGAAGGACCCAACCTAGTGTTTCCTCCTATTCCTTCAGACTTGGAGTTCCCTCAAGGTTACACCCTTGCTGATCTAACAGATGAAGAAATCGCCCGTTTGATCAATGAATCTAACCTGGAGACAGAAGCGGAGCCGACCCAAGAACAACAACCCACGACTACAACTTCAGCCCCGACCCAACCGGGAGTAGTAGAAGTAGAAGACGATGAAGAAGAGACAGAAGAACAAGAGGCACACGAAGAGTATGATCAAGAATATGAAGAACTTTCAGAACTAGCAAGTGCTCCGGCATACTCAGCCCAAATAAAAAGATTATACGAAACCATGAAGCGGGTCCAGGAGCAACACAAACTATCGCTCGAAACAGGAAAGATGATCATGAGCCAAATGTTAACCGAGGAAGGTGTGGATGACATGTTCATCGAATCAATGAACTTGCACGCTGACGCAGTGGGCTTAGATGAGGCTGTTCATGCAGCCATGACTTATATTAATCGATTTGAGAAACGTGTACCTACCTATCCCATGCGATCTGGCAAACAAATACACATCAATGTATCAGAACCAGGAGGCAACACACAAACAGAAGAACATCAGGAGGAACCACTCTCACCACCCACCTCACCTCTCAATACACATGTCACCTCACCACCTGGCACTACCACACCTATTTCTGCCATTACCACAATCGTCATGGGAATTCCTCTCTCTCCTGGAATCGAAGTCGGAGGAGTTTCCATGCCCACCTACACAACACTCTTCACAAATATCACATCCACCCCACCCACTGTTCCCATCTTTACAGTCACACACACATTCGACACAATGGAGACATCACCAACCACAGCACCACTCCCACCCCCCACACAACCTCAATCTCCCATACCCCCTCCACCTACCTCACCACTTGACTCCACAGCATTCACAACTCCCTTCCCCTTCCCCATTCCCCCTGCATCTTCATCTTTCCCTGCATCGTTTAATGTAAATAGTATATTCATAGCATTGCATCAATGCGTGTATCAACTTCAGAGTGAGCACCAGGCTCTAGAAGACCGTCATCATCAGCTGACGACGAATCATCAACAACTACAAAGACGGCTTACAAGTATAGAAGAAGAAAATGTAGACCTCAACCAATGCTACACCACTCTCGAGCGAGCTCATCAAACCCTCCTGGACACACCCCAACCATCATAAGAGTCAGGCGTCAAACAACTCGAAGCCTTACTGGAGGTTTACCAAACAGATAACCTGAGAGTCCGACAAAATTTAGCTCTACTCCGAAAACACACCCTTGAAGAAAACAAACGTTTGCAGAAACAAAACGAAGAAAACTTGGAAGCTGCCATGGAAGGCTCTCCCCATGAAATCGACCCATAACAATTCAAAGCAGTTCCCTCAGAAACCATGAAAACAATCTTGGAAAGCTATGCGGATTTATTAGAAGCACATGATGATTTGGAAAGGGAACGGGATGAACTACGTAGCCAGCTTAGGGAACAGGAGGCTCACCCCAAAGTCATAGAAACAACCTCAACTTCAGAGGAAGTAAAGGCATTGACAGAGCAAGTGGTGGAGCTGCAGAAAAAGTTACTGGAATATGAGAGGCAGCCCTCTCCAATTGTAGAACCAGAGCCTGAGGAATTAGTACCCATTGAGGTGGACGAAACGTATGAGGAACCATATGTTCCTATGCCGATGCCAGGTGGTGCACAGACCTCAGAAGGAATGGACACCTTAGAAGTTGAAGTACCTGAATGGCTCCAGACACTAGAGAAAACAACAACAACCCATGAAGATCGAGTGGCAGTTCGAATCCAATCAATGGCAAAGTTAGAAGACACCATCATAAAGTCAGAATATTTTCGCAGCATGTCTCATCATAGATGGATCGGCACCAACGACGATCAATATGTGCCATATTGTGCACTCCTTGCAGATTACAATGCAGAGATTCAACGCAGATGTGGCAAACCTCCAACTTTCGCCACACAATTTGGGCCCGATGATATCCCAGAAAGTGCTAAGAAAGGATCCATTCATCAACCCACCTGGAGGATTCGTCTTCTTGAGACCTACCCAGAGATGGTTCGTACTTGGACTAACATGCCACTTTTTATTAAATACAATCCTTGTTATGTTCCGGTCTTCCGCAGGCGCACCTGGCCAGAGTTTACAATTGCTGTCAAAAACATCAAAGGTTGTGCAAAGTGGTTAAACTACGTTTATCTAGCACCTCCACAAGGCCCTCCCATTGTGAATTATATGATTTCTACCATCCGTCACTGGAGCACTCGACTACGGAATACCCCCGATGTGATGGCCCAAATGTGCATGAAAATCTTTGAACTAATGCTAATCATATTCAGGACATTCAAGAATATTAAAGACCCCCACTTCTCAGGTGTCCGATTTCTTACAGGAAACCAAGATCTGGTATATGACATGAGCACCACCCCATCAATAGAGGTAATATATGCTTGGCACGCCAGAATAAAGTACCTCCCAGCTTGCTTTAAACAGACATTCGAGGAGATGTTCATAACAGGATTCTGGGAATATCACTCAGATTTATTTGTACCCAGGCCCTCACATCTCCTCCAGTTATTTGCTGTGGGGAGAACCATCCATTCAGAACAACTACGGGTGCCACATCCGGACGTACCAGGACCAGTGAATTGGGACGCATTGTTAACAGATCTAGCACGGGGGTTACGATTAGAAGAACACCACCTCGCTGTCGATGTTGTTCAATATTATGTCCAACACACAGCTAGACAAGGGTCTGTCAGAGACGACAGACGCGAGAGAGGGGGGGGTGTTGGCAGTAGTCAAGGAACCGAAGGAGTCACAAGACAAGGAAGCCTACGAAGGGAGTCGGAGCGAAGAGACAGCACAAGTAGACACAGTAGTCAAAGAAGATCTGGCAAGTAGGCTTCAAAGAGTTGGGCACACAAGAAGAAGGAGCAAGTAGGGAGCTCCAGGAAATGTATGTCAAAATGTTAGAAGAAATCCCTACAAAAATAGGGATTTTCATCACTAAAAACCCTTGTAAATACCATTTCATATTTTTGTAGCTCCATTTTGTGCAAGCCAAGGAGTCCTTGAGCTTGAGGAGCTTTAGAAGTACCTACCTATCAGTTTTCACATTTTTTAGACTCCGTTTGAACCTCCAAAGAGGGTAGAGAACCTAATTTTTAACTAGGCCGGACACTAGGTCTGGACAAGGCCAAAACCTAGTCAAAAACTATAAATAGAGCTAGAGAGCTCATTTTTGAGGTTAGCTTGTAATTGATCTAAACTTGTATGAGCATTTTGGAAGTAATCTAAAGAACTCCATTGCTTCTCACTCTTTGCCTTACTGTGTGTGCGCGTGTGTGTGGATGTGTGTGCATGCTAGTGTGCTTCTCACTCACGCACTTGTGCCTTCACTTGCTCAAGGTCTTCATACCATCCTCACGTCTTCCCGGATTGACATTAAAGGAGGTGCTACTCATCACTGAGCTATAGTCCTATCCTTTTGTGGTTTAATTATCCTCCATTACTTTTGTGAAACAATTCATTGGTATAGTTTTATTTCCAAAAGTACGTCTATATAAAGAGCTTAGGAATGTATTTTTTATAGAGTTGTTGATACTTGATCATTGTGCTTATACAATCATTTTTGGTATGGAGAATTTCACTTCTTCTTATCTATTTTTATTCATTTGCTCATCTCTGCAGTCTATGCCATTTTTTGCTTCCCTTCATGTTTCTTTTTCATGGTACTTCTTAGAGTTTCAATATCTAAAATCTTTGTTTGTCCAAAAATCGAGACAACAGGAGAGAAAGGCTATAGAATGTATACAACAAACTGTGTTTTCCGATGATGCATGGGCTGCTGAAATTGTAGGAGAAACTATTTTTTGTTAGAAAAGAGATGTTGATGTTATCATCTACACCTCCTATGGATTGTAATATTGAAATGCAGTGTTTTATTATAAACGAACATCTTATATATTAGTCCCAGGCCGCTTATCCAGGTGGTTGAGCCTCTCACCTCTTGAGGCGGGGGCGTGGGTTCAATCCCCACCAGCAACATGTAAGGGACATGTTTATCATGGAAAGTTGTAACTTGTGGCTGATGTGCCATCGTTTGTCCTGCCTCGAGGTAGTTGTGACTTCAGTCTAACCCAACTATGTTAACTCCCGTTCCTGTGGAATAAGGGGGGTCCCATGGGTAGTATGCCCTTCCTTGTATAGTTGAAATTTCAAAGTTAAGGCATTGAGGAGTAGGCCTCTGCCGAACCTCCATTTAAAAAAAAAACATCTTATATATTGTTGACACCTTTTCCGGGAGATGAGTAGGTCCTTCAGATTTCATCTCATACGCATTTTCATTCTCCTATACGGTCTTTCATTTCATGCCCGGTGCCCGCCTCGACATTTAGCGGGAACAATCTGCAACGGATGTAGCTCTCCATTAGAGCTTGCGAATCTTTCGCTAGTTCCATGTAAAATTACTTTAACCTGCTATTTCAGCTATCCTTGCTCCCGCACAAGGTGCAAACTACGATTTCGTGTTCACTTCTAGGGTTCCTTTTTCGCCCTTGCGACGATCTGCTCATGAGGACTTAGCAGAGTCATTGTTGGCTACATACAGATACTGTTAAAGTTGCTTTTTCGCCCTTGCGACGATCTGCTCATGAGGACTTAGCAGAGTCATTGTTGGCTACATACAGATAGTGTTAAGGTTGACATGAAAGGCGTCTTGCAAGTGGATTTCAGTTCGACAGTTTCAGACAATTGTTGTCTACGTTTTTCAGCTATCATCGCAATGAATGACAAACGATGTGTCCGTGAGTGTTTTCCATTTCAAGGAAACTCTGAGTGTGTGTGCAACTACAGACAAAGAGCGATGCGTAACATTTTCGTCATTCGTGCTTCATTTCTCTTGATTTTACGACTGAATGATGCTTCTATGCCTCAGTCCTAATTTCGTTTGGAGCCTTGAAAGGAATGGTTGAATGACTCAACAGGTGACTGGGACCTTGAAATTGAAGCTTCTAAATGCTTCCATTAAGCAGTACAAGCGCAAACTCCCTTGAATCGGCTTGAAGATTGAACCTCTCGCCTGAAGGACCTGAGGAGGAGAAAGCAAGTAGCATCTCCAGATCGGGGCAATATCAGAAGCCATTGATATGTTGTATAACAGCCACCCTTCTAAGGCTTCGACAATGCAGAAGTGGATTTTATGTATCGTACATTCAATGGCGCAAGACCGTAAGCCATTGATCTGTTGTATTACAGCAGATCCACACAAAGAACATGCATGCACATCAGTCCTTAACATGCAAAATCAAACCCGAGGAGTAGATAGTAAAGAGAGATGCAGACACAAAAGAGAGAAATGTAGAGCCGAAGAAGGAGATACAAGAGAATAGAAATTGGTTTTAATTCTGATGGTTTTGAAAAGCCGCTTGTTTGGGTGGTTGGGCTTCTCGCCACTTGACGTGGGGGCAAGGATTCAACCCCCACCGGCACCATGTAAAGGACATGTTTAACATGGAAAGTTGTGTCTTGTGGCTGATGTGCCATTGATTGTTTTGCCTCGCGATAGTTGTGACCGCAGTTTAACCCAGCTATGTAAACCCCTAATCTTGTGAGATAAAGGGGGGTCCCATGGGTACTGTGCCCTTTCTTGTACAGTTGCAATTTCAAAGTTAAAGCCTCGAGGAGTAGGCCTCGGTCGAACCTCCATTCAAAAAAAGATAAAATAAAAAAATTGGGTGCTTCCAGATAAGGGAAGGGAACGTAGATGAAAAATTTAGAAATTCGAGTAAGAAATAATCAGAAGTACATAGTGTTGCCATCTAAAACACACCTTTGTTACTCTAAGCGTGCATAGTGCAGCCATTGAGCAGTACGCACTCTTGGTTGGGGACAAGGTACAACTCCTGCTAGGACATTTTTGACCATGAATGGGTGGATGAACATTGACCTTAGACTTATTTCAAATGTTGGCTTTCGAGCATCAATGTCTTTAGCTTTGCTTTCAACCTTGGATTTCAGGCACCTCTATATCAAGCATGTGGACCAATCAAATCCCTTTTCAATTTTCAAGTCCACTTTCAACTCCAACATTTGGAGACCTGTGTATCAAGCCTCTGGACGAGTCAAACCAGACTTCTCGTTGGACCTTAAGATCATCCCTTCCCAAGCTCTAGCTTAGTGGACATTCACACACTATAATCTTGGCCATGCAGAGCATCTAACTCATGTTTTGTAGGATATGAAGGGTCCCGTGGGTACTATGCTCATTTGTACTTTCAACTTATTCGAGCATATCTAGGAAATAACACCTTTAGGGAAAACTTCCTTTAGAAAAAGTAAACACTTTGTTACTTAAGTGGTTGAGGTTGTGAATAGAAGTTATTAGTGCTATGATACCTTTTGAGATGGAAAAATGTCAAATTTTCTTGAGGAGAGAGAAGGAGGAAGACTCTCTCTTTTGCGCATTGTGCGATAAATCATTTCTAAAGTGCTTAGGGGGTGACTTATAAAGTATACTAATAAATGCACATGACTTCAACAGTGCTAAGATTTTATTTGAATTTCAGGGGTTCCCAAGGGCACTAGTCCCATTCACTTGTAACTTCTTTCTGTTCTTTAATTAAAGCCTCAGAGAGTAGGCCATGGCCGAACCCTGTTATCGAAAAAAAAGATTTTATTTGAATAATGCTATGCTTTTATTGTAAGGTGCATAACAAAGATGGATCACGACTTCATTTTTTTATAAGCAAAGATCAATTTTATGTCTTAAACGATTTCAATCTTTATCTCCTTCTTCATCTTTGCATTTCTCTCTGTATCTCCTTCTTCCTCTCTGCATTGCTGTCTGTATCTCCCTCTTCGGCTCTACATTTCTCTCTTTATCTTTGCATCTCTCTTTGATATTCTCTCTTCAATTTTTAATTTCCATCTTCAGGAATGATTTGCATGCATGTTCTTTGTATTAATCATAGTGTTTCTTTAATATGTATTCTTCAAGTTTTATTTTCCATCTTAAGAAACCATTTGCATGCATGTTCTTTGTATTATTGTAATCTTGGCCATGCCAAGCATCTAACCCTTATTTTGTGGGATATTAAAGGTTCCATAGGTACTCTGCTCACTTTCACTTGTACTTTCACCTAATTCAAACATACCTAGGAAACAAAAACTAAGGTCAAACTTCGATAAAAAAATAAAAACTTTGTTACTTAACTGTTTGAGTTTTGTATTTGAAGGAAAAATTTTGATTTGGTCACAAAAACTTTCCATCAATTTTTTGAGCTATCTTCTTAACATCTTGGTGAATGCACTATACCTTCTTTCTAATAGTATATGGCATGCACTATTATGGATTATCCATTTGGATTATGATTAATTAGAAGGACCTCTGTATCTTTGAAGCCTTGACTTATACATTTTGTGGTGTACTTTATGTTGTAAAGATCATATTTATAATTCATACATTTATTTTTTTTGTTTCCTCCTTTATATATGTCCGATTGGTTCGATTTTAAAAGTTTCATTTTCTTATCTATCTATCCTATTTATCTTCTTTCATTTATATTCATAACCTTTTATTCCATGGGAATTCTTTTTATCAAGATAGAGAACATTCTTTTTTAAAAGATATCCAAAGCTGAATTGACATTGAATAACTAACAATATATTTCATGAACTTATTGATCTTTTATAAAAACACACAAGAACTAAAGTTAAAATTAGATTCTCTAATACATATTCAACTCTTGCTTCTTGATGTGGACATGATGGTCATCAATGCCTTCTACATAATCGCAGTCTATGGATGAAATTGGCAGGCATTTGTGGCCATTGGAAGCCATGTGTAGGATGATGATATGGCTATTGAGTCACCTATTTTACAAGGCTACGAATGGTCACTCAATGGGGCATGTTGAGCCCAAATGATTAAAAAAAAAAAAAAAAAAATTCCAATGGATCTACCAATGATGCTTCCAACAGGGCTACCTATGGGCTGTAAATCAATGAAAAAAAAAACATGGTAGCATACTACTCTGCATTTTCAATTTCATATCATAGAGAACTTCAAAGCACACTCTCTTGGCACTAGTGCGAGCATATTGTCTTTCCACTCTAATGTGATCTTGGCACTTGGATCTCCTCTTGTCATGCATATCTATGTCAAGGTAAGTGTATTTGCTTCAATTTCATCACTACCCATGCATACACACACACACATACATACATACATACATACATACATACATACATACATACATACATACATACATACACACATACATACATGCACACATACACACACACACACACACACACACACACACACACATATATATATATATATATATATATATATATATATATATATATATATATATATATATATATATATATATATATATATATATATATATATATATATATATATATATATATATATATATATGTGTGTGTGTGTGTGTGTGTGTGTGTGTGTGTGTATGTACTTACAAACACTTACACACATATATACATACACATATGCACATAAATATACATAGATACTTACATACACATACATATACACCCACACTTTCACACAAATACACACATATATATACACACAAATTTATATACACTTACTTACACACACATATATATTCAGACACACCCATATACTTATACACATATATTCAAACACACCCATATACTTGCACTCACATACTTACACACCCATATACTTACACACAAACATTTACACAAACCCACTTATACACATATACACACACATATGTGCACGATATACATACACACATACAGATGCACACACACTTACACATAGATATAAACATACATACATGCATACACATGCACACATATATAGACAAATACTTACACACACACACACACCTACATAGACATACAGACACACACACACCTACATAGACATACACACATATATATGCATATGCACATGCACAATACACACACATTCATTTTTCTTCCTTTTTTATGTAATTTTTTGTAGGTGTTTATAGTTTTAGGTTTCCATTGAGGCAGAAACATTTAGATACTTACATTTACAAACACATGTACATAAACACATGCATATAGACATATCCATACAAGGAAAGAGAGAGCAACATGACGTTGAAAGAAAAAAATCAGTTTCTTTCTTCACTATACTACTGAAAGATTGACATTCAAAATAAGAGAATACTTCCATGTAACTATTGGTAGCCCAAACTTTGACTCCATCTTAGCATTACTAGCTTTTTGAAATGCACATTTCCCCCTTAATCATAACTTGCATACTGTGTGGAGGTCAAATCTCATGTAATGTAATACTCCCCATAAGTATGAAGATCATTTTTCTGTGCATGGTATAAGTTTTTCTCATATTAACAACAATATTCATGTGATTTGTTGAAGGATTTTTTGGAATAGTCCTTGGATGTGAAGGTAGAGGATATGTAACATAGTAAGGCAAGATAAGTATTATTTGTGTTTGAAGTTGGAAAGTTGAGGAATTAATTGTTGAAAAAAAATTTGTAACGTGAACCTGGATAATAAGCAGTGAAAGGATTTAGCTCATATTATAAGGATGTGTACACACATGTGGGTAGACATATTGAAAATGCTACATTCCACAAGAGGGATTGCACATATTATCAGTTTTGATCAGTTTTAGATAAAGTTAATCATGTTCAAACCAAGGGCAAAAATGGTCAAAATATTTTATTGTAGATTTGGAAAGTATGTACATTTCAAGATCTTTCAAATGATATAGTCGACTACAAATTTTGAGATAATTTAAGGCTTCAAAAATAAAAAAATCTTATTTTGCCTGTCACACATAATTTAGCATGTCACATATGCTTTTTCTTTTCACATATGATTTTTCTTTTCACATATGCTTTTCACCTCAACTTTTCAAATCACAAAGCATCAAAAGCTCATCAAAAGCATGTGCTTTTTCCCAAAAAACTAGGCACCTCCATTGAAAAACAAAAGTGCATGATTTTAGCTTGTTTTCTTGATTAGGTGCAAAAAAATTTGCAGTTTCTATTCAAAGAGAAGCAATTTGGCCTCTAAATCACTCAATTTTGAGAGTTAGACATGAGCTAGAATCAGTGGAGATCTTCTTCAACCTTGTGGAGGACTGGATCTTGGGTTTCAGCTTCTTCAAAGGATGAGCAACAACTAGGGTTTATGATTTTTCTTCTAGAACAAGGATTTCATTAGCTTGAAGCTTGTTTATACCTGGAGGAACTCATATACTTCATGGAGATTGTGAAGTTATGAAGGTATGATGTAGAATGATGCATGTATATGCAATCCTTATGTTTTTTCGTAACATTCATGTACTTCATATTTTGGAGTGTATTGAATATATGTGGAGTTTTGTTCCTTCAACTCTCTTTTTTTGTATATTCTCTCTCATATCTCTATTTAGTTTTTGTCTCTATATTAATTATGGGCCAATTGATATCAAAATAGGTTGAAATAGTGCACATAGATCATGTTGAGAATAGTGCAATATAGAGAAAGATAAGAGCAATATGGCACACACAATTCAAGCTCAAATCATTTTTTAGTAGGTCGTAGGAGATCCCTAAAATAGGCAATTCTCAAAAGCTTATTTGATACATAAACAAAGGAAGTCAACTCCAAGAGGGGTCATATTAGTCCAATTTGATTGCACAAGCAATTATACATTTTGCAGATATTCCAAACAGGTCATATTCACTTATAATATCAGATTTTTAAAGATTTACAAGATTATTAGGACATTGCACAAGCAAGGACCAATATACAGAATGAAACAGATGGAGTGAATGTTGAAGTATCTTCATCTATAAACTATTCATGTAAAATTATATAATCTTGTATGTATATTTATTTTCATTTGTGGATAGCTATGGATAAGGACATATGATTTTGATTAGAGAGAACTAATCAAGCTCGATAGTAAAGAAAGTGTGTCTGATTCTATATGTTATAATTTTGCTTTCCCTAATGATATCCTTCCATGCTAGTATTTGGATGAGAAGATCATATTGGAAAATTTTAGAAGTTCTCTTTCTCTATAGTATGGAGTGCTCTTCATGTCAAGAGTCTTATGTATTCTTATGGATAGTGGGCATGATCTTTACAAGTACCTTCACTACTTTTTTAGCTAGCAACATCATTTTACAATTTTTTTTTGTCCTGCATAACATATATACCTTGCATGACATATTCCCCTTATGCTAAGTTACGAGGGGGTTGTTGGAAATGCAACCTTCCACAATAGGGATTGCACATTTTTGGTCACTTTTAGAAAAAGTTAGCCATGGTCAAACCAAGTGTAAAAATTGTTGGAGATAGACGTCTGCGGAAGCATGCAAACAACACAAGGAAGAAGAAGAAGCTTGGAGCACAAACACAAAAAATTGAATGTATTACTAGAGAATGTACAAAGATAAGTCGCCCATTAGGGCAATAGGCGTATATACAAGCCCGGGGAAAAAACCTCCTAAAGAGGGAAAAAAGTGCCCCAGTGGTCCTAGTGTGTTCAAACACATCACTACCTAAATATATCAAAAAATCCCCCCTGGGAGTGATGCGGTGAACAAGTAGCTGGCACTCATGTATAAGGAAGTGCCAAGATATGTGGAAGTCACTCCACAAAAGGAAGTAAGCCCAAAGCTTTGCGGAAAGCTTCAAACTTCTCCCTAGGCAGAGCCAACGTGAAAAGGTCTGCAATGTTCTCCTGCGTGGGCACATATGCCAAGCTGATCTCCCCAGCAGAGAACCTCTCCCTGACATAGTGATAATGCACCTCAATGTGCTTAGTGCGAGCATGGAACACATGGTTCCTCGCAACTCCCAATGCACTCTGGCTGTCAGTGAAGATGGTGGTGGCAGAAGACTGGCCAACACCCAAATCAACCATAAGGCGTCTGAGCCACACACACTCAACAGTCGTTGTGAAAGCTTCCCTATACTCAGTCTCACAATTGGAAGTGGCCACAGTAGGCTGCTTCTTGCTCAACCAAGATATACATGAGCTACCAAGCATGAAGAAAAAACCACTGGTGGACACACGAGTGTCATAGCAACCAGCCCAATCTGAGCCAGAAAAAGCATGCAAATCTGGCGGTAGTGATCCGCCCTTGGGATAAAACAACCCAAGTAGTCGAGTACCACTCAAGTAGTGAAAGATGCGCTTAACCGCCTGCCAATGCTTGACTCCTAGGCAATGCATAAATCTGCTCATCTGTGGGACAACAAACTGAATATCTAGCCGAGTAATGCATAAGTAAATCAAGCATCCAATAGCCTGCTGATAGAGAACAACATCAAATGCATCTCCAGCATCATGAAGACTCAATCGTAAACCTGTCTCCATAGGAGTGGCAATAGGCTTACAGTCTTCAAGGCCAAAACGCTGCAATAATGTGTCAATATATTTCGTTTGACACAAAGCCATTCCACCATCAACTTGCATAAACTGAATGCCCAAATAGTGATGCAAATGCCCCAAATCAGACATCTCAAATGAGGCATGCAAATCAGCCTTAAAATCAGCAATATGCTTCTCAATAGGACCGGTGAGCAGCATGTTATCAACATAGACAATGATGATCAGAAGCACATCATTATCACGCTTAACATATAAGGTGCTTTCAGTTGGACTATTCTCAAAACCATGTGCAACCAGATAGGCATGTATCTTCTCATACCAAGCACATGGTGCTTGCTTTAAACCATATAATGCCTTCTTTAACCTGCACACCTGGTTTTCACGCCCTTTCTGCACAAAGCCGTGGGGCTGAAAAAAATACACTTCTTCATGCAAGTCACCATTCAGAAATGCAGTTTTAATGTCCAACTGATGTACATTCCAACCATGATGGGCTGCAAGTGCACAAATGCTCCGAACAGTAGTCATACAACATGTAGGTGCAAAGGTCTCATCAAAATCAATGCCTCTTTCCTGCGCATAACCCTTTGCAACAAGCCTAGCTTTATACTTGTCAATTGTACCATCAGGTTTACGCTTCAGCTTGTATACCCACTTAGTGCCAATGGCCTTCTGGCCAGGAGGTAAGTCACATAAAGACCAAGTACCATTCTTCATTATTGCGTCATATTCAGATTGCATAGCAGCCATCCAATTTTCTGAATTTTGTGCTTCATCAAACGAAATAGGCTCATTCTCATCACAGAGACTAGACGCAACCATAGCATAGCAATATGATGCAAAAGAGGCACTATGAGAGCCTGAATGAGTACGATATGACAAAGGTGCATCTAATTTGCTATCACACAAAGTCTGCACCAACCATTTTGGCATAGTTTTTGCCTGCTCAATATCAGCTCTCTCATCAACAAGTGCATCATGTAAATCTGCATCAGAAATAGAATGATCTGCATCATCATATGAAACCTGCAAAGGCTGAGAAGTTGCCTCATTAGGACCAGCACTAGACTGTCCACGTGTAAAAAGAGGCATCAAAGTATCATACATGTCTTTGGAGCTAACAGATGTCTCCTTAGTACATGAAAGCAATGGCTGAATAGCATCTTCCACAAAGACATCACGGCTAACCAGAATGCGTTTAGTCTGTGGATGATACAGACGATAACCTTTACTTTCAGAACTGTACTCAACAAAAATACATTTTACTACCTTATCATCCAATTTTCTGCGATGTTGTTCAAGCACTAGTGCATATGCTAATCAACCAAAAACACATAGATGAGCAGCAGATGGCTTGCGGTCATGCCAAGCCTTATATGGAGTGATAGAATGTAGCGCTTTAGTGGGATACGTGTTCAGTACATATGCTGCACACATGACAACCTCAAGCCAGAAACTATGAGGTAAAGCCTGACTCTTGACCATACACCTCGCCATCTCCATGAGAGACCTGTTCTTCCATTCAACAACTCCATTCTGTTTAGGTGTATACGGCACTGTACACTGGTGTTTTATCCCCCGTTCAGCCAGAAATGCATTAAAATCAGAATACATATATTCACCCCTCGATCAGAACGGAGGGTGCCCATTTTACATGCTGACAGATTTTCAACCAAAACCAAAAACTGTTTAAAGCACATGAACACTTTGGACTTTGCCTTGAGTGGATATACCCATGCATGCCTGGAAAAATCATCAATGAAAGTCGAAGTAAAGGTACTTTCCAAAAGAGGATGTGTGCATAGGACCACAGACATCACTATGTACAAGGTGCAATTTTTGTGTAGCCCGAACTGAACCATCCTTTGGAAAGGAGGAACGCTGCATTTTGCCCAAAATACAGCCTTCACAAACATGTTTTCCAGGAGCCTCAAGTTTGGGCAAAGAGGACACCATTTCAGATTTCTACAGGCGTAGCAAACTAGCAAAATTCAGATGACCAAAACATGCATGCCAAAGCTTTGCATCTGACATAGCCTGAGAATCATTTACTGCACATGCCAAATCATTTTCAGATCTTTCATAGTCTATGAGCTTATACAGCCCACGAAATAAATGCCAGAAGCAATAATCACATCGCCATTTGATAGATCATGAACTGTACACCTGTCATCAATAAATTTCACAACCAAGCCAATGTTGGCTAATGCAGAAACTGATAACAAGTTCTTTTTGATCCATGGCACAAATAAAGCATCTGACAAAGTGAAAGAACTACCATCAGCAGTAGTCAAAATGATCTTACCAACTCCCATAACAGGGTAAGAGGAGTTGTTGGCGCATGTAACAGTATTCCCTGTAGGGGCAGACTCGAGTGAAGAGAAGAAACTGCGCTGCGAGGTAATATGTTTGGTCGCCCCACTGTCAAAATACCAAACATCTGAGTCTACTGCAGACATGCACTGCTCATGACAAGATGGGTCAAAACTGCAGACAGTTGTGAACGCCCATTCTTCTTCCTGCACAAGATTTGTAGACTCTGTTTTTGGTGTAGAGGCCTCTGCAACAACCATTCCAGCCTCTTTCTTCTTTGCCTCTTTAGCAGCCAGTTTTGGACAGTTCTTTATGATATGATCATTCCCTTTACAGTACTTACAAAACAATTTCTGCTTTTCTAATTTCTTCTCATCTTTATCTTCCTTCTTCGAATATGCAGAATTAGCAGATTTCTGCTTACTAGTTGAAGAGCTCCATTTTCCTTTGCCCTTTTGACTAGCTAGGAAAGCTTGATGTGCAACTCGCATAATGGACATGTTCTGCCTCGACTGATCTTCATGCAACAGAACAGAGACTAACTCCTCAAATGATAAGGCATTCGGATTGCCTTTCATCATCAAACCAAGAGTAGAAGCAAAACTCTGATGTGAATAAGGAAGACCATTTAGAACAGTCTGCACAAGTGAGCTATCTGGTATAACCTCATCAACAGAAATCAATTGTTCCTTGAAGTCTTTGATCTTTGTTAGGAAACTGTCCATAGAATCACCTTCATTCATGTGCTCACCCTCCAACTGTTTTCGGACGTAAGCAACATGAGGCTCATTCCTAGCTTGGTACAATGTGGTAAGTGTATCCCAAGCATCCTTAACTGTTCTGCAAGAGCGAATGTGAGGAATAATGGCACGTTTGACAGACAAAGCTATCAATGCATGTGCCCGGGCATCTCTGCCATCCCAGCGAATCTGCTCTACAGTATGTGTAGCAGAAACAACAGCAAGAACAGGAATCTACGGAATATCATATTCGACACCATCTTCATCAGCTCCAGGACCTGTATTTGCAGTACTTGTAGTCAGAGGTGTAACAGGACGTCTTTCAACACCCTGGACAATGTTCCACAATCCTTTTGCAACTGATACATGTCGCATCATATAAGCCCATAATGGGTAGTTGGTACCATCCAACTTATCCTCAATAGCCAACGTACGGAATACATCACTGCTTTCAGCCATGGCAGGTAATACCTTGATGCAGAAAATTGACTGTATCTCAAAAAGTTGAAGAGAACTGCCCAGACGAGTTCTACTAGACCTGTAGCAGACTTCGAGACGCTTAAACTGGCGAACAGAAACTGGTATATACCTTTGGCATAAAAAGATGAAATAGCTTACACAAGCACTGCGATAGTGTGCTTGGAGGCCGAAACGAGCTCAGATCGCAATTTCGGCACCACAGAGTGAAGCAGTTTTGATCTCGGAAACATGCTGAGTATGCTCACCAAAATTCGTGCGATTCTGAGACTGCAAACAGAGGAGTGTCGACGGTGCCCTAGATGAAGGGATGACCTGCTCAGATACCAATTGTTGGAGATAGACGTCTGCGGAAGCACGCGAACAACACAAGGAAGAAGAAGAAGAAGCTTGGAGCATAAACACAAAAAATTGAATGTATTACTAGAGAAATGTACAAAGATAAGTAGCCCATTAGGGCAACAGGTGTATATACAAGCCGGGGGAAAAAACCTCCTAAAGAGGGAAAAAAGTGCCCAGGCGGTCCTAGAGTGTTCACACACATCACTACCTAAATATATCAACAGAAATCGTCAAAATTAATCAAAATATTTTATTAGATATTTGGAAAGTACATCTCAAGAGCTTTCATTGATACATGATACTGCAAATTTGGAGATGATGTAAGGTTTCAAAACCAAAATTCTAGTTTTTCTTTTCACATATGGTTTTGTTTTACGCATATGCTTTTGCTTTTTCACATATGATTTTTCTTTTTACATATGTTTTTTACCTCAAGTTTTCACATAAAAAAGCATAAAAATCTCATCATAAGCAGGCGCTCTTTCCCAAAAATCTAGGTGCCTCCATTAAAAACCACATAGGCATGCTTTGGGCTTTCTTTTCTTCATTAGCCACAAAAAATTTGGAGTTTCTATATATGAACAGAAGCCAATTTGGCCTCTAAATCACTCAATTTTTTAGAGTTAACATGAGCTAGACTCAATGGAGGTCGCTTTCAACTTTGTGGAGGATTGGAGCTTGGATTTCAGCTTCTTCAAAAGGATGATCAACAACTAGATTTTATGATTTTTCTTTTACAACAAAGAGTTTATTACCTTGGAGCTTATTTATACCTAGAGGAGATAATCGACACTTCATGGAGATTGTGAAGTTATGAAGATATGTTGGAGAAGGATGCATTTATATGAAGTCCTTATGTTTCTTTGTAACATTCATGTATTTCATATTTTGGAATATATTGATATATATGTGGAGATTTGCTCCTTCATCTCTCTATTTTCTTGTTTATCCTCTCTCATGTATCTATTTCATTTTTATCTCTATACTGATTGTGGGCCTTAAAAAACAACAAGGCAAATCCATAGAGTTTTAAGGAGTCTATGGAGTGGTTGGCAATGTTGTAAGTTCATTTCTTTGAGTTTCATGACACTCTAGGGCTATGCCATAGGATATATAGGCACCTTAGGTTGGTTCATGAAGTATTGAATGAAGGCAATTATCAAAGCTATGGTGTCATCATCAATATATCCATCAAAACATCATTCTTGTGGTTCAAATGTAAGGACTTTTATTATTTCCATGTATTATTCTTGTGCATGATTAGTGATCGAATACATTGATACATTATTGCATGGTGAGGTCCATTGATTAAAGACATGAGTAGTTGTAAGGAAATGGGGAAAGTAATGGATTATCAAATGCATCAAAGCGATTAAACTAAAATTAAGTTGAAGGACAAGTATTGGTAATGGGGTGCCAAAGAGAGTAAAATTGGCACTCTAGGATCAATAGGAAAGAATAGGGGATGATTGATAAAGGAATAACCTAGGAATGAGGATAAAAAGGGGATGGATAACTAAATATTTGTTTATTTTTCATGTTGAGAGCTTTGAGTGAGAGAAAAATGATAACTTCATTTTTCTTCATTGTGAGACTTGGATGTAAGCACTAAGATAAAGGTCAAGTGGAAATTAGTGCACACCACTCCATGTTCAAGGATGTAATGCACAAATATTCTAGCTCATAAACATAGTTAATGAATTCTTGTCTACATATCAAATTTGACCGTGAACATTGATTTATAAGCCTGAGAGAGTTTTTTATAGAGGACACTTAAGTGACTAATTAGCTTTTGAGTGTCAAGGGGGAGTAAATTCTTAAATGGGATTTTGACAATTATAAGTTAAAAAACAAGCCTAAAATTAAAAGAAGATTGGGGATGATGTAAGCACAATAGTTTTGTTCATGGTATTGAATTTCTAGTGAGGTATGATTAAAAAGTTTAAGTCTGATCTCAAGGAAAGAGTGTAATTTTGATAGGTTAATTTTTTCAAGGGGTGTGATAGTTGCAAAATGTGATTTTCTAGTGTGATGAGTGAATTTCAAAAGGGTGCTCACAATTGTTCATTGAACACGATCTTGTGGACTTACAAATTTAATTAGAGTGAGTTTACTAGGAAGTTGCAATTTTTGGCCAAAATGAAAGTTTTTAGGAAAACTCTAGGTTTTATATAATTGTAATAATCTGGACCTCCAATGATTTCCATGAATATGGTTTACTGAGTGCAATTTTTGTGTAAAAGATTGCAACTGTGAGTTTTTGTGATTTATAATTAAGGAGTAAGAGAAAAAATTTATAGAGAGATAAAATTTTTGTGGCATGATTTTCTTGCTAATCAACTCTTAAAGGGAAATATTTTGGACTAAATTTGTTTAAAGAATATTTTTTTTGTTTTCAAATTGAGTGCAATTAATCACGATGGCAAAAGAGGTGTGCATTTTTCAAAGGTAAGCAAAGTTCTTTGATATTTGTGATAAAGCCTCACTTTGACCATAGAGCCCTCCATTTCCATGAGAGACATGTTCTTCCTTTTAACAACTTCATTTTGTTGATTTGTATATGGCATAGTACACTAATGTTATATCCCATGCTCACCAAGAAATGCATTCAAATAATAATACATGTTCTCGTTCTCAACCAACCCCTTGCATGTCTAAAAATTCATCAATGAAAGTCAAGAATTATAGGTAATTTCCACATGATGTTTGCATAAGATCACATACATCACTATGAACAAGCTGAAACTTACGAGTAACTCAACTCAACCATCTTTTGCGAAGGAGTGCTGCATTTTGCCTAAAATTCAGCCTTCACAGACATCTTATGAATGTGGCTCAAGTTTGGGTAGAGAGTAGGCCATTTCATTGACTGTAGGCAAAGAAAACTAACAAAATTTAGATGACCAAAATGTGCACGCCAAATATTTGCATCTAAGATAGCCTAAGAATCATGAACTGCACATGCTAAATCATTAAAAAATTTCACAGAATCTATGAGCATATGCAACCTGAGACATAAATGCTAAAAGAAATGATAACATCACCATTTGAGAGATCATGAACGATATAGCTCTCATAAAAAAATTTGACAATGAGGCCAACATTGGCTACAGTTGAAACTGATAACATTTTTTGTTTTGCACATGGAACATATAAGATATCTCGGAATGTGAAGAACGTCCATCTATAATAGTTAGAATGACCTTTATGCCTCCCATTACAGGATAAGAGGAGTTGTTAGAACATTTGACAATGTTCATTGTAGGGATAGGCTCAAGTGAGGTGAAGAAACTATGCTATGAGGTAATATATTTGGTTGCACCACTATCAAAGTACTAAACATTCGAGTCTACTAGAGACATACACAACTCATGAGAAGATGGATCATAGCTATAAACAATAGTAAATACCCTCTTCATTCTAAACAACTTTAGCAAGCTTTGTTTTATGTGTAGAGGCGTCTATATCAACCATTCTAGCCGCTTTCTCTTTTACCTCCTTACCTTTTCCCTTGTGAATAGCAAAGAAGCTTGATCTGCAACATGCATAATTGAATTTTTTGACCTAGACTGGTCTTCCTACAACAAAACAGAGACTAACTCTTGAAGAATTCAAGAATTGGGATTACTTTTCATCATCAACCAAAGAGTAGAAGCAAAACTCCCATATGAATCTAGAATATTATTAAGAACAATATATAGAAGTTGTTACACTTATGTGTCCCTCGTGTAGCTTTGATGTGAACCTTTTCCCTATACATGGGCACTTTTTACTCTAGTGCTGGCTAGAGGTTTTTTCCCCATGTTACCACATACTTGATACTCTCATATGTGGTGGTACTTTGCTTAGGGATATTATTCAACTCTTACTTCAGTTCAGTTTATCGATCACTAGAGAGAGCTATTCTAGCCATCGTCTTCTCCGTGTGTCTTGCTGTGTTTGTGCTCTTTGTGTGTGCTTCTCGTGTGTCTCTCGCACTTCTACACACACCCAACAGTGGTATCAGAGCAGGTTCAGCTTCTTCTCAAGTTTCGGTTTTTCGCGTCGCGGTGCGCGCGCACTTTAACAGTGCAAATCGACTTCAGAGCATAGAAGTGTGAATTTTAGCAGCCCGGAAACATTTCCACCAGGTGTGCTTGGGTTTTACCCCCATTTCGAAGCCATTCGTGCAGTCAGAATCGCCATCAGAGTGACGGTTTGTGAGCTGAAATTTCAGCACTCATTTCAGTTTTCGTCGAAGTGAAGATTTTGTCACATTCTTGTTCCTTAGTGAAATGGCGGGCAGCAATGACTTGTTTGGCATGCTTCAAACTGAAGATAAGCTTGATGGGACCAACTATCCGATGTGGTCTTACATGATGAAGCACGTTCTTGTTGCAAAACAACTTTGGAACATAATGGCAGATGTAGATCAAAGACCGGCAGGTGCTTCTACTTCACAGTCTACTGTCACAGATGGAGCTTCTTCTTTGAGTACAGTGGTTTCTCCTTCTCCACCTACACAGGAGCAGCTTAGATGGGATGGAAAAGATGCTCAAGCTCATGCTTTGATTGCGCTTTCAGTGAAGCGTCATATAGTTCCACACATTCGGTCATGTTCTACATCACAACAGGCATGGGACACTCTTGCTTCTTTGTATGCCGTGCGTAATGAAGCACGTGTTGCATACTTGAGGAAGCAACTTGAGGATGTATGTATGGCTGAAAATGAGTCAGTAGATGTGTATGTGACACGCATCAAGGACTTGAAAGAGCAATTGGCAAACATAGATGAGATCATTCCGGATGCATCACTCATTTCTACATTGTTGAAAGGATTACCAGAATCTTTTCAAAGCTTTGCTACTACACTTCGTTTGGTTGCAAAAGGAAATCCTAATATGTATGCATTTGATGAGGTCGTGTCTCTTCTTTTGCAAGAAGAGAAAGCTAGAGTGAATAGGAGTGGTTTGATTGAAGGAACGCAAGCACTTGCTATCTCACAAAAGGGGAAAAGCAAGTATGGTTCAGCTTTTGGTTCATCAAAACCAAAGCCTCAAGCTTCCTCTTCCACTCATTCCTCTAATGATGGTGATTTGCAAAAGAAGAAGAGATGCAAATATTGCTGGAAGGCTGGTCATACTATTGATGAGTGTAGAAAGCTTGCTAAACGCAATGAAAAGAAGAAGGAATCCGGCATGTCTATTGCTGAAAATTCAGCAAATGCAAAGAATGATGAAGCTAACATGGCTCAAGATTTTTTGGGCATGTGTTGTTACATGTCATTATGATGTTTCTTTACATTCTAAATGCATGGTTGTGAGTGAGGCTGATTCGGATTGGTTCTTTGATAGTGGTGCTTCAAAGCACATAACATCATGCAAAAGATTTTTTGCCTCTTTGAAAGATGCACCTAAAGGAGGACATGTGGTGTGTGCAAACAATGCCTCTTATCCTATCATTGGAGTAGGAGAAATTGAGCTTACGGCTGCAAATGGAGGTGTGATTCTCTCGAAAAATGCATTGTATGTGCCCGGTATCAAGAAGAACTTAATTTCAGTTCCGTTGATTGCCAAAGCAGGACTTCATGTACACTTTGTTGATGATAAGTGTATGGTTCATGATTTCAGCAATGGCGATGTTATCGTGATGTCCGGTACATTATGTGGTGGTTTGTATCGCATGGATACATACAAGAGGGCTGCCTCGAATGCCTTGGTTGCTCATACTTCTTCCATGGCTGAAATGGAGCTTTGGCATGCTCGTTTTGGTCATTTAAACTTCAATAGTTTGCTCTACTTGCAAAAGAAGGACATGGTTATTGGCTTGCCTACACTTGAGTCCATTGAAAAGCATGCATGTGAAGGTTGCATTCTTGGAAAAATGCATCGTGATTCTTTTCCAAAAGATAGTCACACACACACTACAAGAAAATTGCAACTTGTTCATAGTGATGTATGTGGTCTGGTCAAGACTCCATCTTTTGGGAAGCATGTATATTTTGTTACCTTCATTGATGATGCTACTTGCCATACATGGGTGTATCCTATGAAAGCAAAGAATGAGGTATTTTCTTGCTTCAAAGCATTTTTAGCTATGGCTGAAAATTTTTCTTCACAAAAGCTTTTGACTCTACGCACGGATTGTGGTGGTGAGTACATGTCACATGATTTAATGCTTTTCTTTGTGAAAGAGGTATTTCACACCAATGTACGGTGCCATATACACCTCAACAAAATGGTGTTGCCGAGCGTAAAAATAGAACTTTACTTGAAATGGCACGATGTATGGTTAAAGGAAAGCATCTTCCTCATAAGTTTTGGATGGAAGCGGTCATGTGTGCAAATTATGTGTTGAATCACTGCCCTAAAAAAAGCATTGAGAGTCATCACTCCTTATGAGGCTTGGAATGGTCATAAGCCTATGGTTAGTCATATGCGTGTGTTTGGTTGTTTGGCATATGCTCTTGTGCCATCACAACAACGTCACAAACTTGATGACAAGGCAAAGAAATGTATATTTGTTGGTTATAGTGCTGAAAGTAAGGGATATCGGTTGTACCATCCATTGACGAACACAATTATTGTGAGTCGAGATGTGGTATTTGCTGAAAATTCAGTTTTCCCTCTACTTGAATGCAAAAAACTGCCAACAGTTAGCTCACAAGATGTGTTTGATACACTCATGCCTTTGTTCCAAAATGGTGCGCTTGACTATGGCCATGTAGACCAGCCAACTGAGGTTCAAAGGGCTGAAAAATTCCAGCCAAATAGGGCTGAAAATGTGGATAATTTTCAGCCAAACATGGCTGAAAAAATTCAGCCAAAAAATGTCAAAACTGTTGGAAATTTCGAGCCACATATGGCTAAACATATGCGACAAAATATGGCTGAAACTGAGCATGAAATTCTGCCCACACATGATGTACATATTGAAGATGTTTTACATAATGAACGCATGTCTATCAAGAGTGCACAATCTATGCCAAAGTGGCTAAAACAAACTTTGCAGGACAGCAAATTGAGTGCACCTTTACTTGGTAGAACAAGATCAAGCTCTCACCATGCATCAAGTAATTTTGTGGATTATTCTCTTATTGCTACAACATGTAATGAAGAGCCACTTTCTTTTGAAGATGCATGTGACGATTCACAATGGATGAGTGCTATGCAATGAGAAATGGATTCCATACATAGGAATGGTACTTGAGAGTTATGTGGATTGCCAAAAGGAAAGAATGCCATTGGTACAAAGTGGGTTTATAAGATTAAGAGAAAATCTGATGGTAGCATTGATCGCTACAAAGCTAGATTGGTTGCCAAAGGATATGCGCAACAATATGGCATTGACTATGAGGAAACTTTTGCACCTACTTCACGCATGACTACCATTCGTACCGTGGTTGCATTGGCTGCCCATCGAGGTTGGAAAGTGCATCAATTGGACATAAAAACAGCCTTCTTGAATGGAGATTTGCAAGAAGAGGTCTATGTGAAGCAACCTCTTGGATATGCTATGAAAGGGAAAGAGCATATGGTTTGTCGCTTGCATAAAGCTTTGTATGGTCTCAAACAAGCTCCACGTGCATGGTATGACAAAATACATAAGCACTTGATTGCTCTTGGCTTCACATGTAGTCCGATTGAAAGCACACTCTATGCACGCAAAAATGGGGCTGATCTTATAGTGCTTGTTCTTTATGTTGATGACATACTCTTGACTGGGTCATGTGATGCAAAACTTGACATTCTTATGGCTGCTTTGCATCACACTTTTGATGTCACTTATCTTGGTCTTTTGAGCTACTATCTTGGCATCCAGTTTGTATCCGTTGAGGGGGGAATTGTTATGCATCAAGCAAAGTATGTTGAAAAACTACTTCAGCATTTTGACTTTGAGGATTGCAAGCCAGTTTCCACACCAGTTGAGACAGGATTTAGATTCTCAGTTGAGGATTCCAGTGATGCATTTGACACTTCTCTTTATCAGCAGGCTGTGGGATGTCTTATATATGCATGCAAGACAAGGCCGGATATACAGTATGCAGTTTCCCAGTTGAGTCGATTCATGCATAGCCCTGGCACTAAGCATTGGCAAGCAGTGAAACGTGTGTTTAGATATCTTCGAGGCACTTTGAGCTTAGGTCTCTTTTATGGAAGAGATGTCCAACCATGCTTGCATGCTTTTATAGATAGTGATTGGGCTGGTTGTTATGATACTCGCGTGTCCACTAGTGGTAATTGCTTTTTCCTTGGAGACTCATGCATATCTTGGTTGAGTAAGAAGCAACCTACAGTGGCGACATCGAGTTGTGAAGCTGAGTACAGGGCAGTTTTCACAGCTACAGTGGAGTGTATATGGCTGAGACGCCTATTGATGGATCTTTGCATGGAGATTGATGCTGCTATGCATATTCTCACAGATAGTCAGAGTGCTTTGGCTGTTGCACGAAACCCAGTGTTTCATGCACAGACCAAACATATTGAGGTGCATTATCACTATGTGAGAGAGCGCCTTCATGCAGGAGATATTGATTTGGTATATGTGCCTACACAAGATAATGTGGCAGACATATTCACCAAAGCTCTTCCACGGGAAAAGTTTGAAGCTTTTTGCAAAGCTTTAGGCTTATTACCTTGTGGGGGCTGATCTGTCACTCCCTGTATGTGCTCACATCATTCGCTCCAGGGGGGTTTATTACACTTATGTGTCCCTCGTGTAGCTTTGATGTGAACCTTTTCCCTATACATGGGCACTTTTTACTCTAGTGCTGGCTAGAGGTTTTTTCCCCATGTTACCACATACTTGATACTCTCATATGTGGTGGTACTTTGTACTTAGGGATATTATTCAGCTTTTACTTCAGTTCAGTTTATCGATCAATAGAGAGAGCTATTCTAGCCATCGTCTTCTCCGTGTGTCTTGCTGTGTTTGTGCTCTTTGTGTGTGCTTCTCGTGTGTCTCTCACACTTCTACACACACCCAACGGAAGTGAACTATCTAGAAAAATTTCATCAGCAGGAATCAGGTGCTCTTTCAAATATTTGATCTTTGTCAAAAACTTTTCCACTGAATCTCCTTCATTCATATGCTCACTCTTCAACTATCTTTGGTGGTAAACAATAGGAGCCTCATTTATTGCTTGGTATAATGTTGTAAGAGTATCCCAAGCATCTTTTGTTGCCTTGTAGGAGCAAGTTATCAATGCATGTGCATGTGCATCTCTACCATCCCAACAAACTTTCTCTATAGTAGGTGCAACAAGAACCGCAGTGCAACTAGGAAATTGAAGATCGTCATCTTCAACACCATCTACATCATCTTCAATCACTGTATTTGCAAGTGTACTAGAACATTTTTCAACACCCTACACAATATTCCATAGCTTTTTTGCTATGAATACATGACATAGAACATATGCCCACAATGGGTAATTAACCCATCCAGCTTATCCTCAATAGCCAACATACGGAGTACATCATTGCTTTCAACCATGGTTGGTGAAAAAAATACCCTAATGCAATAAATTGATTGTATCTAAAAATTTTGAATAGAAACACCACATCGAGCTCTACTAAATCTATAACAAAATTTGAGGTGGTTGTATGGTCAACCAACATTTACATACATGTTTGGCACAAAAGGACAAAATTTTCTCGACAGTCCTTGTGATAGCGTGTTTGAAGGGAAACGAGCTCAAATCAAAATTCTCATGCCACAAAGCAAATATTTTTTGAACGTTTGGTTCCCCCAAGTTCTATCCATCTTGAGGTCCTCAATGCCTAAATAACTAAGATCTCTTAGTAAATAATTCGCCTATATTTAAGATCCACTTATCTAACCCAATAGGAACCTCCTAAACTTTTATTGGAATCATTTCATGGATATTTGAGACCTTTCTTGCATTTTAGAGATTCTACAAAAGATCCATACCTATCAGGAGCTTGCAAACTAGCTTTATCCTATTAAAGCAATCCAAAGAAAAAGAATCTAAGTGAAAAAAAGTCCACCAATGAGTTTCGTATACACTTCTTCAAAAATGATTGGGAGAAATATGCTCCGAGTATGAATGCACCTACAAGTCATTCTCCTCTCCCCGGTCTAGTTATTAAGCCAAAAGGTTAATTTTATGTCAAAACTCTTTGAAACTTAGACCAAGTTCTTAATGTGCATGAAAGAACTACCTTGCAAGGAGTGGAAATCTTGAAAGAAAAACTTAGAATACAAAGAGAAAGAGACAACCACAAACATGTACATGAACAAAAATAAGATTTGTCTTAATTGACTAGATCCTTGCACGTATAAAATTTTTCACATGATTGCCATAAGATGGAGCTTTATTATGTTGTGGATACAAAAGAACCTTTTTGGGTTTTTCCACTTCCTATTGAAAACGGTACCTCCCATGTGGATGTCTATGAGTTGAAAATTGAAGCACGATCCATAGAAACATGTGTAGATGATGAGGGGCAAGATTATTATATTCCCATCTAAAAGATATACCACGATCAATTTTCATACCAAGGAGAGCCAACATTTGGAAATTGTGCACCATACATGCTAGCAATATCAACATAAGAATCTAGAGTTTTGTCAGTTCACCCAAAAGTGCCTATCCAACCACCCTAGTCACTAAGTCTAAAAGCCTACTTCGTGAACATGTATCCAACCTTCATACATTTTAAGATGTACGCACAATTTCTATGATGGACAAGGTGATCCTAGATAGTGTGAAGTAGAATTTCCCTAAATGATTAGAGTAGAATGGGTGGATGATACTTTCATGCAATACCATGCATTTGGGCTAAACCTATGAGAAAAATCATTAGCATGGTTCCAACTACTAAACATGGATGATATTCAAGACATTGATGAATTTCTCTGGATTTTTGCCAAATGAATTTCTAAAAATAGATGTTGGACATGATGATTCAAGAAAAGTCATAAGCTTCAAGAGAGACTCAAGTGAGATGATAAGGGGAGATGTTAGAATATTCTAATGAGAAGGTAATGGCATATTTTCTAGATGGCATGAAAAATGGGAAAGTATAGATAATAGTCATATGCATGCAACCCACCCCACTAGCAAATTTCATCCAAAAATGCATTAGTATTGATGATACCCTAGGCCATGAAGCTATTCTAGAAGAATCTCAAGTGAAGAAAACCCAAATTTTTATGTCAGTATCTTCATCTAAGAAATGTGTGGCTGAAGCAATTTCTAGAAGGCTTGGATGGGCCCAAGATTTTCAACCTTTTGAAGAGTACACGGATTGGCACTGCCAATAACCAGGATCACATCCTTATTCATTTCAATTCCCTCTATTGGAACATCACACTCAACCTCAAAGAATTGCACTAGAACCTAAATTTCCTCCTCACTACACTCATCATCTAAGCCCATGATTGAGTTTCCCTCCTAGGTTTCAAAAAAAAATTGTACTGGGACCACTACGTATAGGAAATCAATAATGAGCTCTAGCAAACTATGTCAGACTGTGCAATACGTGTAACCCAACACGAACCAATGTATGTCACATATGATCTTTCCATCTTGGAAAGTCAGTGCCATCAAACCGAGAAGACACCATGCTGACAATCCAAGAGACTATAAATATAACAAGAGACTAGAAACAATACTCTATCCTCAATAGGATCACACCTGCATGCCCATATGCATAACTCACATCATAAATATCTTGCTGGAGAAGAAACCATGTGAACCACATATCACATAATCATGCATCTAGCATGCACATAAAACCATGAGCATAAGCTTGCTCACCAAGTCTCCAAACTGACCAAGTAGATGTGAAAGAATCCTGGGAAAAATTCGATAGAGTATCCCTTGTAAAATGAGCAATCAAACAAGATAACCAATAGCAAAAGAACAATGAAGAATCTATCACCACTTGTCACTGATCCAATCAAAGATAATGGCAAATATATATCAAAAAACCGATGGCAATACATGCCAATACAATGTCGATAAACCTCCCACTCAAGAATGAATCCTACAAGATGATCCAACCTATCACGAATAACCCCTGACCAAGTCCAAGTAAATGGAGATAAGCAATGATCCAAAGCTATCACACAAGCTTCAAGATCCACTAGAGTTCTCTTCTAGCATAAAAACCGTCAAAATTTTGACAACATCTCCTTTGTGAAATGGACTCTAGAACAAAAATAACCATGTGGGAATCATCATCCACATATGCCAAGAATCACATTGGTAAATATATATCAAATCAATGAACATATGCTAAAATAATAGCCAATCAAGGTGACAAAGGGATGTGCAATTGAGGCTCCAATCTGGATCATGTACCTACAAAGAAAACCAAGATACAAGTACTAACCAAGATCCAAAATCAACTCTCATAAAATGACGTGCAACCAGCAAGTAAATCTGTAACCAAGTGGCATAAGCAAGATAGAGACCACATGCCACTATACATCCACTGACAATGCCATGATCAAACTCATGATGACATAAACCTAAAAAAGAATGTATACCACAATGTCATCCCACATGGAAAACACGTGACAAGATCATGCTCTACTCTCATATGGAGGATCTACCATAGTGATCACACATGGACAATGCCTTGAAGCTCTAAAAATAAGTGCTCGCATGCCAAAAAGTCTCTCTCGAAGAAGTTCCAAAGCAAATTGAACCTCCAAAAGCAACTAGGGTTCTTGTGGTGAAAATATACTACTCTGTGTTTTGTTGTTTCAGAGATGATAAACTCTAAATTTGAACTTTTGCTCTTCAACAAACTTCAAGAACTCTTTTTTGGCTATGTAAAGATATAAAGAACTCCTCAATTGGAGATGTGTAGCTAAAGATATACACAAAACAAGCATCTTCTCTGAATTTCATTTTCACTTGCAACACTACTGCTCTGTGTTTTGCAATTTCGGCGACCAGACACTTTGAATTTGGAACTAAGTTCTTTCACAAACTTGTAGTTATCTTTCCAAAGCTATGCACAACAAGTTGAATCACTCGAATCCAACTTGTAAAACTCAAATTATGACCCAAAAGCTGACCTACTCTCCAAGTGATTATAGATTCATCTTCTACATCAGTCTACGTTTTTTGAATTTTCAGCAAGGTTCTAAGAAAGAAGAAGAGCCTCTTGATTTTGATCTGCCAGAGATGGAGGTAGATGCTCCAGATGAGCATCAAACTTCAAAAGTCCTTAAAGATAGCGTCTTAGTTAGAGAAGCCAGATGGAAGCTTAAGGATCTTAAGCCGCCAAGATATCATGGCTCAACTAGCGCTAGGACTGCTGACGCGGTTGAGCAGTGGCTCAGCAAGTGGGAACAGTGTTTTCGTCTGTGTCATATCACTGATGATAGGCACAAGATTCAGCAAGGCCACTTATAATCTTATGGATGTCGCTCATAGGTGGTGGCGTAAGATAGAGCAGGATAAGAAGGAGCCCACGACATGGGATCAATTCAAAATCCTGTTTTATAATAATTTTGTACCACCTGATGAGAGGTCTAGAGCACTAGACACCTGGTTCTTCATTAGTCATAAGAATCAGTCAGTTTAGGAATACACAGATCGGTATAGAGAGGTACTTCTTAAAGTACCTGATACCATTCTAGAGTTTCTTCAAGTCCACAAGTTTGTCTTGGGACTCAGAGAAACTATCCGACCTTTAGTGAGAAAGGAGCGGTGTCAGTCTTTGGCATAGGCCACAGAGATGTCCTTGGTTTATGAGGATGGCCACAGGAGCACAAGTTCCCAGGGTCAGAGATCCCCATGGACTAGGGTTAGCCGACCTTTCCATGCTTTGACTCCTGGTTCGGTCAGTGCACAGCCTTCTAGGGAGGCTAAGCAGGTGCACATGATCCAAGCAGTCTCAGGAGGTAAGAGAAAAGTGTCAGCTCTGGCTGAGAGGGCATATAACCGATCCATTCTTACCCCTCAGCAGAAAGAGAAGGCAATGAAAGAGGGTTTGTGCTATGGATGCTTAGGACAACACTTATATAAGGATTGTCCTAAAAAGAAAAAGATAGCAGCCACCATAGTCATAAATCCGACTCAGGCAGGGGGTGGGAGTGACGATGAATTTGGGGATCCCCCATCTCCATTATCATCTCCCATAGTGGCCATGACGGTCACTAAGAAGGTTCCGACTGTGCCAGATGTTGTGCTTTCGCCAGTGGCACAGAAAGGATACCGATTCCCAGATTCTGAGCTTATTGTTATGAGAGGAGTCGTGGCAGGACAGCCTGTCAAGGTACTCTTTGACACAGGTTCGACTCATAACGTTATTAGTTCCCGATTAGTCAAGAGGTTATGCTTAGATACGGTACAGTCAGATTATACTTATACCGTAGAGCTAGCTGACGGGAAGGGAACTGAGACTTGGGATAGACGAGTAGTTGATCTTCCTATTCAGATCCAGTCCTATGAGGACAGATTGGATTTTGAGATAGCAAGATTAGCACGATTCGATATAGTTCTTAGTAAGAAGTGGCATGCGAGGAAGAAACCAGTCATTGATTTTACTTTGCATGTGTATCAGTTTGAGCATGAGGGAAGGAGATTACTGATCCGTGCAGAACCAGATCTCCAAGAGACGCGATTGGTGACTGCTACCAAGTTGCTCAAAATTGATTGTAAGTATATCTATTTTCTTTATTTCATGTATTTGTCGTATGTTGAGATGGATTCATGCAGTCATGGAGACTCTAGTTGGAATGCTCCAGCACTTTCAGCTAAAGTGAGAGCAGAATTCCAAGAGTTGTTTTTAAAGGAATTACCTTCAGGTTTGCCTCCTTGCAAGAATATAGAGCATAGAATCGAATTGGTACCAGGAGCGAGTTCGACCGCTCGGCCACCATTTCGAATGAGTTTGCAGGAGGAAAATGAAGTCCGCAAGGTCGTGGACGAGTATCTTCAAAAAGGGTTGATTAGACCCAGCTATTCACCCTTTGCCGCACCAGTTCTTCTTGTGAAGAAGAAGGATGGATCTTATAGGATGTGCGTTGATTATCGAGCACTCAATAAGATCACTATTAGACACAGATATCCTATGCCCCAGATTGATGATCTTTTAGATGCTCTAGGTGGAGCCATTGTATTTAGTAAGATAGATTTAAAGAGTGGCTATCATCAGATTAGAGTAAAAGATCATGATGTACATAAGACAGCTTTCAGGACCCGTTTTGGTCATTATGAGTATTTGGTCATGTCTTTTGGTTTGACGAATGCTCCAGCTACATTTATGATGTTAATGAATGATATTTAAGACCTTTCATAGGAAAGTGTGTTGTTGATTTTGTGGATGATTTGCTAGTGTATAGTAGGACTGTGCATGAGCATGAAAATCATTTAAGGTTTGTGTTGAATATTTTAAAAGAAAATAAGCTGTATGTAAATCCAGAGAAGACACAGTTGTTTCTTCCGAGGATAGACTATCTAGGGCATGTGATTTCAGCCGATGGGGTTCAGATGGATCCTAAGAAGGCACCAGTTATTTTAGCATGGCCTACTCCTCAGGATGAGGGGCAGTTACGGTCATTCTTAGGACTTTCCGGTTTTTATCAGAAATTCATCTCTTCATATTCGTCGATAGCAGCACCTATGACGAATTTGCTTCAAGGCAAAATTCCATTTGCATGGAAGCAAGAGCAGCAAGAGAGTTTTGATACTCTGAAACAAGCTGTTTCAGAGGCTCCTATACTCAAAGTGGTAGATCCTCAGAAACCATTTGAGTTAGAGACAGATGCTAGCGGCATAGCCATAGGCGCAGTCTTGAGTCAAGATGGCAGGCCAATAGCTTTTGAAAGTAAGAAGTTAAGTAGTGCACAACGCAATTGGCCGGTGCATGAACAAGAGTTGTATGCGGTGGTGCATGCACTTAAAGTTTGGAGACACTATCTTTATGGTTCAGACTTTAAGGTATTCACAGATCATCATACACTCAAGTATTTCTGTAGTCAGCCAGATCTTCGAGGCCGACAGGCTCGTTGGGCTGAGCTCATGCAAGAATTTCACATGGAAATCTTGTATAGAAGAGGCAAAGAAAATATAGTAGCTGATGCATTATCTCGAATAATGTATCAAATGAGCTTTACAGTTTTAGAAAGCTCATTGCTTCAAGAAATTAAGGAAGCACAGGTGGAAGATCCACATTTGTTACAGATAGTTAGAGCCATTAGTAATGACTCTATTTTAGGAGACGGGACAGTTCCAGCTGTTTCTTCTTCTACGAAAGCAAACAAGTCCATTCCATATTCCAATTTCTCATAGGAGAATGGAATAGTGAAGCGGAAAGGAAAGGTTTGTGTGCCAGATTCCCGGGATTTGAGAAAGAAAGTCATGCATGATAACCATGATGTTCCCTGCATAGGACATCCTGGTGTTGACAAGACAATACAGCTTGTTAGAAGAACATTTTGGCGGCCTGGATTAGCCAGAGATATCCATACTTATGCTCAACAATGCTTTATGTGTCAAGTCAACAAAGCAGAAAGGGTAAAGACACCAGGTCTTTTACATCCTTTACAAGTTCCAGATCATAACTGGGATAGTATATCCATGGACTTCATAGTGGGGTTACCGCGAACCCAAAGGAAGCGGGATACAATCCTAGTTGTGGTAGATAGACTGAGCAAGATGGCTCATTTCATACCCACGCAGGAGACGATAGAAGCTCCACAGGTAGCGGAGTTGTTTATCCAGAATATCTTCAGATTGCATGGGTTACCTACATCCATAGTCTCAGATAGGGATGTCAGATTTACAGGACACTTCTGGAAGTTTGTATTTGACAAACTGAAAGTGTCACTAAAAATGAGTAGTGGTGATCATCCACAGACAGATGGTCAGACCGAGAGGGTCAACCAAATTCTAGAGGATATGTTAAGGGCATATGTTTCTGAGAGACAGACAGATTGGGATAGTTATTTGCCATTAGTAGAGTTTGCTTATAACAATAGACCTCACAAGGTGACTGGGATGTCTCCTTTCGAGATGAACTATTGCATCAATCCCACTGCTCCCAGTACCATAGGAATGCCTAAGAAATGTCCTGGTGCTTCTCAATTCTTAGCCAACCTCCAAGAAAACCTTGAAATAGCTAAAGCCAAGATGCAGCAAGCAGCTGATAGAGCCAAAGAGTATGCTGATAGGAAAAGATCTCCTCGATCCTTTGAGGAAGGAGACCGAGTCTTCCTTCAGGTACCAGCTAGATCTACTTCATTATCCACAGGGAAGTGTAGTAAGCTATCACCAAGGTATTGTGGACCTTGGAAGATAGTAAAGAAGTTGAGTGATGTTGCATACCGATTAGAGTTTCCTCCAGATTGCAGAGTCCATCCAGTGTTTCATGTCAATAAACTAAGAAAGTATATATCTAGGGAGGATAATCTAATAGAGGGTATTGTTTCTTTGCAGGACACCGATAGAGACGATCATTCTCCAGACAGAATACTAGATAGGAGACAGAAACGGTTGAGGAATCGTGTCATCCAAGAGTATCTAGTAGCCTAGAGAGGATTATCACTTGCTGACTCTACTTGGGAATCAGCAGCTCTGGTTCGCAAGTACTTTCCCTCATTGATCATTGAGGACAATGATCTTTAGAAGGGGGAGAGAGTGTCAGACATTGGTCTACAGAGACCATTCTATGTGTGTGTGGGACGAGGGCTAGTTAGCCAAGGTCCTAAGCTCGGCAGTATATCCTAAGGTATTTGATGGTTAGTGGGGATGAGTGTTGCATGCTGGCCACATGGCGACGCTAGAACATTCCAGATCACTGCTATTTTAGATACAAGAGGATATAAATGGATGGGAGGAGAGTGGCACACACATCATTCGCAAGTTTCTTGAGGAAAGCCTCACAGTCTTCATGATGTTGGAGATGCATTTGATGCTGTTCTCTATCAGCAGGCTGTTGGATGCTTGATTTACTTATGCATTACTCGACCAGATATTCAGTTTGTTGTCTCACAGATGAGCAGGTTTATGCATTGCCCAGGAGTCACGCATTGGAAGGCGGTTAAGCGCATCTTTCACTACTTGAGTGGTACTCGGCTACTTGGGTTGTTTTATCCCAAGGGGGGATCACTACCGCCAGATTTGCATGCTTTTTTGAATCAGATTGGGCTGGTTTCTATGACACTCGTGTGTCCACCAGTGGTTTTTGCTTCATGCTTGGTATCTCATGTATATCTTGGTTGAGCAAGAAGCAGCCTACTGTCCCCACTTCCAGTTGTGAGGCTGAGTATAGGGTAGCTTTCACAGTGACTGTTGAGTGTGTGTGGCTCAGACGCCTTATGGCTGATTTGGGTGTTGGCTAGTCTTCTGCCACCACCATCTTCACTGACAGTCAGAGCGCATTGGCAGTTGCGAGGAACCCTGTGTTTCATGCTCGCACTAAGCACATTGAGGTGCATTATCACTATGTTAGGGAGACGTTTTCTGCTTGGGAGATCAGCTTGGCATATGTGCCCACGCAGGAGAACATTGCAGACCTTTTCACGAAGGCTCTGCCTAGGGAGAAGTTTGAAGCTTTCCGCAAAGCTTTGGGCTTACTTCCTTTTGTGGAGTGCTTTCCACATAGCTTGGCACTTCCTTATACATGAGTGCCAGCTCCTTGTTCACCGCATCACTCCCAGGGGGATTTGTTGATATATATAGGTAGTGATGTGTGTGAACACACTAGGACCGCCGGGGCACTTTTCCCTCTTTAGGAGGTTTTTTTCCCCCGGCTTGTATATACGCCTATTGCCCTAATGGGCTACTAATCTTTGTACATTCTCTACTAATACATTCACTATTGTGTGTTTGTGCTCCAAGCTTCTTCTTCTTCCTTGTGTTGTTCGCGTGCTTCCGCAGACATCTATCTCCAACAGTACCCAGCAAAAATACATTTTACTACCTTATCATCTAATTTTCTGCGATGTTGTTCAGGCACTAGTGCATATGCCAAACAACCAAAAACACGTAGATGAGAAACATATGGCTTGCGGTCATGCCAAGCCTCATATGGAGTGATAGACTGCAGCGCTTTAGTGGGACACTTGTTCAGTACATATGCTGCACACATGACAGCCTCAAGCCAGAAACTATGTCGTAAAGCCTGACTTTTGACCATGCACCTCGCCATCTCCATGAGTGACCTCTTCTTTCATTTAGCAACTCCATTCTGTTGAGTTGTATAAGGCACTATACACTGGTGTTTTATCCCATGTTCAGCCAGAAATGCATTAAAACCAAAAGACATATATTCCCCCCCTCGATCAGAACGGAGGGTGCCCATTTTACATGCTGATAGATTTTCAACCAAAACCAAAAACTGTTTAAAGCACATGAACACTTCGTACTTTGCTTTGAGTGGATATACCCATGCATGCCTGGAAAAATCATCAATGAAAGTCACGAAGTAAAGGTAATTTCCAAAAGAGGGTGTTTGCATAGGACCATAGACATCACTATGTACAAGCTGCAATTTCTGTGTAGCCCGAATTGAACCATCTTTTGGAAAGGAGGAACGCTGCATTTTGCCCAAAATACAGCCTTCACAAACATGTTTTCCAGGTTTCTCAAGTTTGGGCAAAGAGGACACCATTTTAGATTTCTGCAGGCATAGCAGACTAGCAAAATTCAGATGAACAAAGCGTGCATGCCAAAGCTTTGCATCTAACATAGACTGAGAATCATTTACTGCACATGCCAAATCATTTTCAGATCTTTCATAGTCTATAAGCTTATACATCCCACGACATAAAGTGCCAGAAGCAATAATAACATCGCCATTTGATTGATCATGAACTGTACATCTGTCATAAACAAATTTCACAACCAAGCAAATTTGGCTAATGCAGAAAGTGATAATAAATTCTTCTTGATCCCTGGCACAAATAAAGCATCTAACAAAGTGAAAGAACTACCATCAGCAGTAGTCAAAATGATCTTACCAACTCCCATAACAGGATAAGAGGAGTTGTTGGCGCATGTAACAGTATTCCCTGTAGGGGCAGGCTCGAGTGAAGAGAAGAAACTGCGCTACGAGGTAATATGTTTGGTCGCGCCACTGTCAAAGTACCAACATCTGAGTCTACTGCAGACATGCACTGCTCATGAGAAGATGGGTCAAAACTGCAAACAGTAGTGAATGCCCATTCTTCTTACGGCACAAGATTAGCAGACTCCGTTTTTTGTGAAGACAGTACTTACAAAACAATTGTTGATATATTTAGGTAGTGATGTGTGTGAACACTCTAGGACCGCCGGGGCACTTTTTCCCTCTTTAGGAGGTTTTTTTCCCCCGGCTTGTATATATGCCTATTGCCCTAAAGGGCTACTTATCTTTGTACATTCTCTAGTAATACATTCAGTCTTGTGTGTTGTGCTCCAAGCTTCTTCTTCTTCCTTGTGCTATTTGTGTGCTTCTGCAGACGTCTAACTCCAACAATTCGTATCAGAGCAGGTCGTCGCTTCTTTTAGGGCGCCGTCGACACTCCTCCGTTTGCAGTCTCAGATTCGCATGAAATTTTGTGAGCATACTCAGGGTGTTTCCTAGATCAAAACAGCTTGGCTATGTGGTGCCGAAATCGCGATCTGAGCTCGTTTCGGCCTCCGAACGCACTATCGTAGCGCTTGTGCAGGCTATTTCGTCCTTTTGTGCCAAAGGTATATACCAGTTTCTGTTTGCCAGTTTAAGCGTCTCGAAGTCTGCTACAGGTCTAGCAGAACTCGTTTGGGCAGTTCCGTTCAACTTTTTGAGATATAGTCAATTTTCTGCATCAAGGTATTTTAGTCACCGGCCATGGCTGAAAGTAGTGATGTATTCCGTATGTTGGCTGTTGAGGATAAGTTGGATGGTACCAACTACCCATTATGGGCTTATATGATGCGACATGTACTGGTTGCAAAAGGATTGTGGAACATTGTGCAGGGTGTTGAAAGACGTCCTGTTACACCTATAACGACAGGTACTGCAAATATAGGTGTTGGAGCTGATGAAGATGGTGTCGAAGATGATATTCCGCAGATTCCTGTTCGTGTTGCTATTTCTGTTGCACCTACTATAGAGCAGATTTGTTGGGATGGCAGAGATGCCCAGGCACATGCATTGATAGCTTTGTCTGTCAAACGTGCCATTATTCCTCACATTCGCTCTTGCAGAACAGCAAAGGATGCTTGGGATACACTTACCACTTTGTACCAGGCTAGGAATGAGGCTCATGTTGCTTACCTTTGAAAACAGTTGGAGAGTGAGCACATGAATGAAGGTGATTCTATGGATAGTTTTCTTACAAAGATCAATGACCTGAAGGAACAATTGATTTCTGCTGATGAGGTTATACCAGATAGCTCACTTGTGAAGACCGTTCTGAATGGTCTTCCTGATTCATATCAGAGTTTTGCCTCTACTCTTCGGTTGATGATGAAAGGCAATCCGAATGCCTTGTCATTTGAGGAATTAGTCTCTGTTCTATTGCAGGAAGATCAGTCCAGGCAGAACAGGTCCATTATGCGTGTTGCAGATCAAGCTTTCCTGGCTAGTCAGAAGGGCAAACGAAAATGGAGCTCTTCTACTAGTAAGCAGAAATCTGCAAATGCTGCACAATCGAAGAACCAGGATAAAGATGAGAAGAAATCAGAAAAGCAGAAATTGTTCTACAAGTACTGTAAAGGAAATGATCATATTATAAAGAACTCTCCAAAACTGGCTGCTAAAGAGGCAAAGAAGAAAGAGGCTGGAATAGTTGTTGCAGAGGCCTCTACACCAAAAACAGAGTCTGCAAATCTTGTGCAGGAAGAAGAATGGGCGTTTACTACTGTCTGCAGTTTTGACCCATCTTCTCATGATCAGTGCATGTCTGCAGTAGACTCAGATGTTTGGTACTTTGACACTGGGGCAAACCAAACATATTACCTCGCAGCCCAGTTTCTTCTCTTCACTCGAGCCTGCCCCTACAGGGAATACTGTCACATGCGCCAATAACTCCTCTTATCCTGTTATGGGAGTTGGTAAGATCATTCTGACTACTGCTGATGGTAGTTCTTTCACCTTGTCAGATGCTTTATTTGTGCCAGGGATCAAAAAGAACCTGTTATCAGTTTCTGCATTAGCCAAGATTGGCTTGGTTGTGAAATTCGTTGATGACAGGTGTACAGTTCATGATCTCTAAAATGGCGATGTGATTATTGCTTCTGGCATTTTATGTCGTGGGCTGTATAAGCTCATAGACTATGAAAGATCTGTGAATGATTCGGCATGTGCAGTTCATGATTCTCAGGCTATGTCAGATGCAAAGCTTTGGCATGCACGCTTTGGTCATCTGAATTTTGCTAGTTTGTTACGCCTACAGAAATCTGAAATGGTGTCCTCTTTGCCCAAACTTGAGGCACCTGGAAAACATGTTTGTGAAGGCTGTATTTTGGGCAAAATGCAGCATTCTTCCTTTCCAAAAGAAGGTTCAATTCGGGCTACGCAGAAATTGCAGCTTGTACATAGTGATGTCTCTGGTCCTATGCAGACACCCTCTTTTGGAAATTACCTTTACTTCGTGACTTTCATTGATGATTTTTCTAGGCATGCATGGGTATATCCACTCAAAGCAAAGTCCGAAGTGTTCATGTGCTTCAAACAGTTTTTGGTTTTGGCTGAAAATCTGTCAGCATGTAAAATGGGCACCCTCCTTTCTGATCGAGGAGGGGAATATATGTCTTCAGATTTTAATGCATTTCTGGCTGAACGTGGGATAAGACACCAGTGTATAGTGCCGTATACACCTCAACAGAATGGAGTTGCTGAACGAAAGAACAGGTCACTCATGGAGATGGCGAGGTGCATGGTCAAAAGTCAGGCTTTACCACATAGTTTCTGGCTTGAGGCTGTCATGTGTGCAGCATATGTACTGAACAGGTGTCCCACTAAAGCGTTGCAGTCTATCACTCCATATGAGGCTTGGCATGACCGCAAACCATCTGTTGCTCATCTGCGTGTTTTTGGTTGTTTGGCATATGCATTAGTGCCTGAACAACATCACAGAACATTGGATGATAAGGCAGTAAAATGAATTTTTGTTGGGTACAGTTCTGAAAGTAAAGGCTATCGTTTGTATCATCCACAGACTAAACACATTCTGGTTAGCCGTGATGTTGTCTTGTGGAAGATGCTATTCAGCCATTGCTTTCATGTACTAAGGAGACATCTGTTAGCTCCAAAGTCATGTATGATACTTTGATGCCTCTTTTTATAGGTGGATAGGCTAGTGCTGGTCCTAATGAGGCAACTTCTGAGCCTTTGCAGGTTTCATATGATGATGCAGATCATTCCATTTCTGATGCAGATTTACATGATGCACTTGTTGATGAGAGAGTTGATATTGAGCAGGCAAAAACTATGCCAAAATGGCTAGTGCAGACTTTGCGTGACAACAAATTAGATGCACCTTTGTCATATCGTACTCGTTCAGGCTCTCATAGTACCTCTTTTGCATCAGATTGCTATGCTATGGCTGCATCTAGTCTCTGTGATGAGAATGAGCCTGTTTCTTTTGATGAAGCACAAAATTCAGAAAATTGGATGGCTACTATGCAATCTGAATATGATGCTATAATGAAGAATGGTACATGGTCTTTATGTGACTTGCCTCCTGGCAAGAAGGCCATTGGCACTAAGTGGGTATACAAGCTGAAGCGTAAACCTGATGGTACAGTTGACAGGTATAAGGCTAGGCTTGTTGCAAAGGGTTATGCACAGGAAAGAGGCATTGATTTTGATGAGACCTTTGCACCTACATGCCGTATGACTACTGTTCAGAGCATTTGTGCACTTGCAGCCCATCATGGTTGGAATGTACATCAATTGGACATTAAAACAGCATTTCTGAATGGTGACTTGCATGAAGAAGTGTATGTTTTTCAGCCCCGTGGCTTTGTGCAGAAAGGGCATGAAAACCAAGTTTGCAGGTTAAAGAAGGCATTATATGGTTTAAAGCAAGCACCACGTGCTTGGTATGAGAAGATACATGCCTATCTGATTGCACATGGTTTTGAGAACAGTCCAACTGAAAGCACCTTATATGTCAAACGTGCTAATGATGTGCTTCTCATCATTGTTGTCTATGTTGATGACATGCTGCTCACTGGTCCTATTGAGACACATATTGCTGATTTTAAGGCTGATTTGCATGCCTCATTTGAGATGTCTGATTTGGGGCATTTGCATCACTATTTGGGCATTCAGTTTATGCACGTTGATGGTGGAATGGCTTTGTGTCAAACGAAATATATTGACACATTATTGCAGCATTTTGGCCTTGAAGACTGTAAGCCTATTGCCACTCCTATGGAGACAGGTTTACAATTGAGTCTTCATGATGCTCGAGATGCATTTGATACTGTTCTCTATCATCAGGCTATTGGATGCTTGATTTACTTATGCATTACTCGGCCAGATATTCAGTTTGCTGTCTCACAGATGAGCAGGTTTATGCATTGCCCAGGAGTCATGCATTGGAAAGCGGTTAAGCGCATCGTTCGCTACTTAAGTGGTACTCGGCTACTTGGGTTGTTTTATCCCAAGGGGGGATCACTACCGCCAGATTTGCATGCTTTTTCTGACTCAGATTGGGCTGGTTGCTATGACACTCGTGTGTCTACCAGTGGTTTTTGCTTCATGCTTGGTAGCTCATGCATATCTTGGTTGAGCAAGAAGCAGCCTACTGTGGCCACTTCCAGTTGTGAGGCTGAGTATAGGGAAGCTTTCACAGCGACTGTTGAGTGTGTGTAGCTCAGACGCCTTATGGCTGATTTGGGTGTTGCTAGTCTTCTGCCACCACCATCTTCACTGACAGTCAGAGCGCATTGGCAGTTGCGAGGAACCCTGTGTTCCATGCTCGCACTAAGCACATTGAGGTGCATTATCACTATGTCAGGGAGAGGTTCTCTGCTGGGGAGATCAGCTTGGCATATGTACCCACGCAAGAGAACATTGCAGACCTTTTCACGAAGGCTCTGCCTAGGGAGAAGTTTGAAGCTTTCCGCAAAGCTTTGGGCTTACTTCCTTTTGTGGAGTGATTTCCACATAGCTCGGCACTTCCTTATACATGAGTGCCAGCTCCTTGTTCACCACATCACTCCCAAGGGGGATTTGTTGATATATTTAGGTAGTGATGTGTGTGAACACTCTAGGACTACCGGGGCACTTTTTTCCCTCTTTAGGAGGTTTTTTTCCCCCAGCTTGTATATACGCCTATTGCCCTAATGGGCTACTTATCTTTGTACATTCTCTAGTAATACATTCAATCTTGTGTGTTTTGCTCCAAGCTTCTTCTTCTTCCTTGTGCTGTTTGTGTGCTTTCGCAGACGTCTAACTCCAACAAAAATTTCTGCTTTTCTAATTTTTTCTCATCTTTGTCTTGGTTCTTCGAATGTGCAGCGTTTGCAGATTTGTGCTTACTAGTAGAAGAACTCCATTTTCCTTTGCCCTTCTGGCTAGCCAAGAAAGCTTGATCTGCAACACGCATAATGGACCTATTCTGCCTGGACTGATCTTCCTGCAACAGAACAGAGACTAACTCCTCAAATGACAAGGCATTTGGATTGCCCTTCATCATCAACCGAAGAGTAGAAGTAAAACTTTGATATGAATAAGGAAGACCATTTAGAACGGTCTCCACAAGTGAGCTGTCTGGTATAACCTCATCAGCAGAAATCAATTGTTCCTTCAAGTCTTTGATCTTTGTTAGGAAACTGTCCATAGAATCACCTTCATTCATGTGCTCACTCTTTAACTGTTTTTGGAGGTAAGCAACACGAGCCTCATTCTTAACTTGGTACAATGTGGTAAGTGTATCCAAGCATCCTTAGCTGTTCTGCAAGAGCGAATATGAGGAATAATGGCACATTTGACAGACAAAGCTATCAATGCATGTGCCTGGGCATCTCTGCCATCTCAACAAATCTCCTCTACAGTAGGTGCAGCAGAAACAGCAGCACGAACAGGAATCTGCACAATATCATCTTCGACACCATCTTCATCAGCTCCAGCACCTGTATTCGTAGTACCTGTTGTTACAGGTGTAATAGGACGTCTTTCAACACCCTGCACAATGTTCCACAATCCTTTTGCAACTAGTACATGTCGCATCATATAGGCCCATAATGGGTAGTTGGTACCATCCAACTTATCCTCAACAGCCAACATACGGAATACATCACTGCTTTCAGCCATGGCCAGTGACTAAAATACCTTGATGTAGAAAATTGACTATATCTCAAAAACTTGAACGGAATTGCCCGGACAAGTTTTGCTAAACCTATAGCAGACTTCGAGACGCTTATACTGGCGAATAGAAACAGGTATATACCATTGGCACAAAAAGACGAAATAGTCTGCACAAGCGCTGCGGTAGTGCGTTCATAGGCCGAAACGAGCTCAGATCACGATTTCAGCACCACATAGCGAAGCTATTTTGATCTCGGAAACACCTTGAGTATGCTCACCAAAATTCGTACGATTCTGAGACTACAAATGGAGGAGTGTCGACGGCACCCTAGATGATGCGACGACCTGCTCTTATACCAATTGTTGGAATTAGACGTCTACGGAAGCACGCAAACAGCACAAGGAAGAAGAAGAAGCTTGGAGCACAACACACAATATTGAATGTATTACTAGAGAATGTACAAAGATAAGTAGCCCATTAGGGCAATAGGCATATATACAAGCTCGGGGAAAAAAAACTCCTAAAGAGGGAAAAAAGTGCCCCGACGGTCCTAGTGTGTTCACACACATCACTACCTAAATATATCAACAATACTTGTGGAGGGGACCACATGGCTAGATTGTCCATACAATAGGCAAGCCAACAGACAACCTTATCCAAAACCCTACCAATAGGGTAGGTATCAAAACCAATACCAACTTTTGTAGCATATTCCACAATAGAAATATTAACCTCAATACCAACAGCAACATCATGCACCCTATAGGCCACAATTGGTCCCAAGAAACCAACCATCACCTCCTGGCAATGTGATTCCAGTTAAGTATGAAGTGGTAGAGGAGAACCCTAATAGAGCACTGGTGTTGATGACCCCTTTGGTCTCAAAAAATGACCCCATGCTCAAAGTTATGACTAAACCCATGAAGATAGTCCACGAGCTTCTTACACAGAGTCACTTGAGCAGAGTGAGACTTATCCATATCAATGTGAGGCACCACCTATGGAACCAAATTGGGAGTCAGAATACTCCAATGTCATGTATACAAATCCTAACCTGATGCCCCAATCGAGACAAGGAAGACCCCAAGCACCCAAAGGACCATACTATAGATGCTAAGGAGATCACTTTATTTGTGACTACCCTATACCGGCACCTAGACAACCCCAAACAGTGACAATCCAAGATTTTTTTCCGGATTTTGGGAAGAAACACCTTTTAAGGGACTGTCATAAGAACCCAAACAATGTGTCAAAGATCACTCCTATTAACATCATTGGATTAGTAATAGACTCTAATGGAAGTGTGACTTCCACTCGTCCCATGCAAGTAATCACTAGAGCTCATGATTTACAACAAAGCCAAATCTTAGGTTAGGAAAACAGACATGAAGTTAGTGAGACAGAGAGCACAAATAAGAAAAGAACATGAGTATGGAGAGATAGTTGTGAGAGAATGAAAAGGCAATGGTCAAAGAAGATTAGCAAACCTGAGGAAAGCCTAAGAGAAACAAAAGCCAAGTTAGTTGAAATTGCATATCAAATGCACTCGCAAAACCCACCCACCCCATCCACACCAAACCATCCCATAGACCCACCACTCATTGCCAATAGACTGCAACCAGGGTATGTGCTTGCAGATCCAACCCCAAAAGGCTTGGACATGATGTTCAAGGCCTACCATGCTTGACTTCAAAAAGGGCCAACAACTACAAACCTAGACAAGAGTTACCCTAGAACAGATTTAGAGATTGAATGGACAAAATTTTGCATGATAACGGTAGAGCTAGCTCATGCTATGCTTAATGCCAATCAATTGTTTAATCAAACGAATTCTATAAAATCTTGTTTTCATTTCTAGGGCTTATTAGAAATATTAGAGTAGTTGATAAATAAGTTGCAAGTTTCTTTACCTCTACAAGCTCAACCTATTGTTGAAAGAGAAAGCTCACCACCAATGAAAGTTTATGTTTCTGATTCCATGGATGATGGAACACCTCTTTCAATTGAATAGTAATCTCAAGAGTTCTTTGGGGGAAATACAAGAAGAGAAATAGGCCAAGGAGAAGGGAAATTCCCTCCTATTCTTCAAGTTGATGATCTTCATGATCAATTTCCTCAACACATTCCATCTATTTATGGAGACCAAGCAGAGTAACAAGAAGATGAAAGATTAGATTTTGAACCACAACATTGATAAGAAATGAAGAGTCGGTGGTTCCAAGAAACACTGAAGTCATGAAGAACACTATAGTGCAGTGTCACCTCACCTTGGAAGATTTGCTCAAAGTAAAACCTAAGCTGTGGAAACATGTGGCGAATCAGGTTCCATAACTTGGTTCCAATATGTCAAAAGCAGGTTCTATGCAAAAAGTCCAAGAGATACCTCTACACAAAATAGGAGACATGAGTGAAGGTGAAGAAGTTAATACTTATCTTCCAATGACCTACCAAGGTTACACAACCAAAGCTATCTTAGATTCTGGTGCTAGTGTATTGATTGCGTCCACCTCCTTGTGGAAGCAATGGGGCAAACCCGCATTAAGGCCAACTAGAATGAAACTTCAAATTGATGATGGCCATGTTGAAAGACCCCTAGGATTGCGAGAAGGGATAAATCTAGCCACTTGTGCTTTAGAGTTTGAACAAACCTTTGTTATATGTGACTTTGACAAAAATAACATCTATGAAATGATCCTAGGAAGACCCTTCCAATGACAACTACAAGTGGTACAGGATTGGGGAACCAACAGCTTGTACTTGCAGCACTTAGGTGTCACAACCAAGGTAAATTTGAAGGATTATCCCTTCAAAGATGTACCACCCCTATACTGGAATCCTATCCACAAGGTGCAAGAAGATTTAATCTCTATTTATTCTATAAGTTCTATTGATCCATCCTAGATGCATGAAGATGCTCACTTGTGGATGTGCAAGGTTGCAAAGGAAGAGGAAAGATGTCTAAAAGCAAGAGAAGAAGGAACTTCTCAAGGAGACAGACTGGTTAGAGATCTCGCCTACACATCGATGATCTTTCCAAATGAGGAATTTGAGCCTCAAGATAGGGTAGAAATCTTAGCCACCATGGAAATTGTTGTCAATGAAGAACAATGGACACCTCATTGTGATGAGGAGGGTTATGATATCTCTTTGTTTATGTGTGAACCCTTGCTAGAAGAGTGTGACTCTAATGAGGTCATGGAAGAAGAAGAGGATGGCAACGATCTAGAGTCCATAGTGATGGGTAGTTGTTTCAACTCAGAGGTGCACTATCTAGAGAATGTAGGAGTATTTACCCAAAAAGAAGAACCTCCCACATGTATTAAAATTGTAGATTCAAGGGATGAAAGTGAAGGTAGTCAAAAGAAAAAGAAAAGAAAAGTAGTGAAACAAATAGAGGAGGACTCATTGTTCGAAGTTCAAGAAATATGAAGTTGAGGATTGGAAAATTTTGGTACAAATGCCTAAGAGAGAGGCCATCATAAGACAAGCATATGATAATAAAGAAAAAAACCAAAAAATATTGTAGTAACCATTAAAGAGAACGAAGAGTGATGTATGCACATAGGGGAAGACCTAAGTGAAGAAGAAGAAGAAGAAGTAGAGATTGTAGCTTTATTAAGGGAATATAGGGATGTGTTTGTGTGGACATATAGAGACCTTAAGGGAGAAGATCCACAAATATGCTCTCATATGATCTCAATGACGGCCGATGCCAAGCCCGTTCACCAGTCAATTTAGTAGAATTCATCTCGGCAGTTCTGTTCAACTTTTTGAGATACAGTCAATTTTCTGCATCAAGGTATTTTGGTCACCGGTCACGGCTAAAAGCAGTGATGTATTCCGTATGTTGGCTATTGAGGATAAGTTGGATGGTACCAACTACCCGTTATGGGATTATATGATGCTACATGTATTGGTTGGAAAAGGACTATGGAATATTGTGTAGGGTGTTGAAAGACGTCTTGTTACACCTACGAATATAGGTACTACAAATACAGGTGTTGGAGCTCATGGAGATGGTGTCGAAGATGATGATATTCTACATATTCCTATTCGTGCTGCGGTTTCTGCACCACCTACTGTAGAGCATATTCGTTGGGATGGTAGATATGCTCAGGCATATGCATTGATAGCTTTGTCTGCCAAAGGTGCCTTTATTCCTCACATTCGCTCTTGTAGAACAACTAAGGATGCTTGGGATACACTTACCACATTGTACCAAGCTAGGAATGAGGCTCATGTTGCTTACCTCCAAAAACAATTGGAGAGTGAGCACATGAATGAAGGTGATTCTATGGATAGATTTCTAACAAAGATCAAAGATGTAACAAGTCTCCTAATCTTGAATCACAATCCCACACAGAATAATAGACCTCGGTACAACAAGATATAAAGAAGAAAAACAGAGTATACACAGAATAAGACGAGAGAGAATTTTATTATTTGTGCAGATTTTCAAGTATTTCTGATTTGCGTTACAAAATCTATCAAATAGCTTCAATGTGAAGCCTCATCCACCCAACCATCCCCGAGCTGATCTCAATCCCAATCTCAATCACAATCACAACCTCAATCCCAATCTCAATCACAATCACAATCTCAATCCCAATCTCAATCACAATCACAATCTCAATCCCAATCTCAATCTCAATCACAGAAGCAGAAACTGATTGTGATCAATGTACCACCATCATCCTTCCTTATCTTTTAGTCTTTGTCTTTTTGGATCTCCACCTTTCGCCAGCGCATAACCAATAATGCCTTCCTAGACATGCACTCTTAGAATCTGCATGCTCCAAGATAGCATCTTTTTGCATGTCTCATGCAAGTCTTCCAGACCACCCATGCATCTACTTTTCATGTCCACCTCAATAATCGTACCTGCAAAAATAGAGGCGATCCCTGCAACACACTCACACACGTCAATCACCCGAAATAACCCATATACTCATGTGCATTTTCTAAATCCGTGAACGTGAATAAGATGAATGAAGGCTTCTCTCTTTTTTTTGAAGTGTTAGAAAACGGTACTTTTCCAAGCCCTGTAACTCAAAAATGTTCAGGAATTAGCTTAAGCTTGTGAGACACAAAAATATTTAGTTTTTAAATCTATACAATAGTGTTAGAGATGGCTAAGGTCCAAATATGCTTCCAGATATCACTTTTGGGCCCTACAAAATCAAAAATCCTAGAGAGAGATGAAAAGACATGAAAAATCTCTTCGTTAACCTATCTTTATGGGACCAAATGAGACATAAAACATAGGAACTACAAAAAATTCAATCAGGTAAAGTTTTTCTACTACGAGTACTCTACCTTTCTCTCATACAACACTTTTTCAGATTCCTTCATCTTCATGCTCAAATTTAATACACAAATTTTGTGCAACAACTTTCTAGAGAGAGAATGTAAAAACTTATTGCTAGAAAATTTTGCTGACATGATCAGAATATCCCAAACATAAAATTCCATTATTACCTACACATCTTCTTCTTTTTTGGGTGGGAAAATCAATATGGCATCTTACAATTCTCCCCCTCTTTTAAGAACTCTGTCCTCAGAGTTGGAAAAAAGGATAATGTTCCATAAACTCATCTAAACCAACCCATGTTGAATCTTCAATAATATATGCAAACCACTTAACTAAAATTTCCACTATTTCACGATCCCTAAGATGTCTAATTCTCCTATCCATTATAACTTCTGGTTCAAGCTCAAAAATGGCATCTTCCTTCAACTTAGACTTGTCCTGCAAAACATTTAGGAATATACTATTTACGTAATCCAACATGAAAAACTGGATGAATTTTTAGAGTGTTAGGCAGGTCAAGTAAATATGCAACAGAACCAACTTTCTTTAAGATTTTAAAAGGACCAGCATAACGTGGAGACAATCGACGATCTTTGCCTAAAACTAGATTTGATTTAGAAGGATTCACCTTCAAAAAAATCAGATCATTCGTTCTAAATTCCAAGGGTCTCTTTTTGAGATCATGATATAATTTCTGACGTTTCTGTGCATCTTTCATGTTTTTCCTTACCTTATTTAGCTCCAAATCCATGTTTTCAAGCATCTATTTGGATATCTCAACCTGATTTTATGAATTAAAAAGTGAATGCGGTAGCAAACAATTATAGCCATACACTGCTTCAAAAGGTGTCATCTTAATAGAGGAATGTCATGCACTATTACATGCATACTCAAACAAAGGCAAATATTTAGTCAAATTGTTTTGCTCATCATTCACAAACATACATAACATATCCTCAAGCACCCTGTTAAGCCTCTCAGTCTCACCATCAATTTAAGGATGAAATGCAGTACTCATGCATAATTTTGTTCCTATAGATTGAAAGGTTGCTTTCCAAGAATTAGATGTAAACTTTGCATCCCTATCAGAAATTATACTTTTAGGTATACCATGTAACCTAAATATTTCTTTTATGAAAAGTTTAGCAACATGCAAAGTTGTATCAGTTTTCCTCAAACAGGTCACTCATAGAGATGGCGAGGTGTATGGTCAAGAGTCAGACCTTACCACATAGTTTGTGGCTTGAGGCTGTTTATGTGTGAAGCATATGTACTTAACAGGTGTCCCACTAAAGCACTACATTATATCACTCCATATGAGGCTTGGCATGATCGCAAGCCATCTGTTGCTCATTTGCATGTTTTTGGTTGTCTGGCATATGCATTAGCACCTGAACAACATCGCAAAAAAATGGATGATAAAGCAGTAAAATGTATTTTTGTTGGGTACAATTCTGAAAGTAAAGGCTATCGTCTGTATCATCCACATACTAAACGTATTCTCGTTAGCCGTGATGTTGTTTTTGTGGAAGATGATATTCAGCCATTGCTTTCATGTACTAAGGAGACATCTGTTAGCTCCAAAGACATGTATGATACTTTGTTGCCTCTTTTTACATGTGGATAGTCTAATGCTAGTCTTAATGAGGCAACTTCTCAACCCTTGTAGGTTTTATGTGATGATGTAGATCATTCCATTTCTGATGCAGATTTACATGATGCACTTGTTGATGAGAGAGCTGATATTGAGCAAACAAAAACTATGCCAAAATGGTTGGTGCAAACTTTGCGTGACAACAAATTAGATGCACCTCTGTCATATCATACTCGATCAGCCTCTCATAGTGCCTCTTTTGCATCAGATTGCTATGTTATGGCTGCTCCTAGTCTCTGTGATGAGACTGAACCTGTTTTGTTTAATGAAGCCAAAATATTGAACACTGGATAACTATAATGCAATCTGAATATGATGCTATAATGAAGAATGGTACTTGGTCTTTATGTGACTTGCCTCTTGGCAAGAAGGCCATTGGCACAAAGTGGGTATACAAGCTCAAGCGTAAACCTGATGGAACAGTTGATAGGTATAAGGCTAGGCTTGTTGCAAAGGGTTATGCACAGGAAAGAGGCATTGATTTTGAATAGACCTTTGCACCTACTTGTCGAATGACTACTATTCGTAGCATCTATGCACTTGCAGCTCATCATGAGTTCCGGTGAAATGACGGTGAGTTCAAAACACAATTTTGACACAGTTAAGTGACGGAAAGATTATTTAACTGTAAACAAACACAGTAGTGTAAAGTTTGAAGTAAATCAGTTCAGAATTAAAGCTTGAAGGAAATGTGAAGCTTTCTGTAAAGTGAATTTTCAGTTTCAGAAGGTTGCTAAGCTACTAATGATTATGGAGGTGTTCTAATATCACTCTAGCTTAGTTCTCATTGAGGCGTGGCAATTTTCCACAGTCTTGTCAGTGAACAAGCTTTTGCCGCGACATTATATAATCTCAACAAATGTGAGTGACAAGCACATACATGCATGCACACACACATAAAGATAACAAAGATAGGAACAATGGAAAGCTTTCTATTGCAAAGAATTCTCTTACAAAAGCTCAAATCTCTCATAAAACACTAAGAAGCTCACCTCAAAAATGAGCTCTCTAGCTCTTTTTATAGTTTTTGAACTAGTTTTGGCCCTCTCTAGACCTAGTGTCTGACCTAGTTAAAAATTAGGTTCCAAGGCTTATTTGAGGGCTCAAACAGACTCTAAAAATCATGAAAATCGGTAGGTAGCTACTTCTAACACTTATCAAGCTCAATGATTCCTCGGCTTCAACAAAATGGAGTTGCCAAAATGAGAAGTGATATATATATATATATATATATATATATATATATATATATATATATATATATATATATATATATATATATATATATATATATATATATATATATATATATATAATGGTTTTTAGTTATAAAAATCACTATTTTTTATAGGGATTTCTTCTTAAAATTTGATGTGTGCTTCTTGGAGCTCCCTACACGCTCCCTCTTCTTATGTGTCCACTTCTTTGAAGCATTCCTTTACCATGTGCTTGACCTTGAATTCCAACACACTTGTACTCTCACTTGCTCATGGTCGTCGTACCTTCCTCACTGCTTCTCGGATTGATAATTATGAGGTGGATCTCCTCACTTTTTGGTACTTGCCATTGTGCTAGAGTGACACAAGCATTAATTCTAACCAACACTTACACCATGAGCATGAGCTCATCATCTTGTAATGCCCTTCTTGGGGTGCAAATCCAAAATCTCACTATAATTCCCTCGTGTGAATGGACATACCGGTCGATCAAAGCCATCATGATATAGCATGGTGAAGCAAGACAATGCCAATATATTAAACTCTAGGACATGAGGGTTCAAATATAGATAGATAGAAAGAACCATATAGGGGGAGCTAGGGAGATACAAATAGTTGTAGAGGGGGAGAGAGCAAGGCACCATTGGCAAGATAGCATCATGAGAGATACATTGAGGTATATGTCAAGCTGAAACATGAAGAACTCTGCATGTTCAGGGTTGAATTTGTGAGGGGTGCAATGGAGGGGTGAAGAACCAAGCAATAGGATTGTTGATGATTCTAATGGAATTAAAGGAGTTGCCTCTGGTGTTGAAGAGGAAGACAATCGTGCAACAGTGATTAATGAGTGCTGATTGGGAAGAACATAACCTGGCATTTTTGTGCTCTATGAAGTGGAGGATGCTCAAGAGGAGAGAAGACAATTGAAGCCTCGAGCATCAACATTGAGAAGAAGAAGGCATATGTAAAATCCAGACTCTCACAGCATGATGGCTATTGTGGTGTGGGCTTTGGGTGCTCTATGCATTGGATACTAGTGTGTCATCAAGTAACCGTAGGAGGATGGGTGCAAGAGAAACGGATAATTATGACCACCACCATGTGTTAGAAAGATGAATCTTCTCCCAACCATATGCCTCTATTTATACCTCTCTCCAAGGGACTTCCTTCTTGGATAGGTGGATTCTAACCATCCATGTGTTGGCCCTGTAATTGCATGTGTCTCAAGTGTCCCAATTAGCTGAAGTTAACTCAAATGGATGCTTCCAGAAGGCTCTAGAGATCTTTGGGTGAAAATACTCTCCCCATGTACCCCATGGGGGTTGAACCGAAGACCTCCTCCTTCACACCCTTGAGAAACCACTAAGTTAAGTGGATCACTTGTTTAACAGAGCACATGAACTTATGCTTAAGTCTAATCTTCAGATCTTTGGCCATACCCACAAGTGACCAAATGGTATCTAATTTCATATCTATTTGAATTGTTCATACCCTTATATCATAGACTTTATAATTATCAATCCGGGAAGACATCAGGAAGGTATGATGACCATGAGCAAGTGAGAGTACAAGTGTGTGAGTGAGAAGCACACAAGCATGCACACAAATACACACACACACGACAAGACAAAGAGTGGAACAATGGAATCCTCTATTAGCAATCTCAAGAAAGTATACAATACTCAAGAATTAGTTCACTATCCAATTAGCTAACCCAAAAATGAGCTCTCTAGGTCTTTTTATAGTTTTTTGACTAGTTTTGACCCTCTCTAGACCTAGTGTCCAAACTAGTTAAAAATTACGTTCCAAAATTATTTGGGGGCTCAAATGGAGTCTAAAAATTATGAAAATTGGTATGTAGCTACTTCTAATACTTCTCAAGCTTGAGGAATCCTCAACTTGAAAAACATGGAGTTGGAAAAATATGAAATGATATTTACTTCTTGGAGCTCCCTACATGCTCCCTCTTCTTGTGTGTCCACTTCTTTGATGCATTCCTACACCTTTTGCTTGACCTTGAGTGCCAACACAAGCTCACAAAGAAGAGCAAAGATTAGTAATGGGATCCTACGAATTCAGTAATTCAAGATAGATCAGTTGAAGATCTAGCTTATATTCCACAATGCTTCAATGATGAAGAATTTGAACCACATGGTTGGATGCAAATCCTAGCTACCATGGACATTTATATTAATGAAAATACCTCAACAAAACATTGTGATGTTGAGTGGTATGATATTAATGAATTCTTCATGCTAGCAGTCCTTAAGGATGAAAACCCAATATTGAGAGTTTAGATGATGATGACTTCGTTTTCCATCGAACCTAGGTTTTTTATTCAAAAACTGAATTCTTGATAGAATTTCATGATAATGATTGTATAAGGGATCCTATAAACTATACATATCACCTATAGAAAGTTAAGGAACCAGATGATGAAAGTATTACCTTAATAGAGGAAAAGTCAGATGGCTTTGAGCCTCTTGAACATTTTAAGAAATACGATGTAGAAAGTCAATTGAGGCATAAGAGAGAAACAAAGATAGGGGAGTCGTACAACAACTAAGAAATGAAGAAAAAGGTGGTTGTCATTGTAGAAAATTGAGAAGAAAAGTGCACATATGTTGGGAATTATTCCAACAATATAGAGATATTTTTGCTTGGTCTTATAGAGTCTTAAAGGGTGTTGAGCCTCAAATTTGTGCCCATAGAATTCATGGCACTTGATGCAAAACCCTCTAAACAGAGGCCTTACACTCATAATGACATATATACGGCAAACATAAATGAGGGGATTGATAAACTCTTAGAGTTAGATTTTGTTTATGAAATTCAGAACACCAAATGGTGGTCCCCCATAGTTATTGCCCAAGAAAATAGCAAGCTAAGTTTTTCCATCAATGCGAAAAGGGTTAATGCCTCTACCATAAGAGATAATTATCCATTTCCAATCACTGATCATCTCTTGGAAGGGATAGTTGGTAAGCAGTTGTATAGCTTTTTAGATAAATTTCTCAAGCTACAATCAAGTTGCAATTGTGCCTCAAGACCAAACCAAAATCACCGTTGCTACTAAGTGATATATGCATTCAAATTTATTTGCCATTTAGTCTAACAAATGTCCCTCCAAATTTCTGAAGACTAATGTGTCATGTTGTCACTCTATCATAATGGTGAGTACCAATGTGACGAGATCCACCTCATAATTATCAATCCATGGAGACGTGAGGGCGATATGATGATCATGAACAAGTGAAGTGCACGTGAGTGAATGAGAAGCACACAAGCATGCACACACATATAAACACACATGCACACAAGGTAAGAACAAAGAGCGGAACAATGGAATGCTGTCAATTACAAAAGAAATCTATTACAAAAGCTTGAATCTCTATTGAGCCAACCTCAAAAATGATCTTTCTAGCTCTTTTTATAGTTTTTCACTAGCTTTGGTCCTGTCCAGACCTAGTGTCTGGCCTAGTTAAAAATTAGGCTCTAGGGCTTATTTGAAGGCTCAAATAGAGTCTAAAAATTATAAAAATTGGTACATAGATACTTCTAATACTCTTGAATCTTGAGGACTCCTTGGCTTGAACAAAATGGATTTAAAGGTATCAATAATTATATTTACAATGTTGGTCTAGTGATGAAAATCACTCTTGATTAAAAATAATTTATGAAAAATGAGTAGGCCTATTCTTTGCTTGATTTGCATAATGGTTCTATCTCCTTGATCCTTCTAAATCCTTTCTTTGGCCTTCTTGTCCATTGACGCCTCTAACACTCCTCCCTCTCTAGCATATGTCATCCCTCGTAGACCTTCATTTTGTAGAATGGTCAATGTAATATTAGAGGATATTTGTTGCCAGTTCATGTTCCCATACTCATAGTCCTTTGGCGAGATCAAAATGTAGTGCATCCCAACTGATAGCATTGGGGATATTTGGGTGTGATGTGGTATAGTATTCTGAATACATTGTCTGTTTTCATGCAAATAAATGAAGAAAATGTGTGGGTTTAGGAGCGAACATGTTGGAGTGATATTCCTAGAAACGTGTAGGAAACATATCCTCGAAGGTTTGTTTATAGCAAGCGGGGAGGTATTGGATGTGTGAATGACAAGTGTAAGCCACATGAATGTTGGGGGTAGTGCATGGCTTTTTATCTCTTCTTAGCTGCATAGATCCCTGCAACTATTCTCAATCGTGTTTCTCCTCGTCATTCTAATTCAAAGATTCTAGAAGAAAGTTCATGACCAATCCATTGATGCTCTTGTGCTACTTTCAATGTGGGTATTAGGAAGTCCAATGGTAACACTACATTTTGGCCAAATACAATCTGAAAGGGTGTGGCTTCGAGTACCATTTTATAGGCAACTCGATATGCCCAAACAACATGATGTAATTATTTGTCCCAATCAGAGTGCTTATTATTCACCAATTTAATTAGAACAGTGCAAACTTGTTCGTGCTTTCAGCCTGGCCATTGGCTTGTGGGTGATATGGAGATGACTTCTTGTGAATAACCATGAATTCTTGTAACAAGTATTTGATGAACTCAATCAAGAAGTGAGTGCCACGATCACTGACCAAGTCTATTGGCAAACCATCTCTTGTAAATACATTCTCAAACAAGAACTTGGTTGTGGATTGTGCATCGTTTGGGTTCTTAGGACGGTCCCATAAAAGATGCTCCTTCCCACAATCTAGCCAAAGACCTTGAATTTTCATTGATTGGGGTTGCATAGGTGCAGGTATAGGGCAATCAAGAATGAAGTGATCTCCCTGGCATCTATAGCATGGTCTTGTAAGTGCTGGGGGTCTTATATGTTTCGGTTGGGGCCTAGACTTAGGATTTATGTACATGACATTAGAGTATTCTGGCTCCCAACTAGGTTCACTAGGGTTTTCATAAGGGTAAGTCTTGTTATACTCTAGTGACTCCATATAATAAGCCAACGGACTACCAATATGAGTAGAATCAAAACTTTGATCATTCGAGTCACTTTTGAAAATCAATGGCGATGATGGCACTAAGGCTCTATTCAAATTTTCTTGAGTAGGTGCATACTTTACTAGGATCACATTTGTTGGAGGTGAAGGTTGTTGAACTAACAGTTGTTGAGGTCTAAAGTATTATTGTGGTGGATGTTGATTTGGATATCTTCCTTGCTATTGATATGACTGTGGATAATTTTGCCTGACCACTTGCTTGTTATATGGGAAATCTTGTGCAATGTTATTAATATACCTCCTTTCTATTGTGCAATATTGGTTGTTAGGGTTCACTTGGGGTTGAGCCATGATTGGGCACACATTAGCCATATGGTCTCCTCCATAGGGTTTCCTTTGTTTGGAGCTTTTTTCAAACGATGTTTTCTAAGTATCTCTTATACTTAGAGATAGCATTAAATATGTTAGGTTCTCTACACTACATGACATTGTATCCATCATAAAAACTTTGCACCTAGAAATTTTATGAGTCATTAAACAACTTAGATAAACTGAGGAGCTCATTATGTCATGTATCCATGGATTTGGGCTGATATTATATTGAAATGCGAGCTTTCCACTTCAAGTATTCGTCTCTTCCTTACCATGTGTATAGCAAGGGAATTTATCCAAATGACACTTCCAACTTATTTCTTTTTACTTAATGCCTTACTAAACAAGACATCTCATTACTTAATGTAAATGATACATTAAGTGTAAGTATAAATTTGAGAAGAAGTCTCTAATTATTTAGTTTGAAAAATCAAACTAGCATGATTTTGCAAGTACCTTAGGTTTTGTTCTTTCCAAAGGCATTGCTTCTATTAGAAGTAAGCTATATATTGAGGACTACTTTCATTATTACAAGGAAAAAAGTGAATGATATTCATATAAATACATGTATTCACATGAAAATTCATATATTTGCATGGCATCTATGGTCAAGCCACACTCTTTTGCTTAGCATTCATGTATTCTTTGTTCTTGATCTCCCTTCTTGTGCAGAGACACATGTTTCTTCATGCATCATTATGTTCATGCACATAATTTTTTGCCGTTAGAACATTTTTAATGTAGAGGGAACTTGATATGTGCATAAAGGAAAGCTTCAAGGCTTAAATTTGTGCATTGAATCCATCTATTTTCAAGAGAAAATGCACAAAAAATCTTTCTTTTCAATGCATAGATGCATGCAAGTATTTAAGTTCTTTGAATTCCTTCCAAACCATGAATGTTTGCATCTTCGGAGCTTAAAATACCTTATCTTTGCATGTGCACTTGGACTAAATCATCAGTTGAAGTCATGTCTCATGCTTCAAGTATATATGTATGTAGAGATAATGGAAAACAAGACAAATAAGCAGATGATGATGATGATGATAATAAATAATAATAATAAGCTTTATTTCAAGCTTTGTCCATCCTTTGATGCTTGAGTAGAGCCATCCTTCATCTTCATGGTGACCTCTTGCTTCATAAAGCTCCATGTTGATGAAGAGATACTTGTTCTACTTGCTTCCATCGTCATATAATGTGTGAGACAAATCTAAATTTTTTGGGGAGGATGGAGAGAGCTAATGGATCGATAATGAATCTAGATAATGTGCTCTTCCATCACCGAATGAAGGAGCACACAACTCGTTTATCCAAATTTGTTCCTCCCTATACGCATGTGGGCTTAATTTTATGGAGTATAAGAGATGCATCAAGAGAAGCTTGAGCCACAAAACTCCTTTGTATAAGCAATAAGACTACTATTCTAAAATCAACTATCTAGCAAGGCAACAACAAGACTAAGGAGCAAGTCATTCTCTAAGCCCACAAGGAGACTAAGGATCAAGTCATTCTCTAAGCCCACAAGGAGACTAAAACAACAACTACGATTCTCGAATCAACTATCTAGTTTGATGCCAATGTTGTATAAGCAATAAGACTAGTATACTAAAAATCAACTATCTAGCAAGGCTACAACAAGACTAAGGATCAATTCATTCTCTAATCCACAAGGAGACTAAAACAACAACTATGATTCTCGACGAAAGACAAATAAATATTCATAATGAATTCTAATCCAGTAAGTACTCTTCTTTGTCCATGTCATGTGGTTCAAGTGGTTTGGCTTTGGTCTCTTGAGGTGGACGTCTAGAGCTCGATCCCTAGGCTAGACATGAAAGGCTTTGGCCAGTTTAAGCCAATTGTTATCCAAGTTATCTTGTCTAACTCCTACTTTGTGGGATACGGGGGTCCTTTGAGTACTATGCCCAAGATTTTGGTCAGTTTAAACCAATTGTTATTTAAGTCATTTTTTCTAACCCTTGCTTTGTGGGATACTGGGGGTCTTGCGGGTACTATGCACATTCACTTGTACAATTATACTTTCAAAGTTAAAGCTTGGAGAAGTAGGCACTTGTTGAATTCAATGGGGGAGGTTCCCATGCCTCTACATAAGGGCCTAATGAGACATCTTTTTGCAGAGCTTAGAGCGAAAACAAAAACTAAGACTCACGATGAAAGGCAAATAAATGTTCATAATGAATTCTACTCGAATATATTCTAAAAGGAAAAGAAAATGACCTACTATGATGCCAATGTTGTATAAGCAACAACAAGACTAAGGATCAAGTCATCCTCTAAGCCCACAAGCAGTGAGAGATGCATGTCTCTACCTAGCCTCAAATCCACCCATATATATACCTCTAAGTCAAGGGTGAAAATGTGAGAAGAGCTTGCCAAGTGTCCCCTCCACATGGATTCTAATATAAAGCCTTGTAACCTTGAAAGTCAAATGAAATCACATGACTCTCACACAGATTCTAAAATGATTCCTCCCAAGCTTGTCCGTGCAAGTCCAAAGGCTTGAGAGGTCTCCTTAAGGGTTGAATACCATACCCTTAGGAAACATCAATCCTAAGGGTCAAAACCCTTCGCTTAGGAGTAAATAAATATAAATAGCTCAAGGATTCAAATCATAGTCTTGGAGAAACTCTCCCAAGGATTTCTCAATAAACTCCAAAGGTTCTCTAAGTGACATTGGACCCTCAGAACCCATGTATTTTGAAGCTCAGACCTATGGTTACACAAGAGTGAGATATGGGATCTTGTGAATCGAACACCAAAGAGAAAAAGTGTTTGGCATCAAGTGGGCATTAAAAGTTAAAATATAAGGTAATGGAAGCTTTTAAAAAATACAATGCCAAATCATTTGCACAAGGTTTTTTTATAGGTTGAAGGGTTTAATTTTTTAGATTAATTGGTTAAAACTATGACAATGATGAGTATTATGGAGTACTTGTTTTTTTTTTTTCAAAATTAAGCTTGGCTTGAGGTTTCAACTTTGGAGGAAAAAAAGACTATACACGAGGAGATCTAGAATTCAATCGCTGAGCTAAACATGTAATGGATTTGACCAGTTTAAACCAGTTGAAACCAGTTGTAACCTTTTCTAACCCTTGTTTTGTGGGATAGGGAGGTCCTGCGATATTATATCCATTCATCTGTACAATTGTTCTTTCAAAGTTGAAGCTCGAAGAGTAAGCACTTGCCAAACCATAAAAAAAAGCGTAAGAATTAATATTCAGCTCGAGAGTGTTGTTTTACTAATGGAATGATTGACCATGAAAGTCTTACCACCCGACTTCAAATATGATATGTGTAATTTCTTGTTCTGAGGTTATTCCAAAGCGAAAGTGCAAACATGTGAAAAAGTAGCCACTTTCAAATCCTTGGCCCAAAGTATGGAAAAAGCATACAAAAGGAGGAGGGAATGTCAGCTTTACTTGCTGGTGCAGACATGTCCGATCATACTCGGTGGTGTTAGAACTTACGACATGGAAAAATCCCACAACATACATGTACAACGGACTCTACATGACCACCACCCTCTTCTTCTTCTATTACTTCATTTCAGTCGCACTCTTTTAGCAAGGGTTCACACATGAACAAAGAGATATCATAATCCTCTTCATCACAATGAGGCATCCAATGTTCTTCATTGATAGTAATGTCCATGGTGGTTAAGATTTTTGCCCAACCATGAGGCTCAAATTCCTCATGTGGAAAGATCATTGGTGTGTAGGCTAGGTATGTAACGCATCTAGCTCCTTGAGAAGTTCCTTAGTTTCTTGCTTTAGGCATCTCTCCTCTTCCTCTGTGAACTTGCACATCCACAAGTGAGTATCTTCATGCATCTAAGATGGATCAGAAGAACTTATAGAATGCATAGAGATTGAATCCTCTTGCACCTGTGGATAGATTCCACTGTAGGGGTGGTACATCTCTGAAGGTACAATCCTTCATATTGACCTTGGTTGTGACCCCTAAGTGCTACAAGTACAAGGAGTTGGTTACCCAATCTTGTACATTTGCAGTTGCAATAGGAAGGGTCTTCTTAGGCTCATTTCATAGACATTATTTTTTTCAAAGTCACATATAGCAAAGGTGTGTTCAAAACTCTACACAAGTGGATAGAGTTATCCCTTCTAACAATCATTGAGGTCTTTCAATATGTTCATCACCCATTTGAAGCTTCATTCTAGTTGGTCTTAATGCTTGGGTTTGCCCCATTGCTTTCCCAAGGAGGTGGTTGCAATCATAACACCAACACTCGAATCTAAGATAGCTTTGGTTGTGTAACCTTGCTAGGCGATTGGAAGATAAGTATTACCTTCTTCACCTTCATTCATGTCTCCTATTTTGTCTAGAGGTATCTTTGGGACTTTTTACTTAAAGCCTGCTTTCGAAACATTGGAACCAAGTTCTGGAACTTGATTCACCACATGTTTTCACAACTCAACTTTTGCTTTGAGCAGCTCTTCTAAGGTGAGATGACACTGCCCCTTAGTTTTCTTCACGACTTCAGTGTTTCTTGGAACCATTGAGTCTTCATTTCTTATCAATATTGTGGGATCTCTGATATGAAGAGATTCAGATTCCCATGGGCCTATGAATTGTGATAATTCTTATAAAGAATTAGATTCAAAATCTAATATTTCATCTTCTTGTTGCTCTTCTTGGTCTCCGTAAATAGATGGAATGTCTTGGGGAAATTGATGATGAGGATCATCAATTTCAGCCACTAGATTTCAAGCTCCAAAAAGTTACTATTTTCACCATAAATATGAACGTATTCACAAAGAAAATTGTGCATGTGGAATCCTCATGTTTTTGCACAAAGGAGGAAAGATGATGACATTTTCCCTTACAAAGAAAGCAAACACAATGTCTCAAGTCTTGATCATATGTGAAAAATTATTTCATCCACCTGAGCTGTTGTAGAAAGTCATAAGTCATGATAGGTGTTGTAGTTTAATGATAGAAGGAGCTTAGCCATCATATCGGTAGTCTACCAACCTTGTGGGGATGTTTTTGATAGAGATGAAATCACAAAAGAGATTGATTGGAAATAAAAAATAATAATCTTGGTTTCCATGGCATGGAACTCCCTCCTTCACACTTTTGTACAATTTTTAGTAATTCATTTCTACTATAGTAGTGGTGGAACAAACATTCCATCAACTATTATCAAAAGGTCATGGTGTAATGGTAACACTCTTGAGCTATGGTCTTTCCAAATCAAACCATAATTTCTAAGAACATGTATAAAACTACATAGGCGAATTCTCCTACTCTTTTCTTGGATAGATGCACCACATCCTACTCAAAGAAAAAAGAATCTTCTAGAAACCTCAAAGCTTTTCAAGGGGACATGTTGTAACGATAACACACTTGCACTTTTGGATGAAGATCAAGAGTTCAAGTCCCACCTGTAATTTGACATATCTATTGTATGTGTGGGATAAGGAGGATCCCATGTGTGTGTGTTTGTCTGAGTTTATCATCAATTGAAGTTTGAAAACTCACTCACGATCCATTCACACCATGTGCTCTCAAGGTGTGAATGTTATCATGATCTTAACTCACACGCACATAGAGGTTATGAATGCCAAAAAAGACAAAGAAATAGATACACATGAAGACGAGACAAAACGCAGTATTGGGTGCAATCTCCCCCCATGCACTCTGTTTCGACAGTCCACAAAGTGCATGTATTTATAGGAATTTTTGATTATGTCGAAAAGAGTGGTTACATGAGAGCGGCTTCGAAAAGCATGTGTGAAACTAAAATTTTGTAGAAAGCCTTTGCCTTCAATATCATAAATTGTGGTCTACAATGACCCTTATTTCTGACTACTACTTTTCTAACTGTTTCTAACAATAGAACCTTCTACGCTTGTTTATTTACAAACTAAATAAATTATAAACTAATTGAAAAAGCAACTGACCTCAGTTGATAAAATATTAAACATGGATGGTCAATCACATGTTTCATCACTAAACGAAAATAAGCATGTTCCATGTAAAAACACATGCATGGAAATGTTCATGGAGGTGTTACATTAATGTGTTAATGTATGATATGTAGAAATTAAGTGGTCATAATGGGGTGTTAATTGTGTTCTATGTATCCATTGACATTCTTCAATAGAGTGATTTTTGTACTTAACTAAATGTTGATGATATTGAGTACTTGTGCATGTAGTAGTGACATCATGATCAATGATTTTCTCAGGAACTAAGATTTCATATTGTTCTTCAATTAAAGGAGGGTCATCAAGAAGTTGAGCGAGTGGTAAAGTTCCTTTAAATGGTTTAAGTAAACTAATATGAAAAGAGTTATGTATATTCCAATGAGATGGTATATCTAATCTAAATGAATTATCATTAATTTTTTGTATAATGTGAAATGCTCCAAGTTTAATTTTAGGATGCTGCAAAATATTTTTGAGACGTCTTTTAATAATACGCAACCATACAAGATCATTTTCCTTGAATTCCTTAGCTAATCGTTTTTTATTGATATTACGTGTGTATCACTCTTGACTTTTCCTAATGTGCTCATGAACATCGTGAAGTATAGAAATGTGATATTGAGCGATAGAATCAGCCATCAAAATGTCGATTTGGGTGAGTGATATGGGAGTGGGAAGCTTTTTACCATAAACAATTTCAAAGTGTGTGTGGTGTTATTGTAAGCAAATTGAAGCAATGGCAACTTTTCATCCTAGTTAGTGGGACTATCTAATGAATAACAACACAATAAATCAAGAATAGTACTGTTTGTAGCCTCACTTTGTCCATTACTTTTGAGATGAAATGCAGAGCTAAAATCTATTTTAGAACCAAAATGTTGAAATAAGACAACCCAAAAATGATTACAAAATCTAACATCACGATCTGATAACATTACTTTAGGAAATCCATGATGTGGGAAAATGCATTTAATGAATAATTTTGCAGCCTGAGGTGCAGACAAAGTTTTTCTACATGGAATGAAAATATGCATATCTACTAAACCTATCAATTATTGTCCAAATCATGTCATTATGTGTTCCCATGGTTCGTTCGGAATGGGAAGGGGCATTAATAATCCAAATGGTTTACCATGATTGTTTAACACATTGACATACAATGCATTGAGAAACATAATGTGTAATATCATTTTCCATGTGTGGCCAAAAGAGGAAATCTTTGCAAGCAGAAATGGTGTTTTGTATGCCTCTATGACCCATGTAAGATGGTTCATGCATTTCTTTGATGACAAAATCTTTAAAAGCTTGGGTTATGCACAATCTATGTTGAAAATAAAGAAAACCATTATGAAATGTATAATGTTCATCAGATAAAGATGCACAATTGTTGAAGTCATGCCATGCACGTGAAAAATACAAATCAGATGCATAAGTGGAAATCATTTCTTGAAAAGAATGAATTTGGATGGCATAAATATTATGCAAAACAACAGAATGTGAAGGAAAATGATTAAGAGCATCAGCTACAACATTAGCTTTACCAAGTTGATATTGGATCATAGGTTGGAAATTTTGAACGAATGAAGCCCATTTAAGATGCCTATCAGAGATGAAGGGTTGATTTAATAAATGCTTAATAGCCTGTTGATCGGTTTTGATTAAGACCTCGGAGCTCATAAGATAGTGTTTCCAAATTCGCAAAGCATGCACAACTACTAACAATTCTTTATCATATGTACTATAATTCTTTCCTGAGGGCTTAAGCTTCCTACTCTCAAATGCAATGGGATGATCATTTTGCATTAAAACAACACCTATTCCTAAACCACTAGCATGAGTAACGACATGAAAGGGTTGTGAAAAATCAGGTGACTATAAAACATGTGCATGTTTAAGTTTTTCAAAGGATTGTTGTTGGGTAAGTCCCCATGCAAATTTTATTTTCTTTTTCAATAAGAAGGTAAGAGGCAATGCTAAATAAGAAAAATTTCGAACAAACTTCCTATAGAAACTAGATAACTCAAGAAAAGAACAAACATCATTGATTGATTGTGGTGTAGGCCATTCTACTATAACTGTAATCTTTTTTGGATCCACATGCACACCTTCACTTGAAATAATATGTCCTAGATATTCTAGCTTACGTTGAAAGAAGTAACTCTTTTCAACATTAGCGTAAAGTGTGTTCTCTCGTAACAAATGAAAAATTGTTTCAAGATGCTTTTCATGCTCACTATCATTCTTACTGTAAACAAGTATATCATCGAAGAATACAAGAACAAAAGCTTGGTAATCAAGAAAAATGTTGGTCATCATTCGTGCAAATGTAGCAGAGGCATTAGTAAGTCCAAAGGGCATTACCATAAATTCATAATGATCGGTTTGAGTTCTAAATGCAGTTTTAAAAATATCACTTTGTGTCATACAAATCTGATGATAACCCAATTTTAGATCAATTTTACTAAAGACACGAGCTCCTTGTAACTTATCTAAGAGATCATCTATTCGAGGAATAGGGTATCTATTCTTGATTGTGATCTTGTTAAGGGCTCTATAATCAATGCACATTCGATAAGTTTTATTCTTCTTCTCAACTAAGAGAACTGGTGCTCCAAATGGAGAATAACTAGGCCTTATAAGTCCTTTCTATAGTAGGTCTTCTACTTGGTTTTCTATTTCCTTTTGATGTAGTAGGCCATGTCTATAAGGTGCTTTATGAGGAGGAGAACTACCAAGGACTAAGTCTATGCTATGGTCAAAGGATCCTCGAGATGGTGGTAGTTCAGAGGGATACTCAGACATAAAACAATCCTTATAGGTAGTCATGAAAGGTTTATGTGCATTAGGAAGTGTATGAGTATAATCATTGATGACATTGACAAGAACAATGCATGAATTGAATCCTCTCCTAAATGCACGTTTTATTTGAGTGTGACTAATCAATGGAAATGGATGGAAATCATGTTGTGCAGACAAAGTAATGATTTGACCTTTAAATTCAAAGTTAAAGGTATGTGTATGGTAATCAATGCATGGGTTAGAATGGTGACAAAAAGGCATACCAAGTATAACATCGTAAGATTGCAAAGGTGCAATTAAAAATGTTCGTGCATCTGCATATGGGCCTATGCTAATCGTAACATCTTGCACTTCTCGTATTACATTATAACGATTACCTTGAAATGCATTATTTAATTTATACACGCAAGAAAGCGTTTTTAATTTAAGTTCTTGTACTAATAAATGTGAAACGAATTCATGTGAACTACCATCGTCATGTAAAATTTTAACAAGTTTGTTATTTATTGTACCCTACATGCAAAGTAGAGAGTGAAGAGAGATATCATTACCCAAGGTACTTAAGTCCTTGTCCAATGATTCCTCTGACCAAATAGGAGGAATTTCTTCATTATGGATCTCCATGTTATGCAATTGAGCTGTATGTGAAGCTTGGCTTGTATTCCCACCTCCAAACCATCTTCGTATTTTTACAGCAAGATATCCTCTTGTACTTCTTCAAGCATTCGAACCAATAGTAAATTTTGCGAGAATCGCTCCGTGTAGGTAGTGATTGTGTCACCCTCCTTCCATGTAAGGATCGTCCATGCACGTCGAACATGTAAATGGTATTGAGGAGGAAGAAAAGAATCATTCATTTTATCTTGGAAAGCCTTCCATGTTGTTGGACGATTTGTACTGTGTTGCAGGACATTCCACCAAAGTTGAGCTTTTCCTACTAAATAGTTAGTGGAAAATTTAACTCATCAGTATAAAAATCATCAAACTGCGACAACCATGAAAGGACTAAAGGTGCATCCTTACGACCATCAAACCATGGAAACTGGTAATTTCTAACACCAATCTTGGAGTGTGTAACATCAGATCGGGTAGAAACAATAGCTTTTACTACCCTCGTAAGGTTGAGATAGTATCTTTTGGAGGACTTCATCACGTTGCTGGATCTTGTCTTGAGCTCCTCGAAGTTCATGCCGCAAGAGCTCTAGTTGTTGTTCGAGTGTTGCCTTAGCTAAGGGTTGTTGAAGCTCAAGGTCAAGGACAAAGCATAGAAGAGCATCAAGGAAGTGGACTCACAGGAAGAAGGAGCAAGTAGGGAGCTCTAAGAAGCACCTGTCAAATTTTTAGAAGAAATCCCTATAAAAACAGTGATTTTCATCACTAAAAACCATTGTAATTACCATTTTCCATTTTTGCAACTCCATTTTGTTCAAGCCGAGGAGTCCTAGAGCTTGAGGAGTATTAGAACTATCATCCTACCAATTTTCATAATTTTTAGACTCCGTTTGAGCCCCCAAATAAGCCTTGGAACCTATTTTTTAACTAAGCCAGACACTAGGTCTGGACAGGGCCAAAACCACTCAAAAAACTATAAAAAGGGCTGGAGAGCTCATTTTTGAGGTTAGCTTGTGTAGATTTGAGCTTTGTAAGAGCCTTCTTTTGTAATCGAAGCTCTCCATTGTTCCACTCTTTGCTCTTACCTTGTGCGCGTGTGTGTGTATGTGTGTGCATGCTTGTGTGCTTTCACTCACGCACTTGTGCCATCACTTGCTCATAGTCTTCATACTAGTCCTCACGTCTCCGAGGATTGACATTTATGAGGTGAAGCTCCTCACGTTGGTATTCACCATTGTGCTGGAGTGACACCAAATTTGGCGTCGTTGCCGGGGAGAGAGCTTGGAGGACGAGCATGTGACGGTAAGACATAGAGTAGCGACGTTGGAAGGTAAAAAAATCACCATTTTCAGTTCAGTGTTTGAGTCTCCTTCATCTTCATCATCATCACCATCTCCACCCACCTTCATATTCTCAGTTTTTTCCATTTTTTAGAGTCCATTCACCTCGCTTTTTACTTGTGGTTGTGAGAAAGAGCCTTAGAGAGGGTGCACAACTAAAACGTTGAAGAAATCATACCAAAATAGGCGAAAATCAGAGTGATCTATCCCGGACAAGACATAACCTGCACCAAGTATCGTGAGTGTAATATCGCGGGTTTGAAGGGAGATTTGGCATCTATAGACACATAGGAGTGACAAGGAGGACACAAGGTACTCATATTTGCAAAAATTTTTGAACTTGGACTCCAAAAAATCCAAGTATCGTGCTCTCCCGCGGTTGAGTATCACAATATCTGGATATCGTGAACTCCTGTGTTCGAGTATCACGATACTTAAGCTAGTGAGATATCGAGTATCGTTGAGGAAGTGCTCGTGATACTTGTCACATATCGTATATCGTGAAAGCTTCTTCTGCGATACTTGGGAGATATCGTGTATCGTGGAGTATTTCTCGCGATACTTGGGGAATATCGTGTATCGTGGAGCTCTGAAAGCGATATTTGGCGAGTATCGAATATCGTGGGATTTTTCTTGGTTGAATATCGAGTATCATCAAAGTTTTCTGTGACATTTGTTGAATATCGTGTATCGTGAATTTCTTTTCTCGATACTTGTTCCATATCGTGTATCGTTGAACTTTTCACGATACCTCACAGATATCGAGTATCGTTGATTTGGCTCTGGCGATACTTGTGCAATATCGTGTATCATTAAATTTTACTCACGACACCTAGCACATATTGTGTATCGTGAGATTCTTCTCACGATATCTGTCGGATATCGAGTATCGTGGACCTACTCCTGTGTCAAGTGTTGTGTATCGTTTAGTTGAGATATCGTGTATCGTGGCAAGGAAAGTATCGTGTATTGTCTACTTCCAAGTATCGCGATAAACTTCCACTGGTTACGGTAAAAATAATACACGAATTATTAGATAGGGTATTTTGAAGTTGACCCTCAGGGAAACTAGAAAACCAAGGAGTTCCAAAGGATTTTGACCAATATAAGAGAACTTTGGGACTAGAAGCCAAGGCTTATGAACCTGAGATCTGGCAGACACTTAGGCAAGGATAGACAATTAATCATCTGAGGCTAGTGTCAACCATACAGCCAAGTCTTGGGCTCAATAGCTTAGTGGTTCTCCTTACACACTAAGTTCAGAAACCAGTGACTCAGAAATGTCTTTTAGCATGGAAAGACCCACACGTAGCTCAGGCACTGCCTATTTACAGACACCAGAAGGTCCCTATAAGACCCAATTGGAGTATATCAGGACCAACCAATTAGGTGCTCGCATCTATGAGGATGGGCTAAGACGATCAGTGGTTCAACTCAAAAATCTTGACCAACCTTTTGGACTTGAACACCCAGTGGTCAAGTTCGAAGAGGGTGCATACATTAATAAGGAAGGAACCATGTATGTGGTTACCAACTTACCAGACAAGACAGATGAGTTTGGAAACATCATTCCTGAGAACGAGATAGGAGACCTAGAGCAAGGATACCTAGGATGAGAATCCAAGACCCCTAGAGGTAAGTCAGTCTTGACTAGAGTGATCACTCCAGAATGGATTTCCCAAGACAACAAAAGCATAGAGCTATTCTTGACTAGAGAAACGGAGGAAGCCTTTTGGAGATTCAAGCCAGATCAATCGAGCCCAATAGTCACCATCTATGAGTTCAAGGATCCAGAGATACCAGGCAAAGTTGTCTATCTAGATCACATGTTAGAGAAAATGTTCTTCGTAACAGAGCAGGATAGGCATGCATACACTTGGAAGGGTGAATCAATTTTCCCTCTACCAAGATCTAATGTTTCCCAGGGCCTCCAAGGAGCCGGATCATCCAAGGCTCATGAAACCCAGAGGGAAAGAACTAGAGAGAGACCTGAGGTAAGCTTTGCAAACACTGTGGGCAGAGACAGATCAGGATATGGAATGGAAAGACCTGAAAAGGAGAGACATAGAGTTCTTAGGCATCAAAGAGATGATCATGATTTCCCATTGCCCAAACCACGAGAGCACTCAAGAACCCTTAGACCCTCTCAAGTGGTTAAGACAATGAAGAACTATTTTGATGGGTCAGGAGATCCATATGATCATGTGGCCGAGTTCAAACAAGTGTTAAGAGCTGAACAGGTCGAGGAATTGTTCACCTAGTTCGAGGCATTTGGTTTGACTCTTAAGGGTACTGCCTTAGCTTGGTTTCAACCCTTGAATAGTCGCAACTATCGAGAGACAGGTCAACTGCTAGAAGCATTCATTGTAGAGTTTTCCAAGAGTGGTATCAGGCATAACACATCATCCTTGATCCATAGCTTCAAGCAGACACCCCAAGAAACAGTGCGACTTGCAGGAAGAAGGTTTAGATAATACTTGGAAAGATGCCCTGTATCGGAATTGCCCACATCAGCCAAACAGATGGCCTTGTTTTTAGATGGCTTACTGAGCACAAAATTGAGATCATATGTGTACTTGAAAGAGCCTATATCCATAGAAGAGTGTGTGCGGATGTGCATAGACATAGAAGACAACTTGGGTGAGGAGCTAGGACTGTCCAAACTCTATAAGGATTCAGACAGTTCTACTAGTCATACCTCTAGAGCCTCCAATGAGATAGATGAGATAGTTGAGCAGGTGGCCAAAAGGCTAGGAGTTCAAAATAGACCAATGCCAAGGGTCACCCCATTGAAGCGATGCAATACATGCGGAGGAGACCACATGGCTAATGTTTGCCCGATGATGGCTCAACCCTAAGGGAACCCTAATGCTCTATATTGCACCATTGAGAGAAAATACACCAATCATACGGCTCAAGATTGTCCATACAATAGGTAGGCTGTCAGACCAAGTTATCAGCAACCTTACCAGCAAGGAAGGTATCAGAATCAATACCAACAACCATATTATAGACCACAACAGCAATATCAGGCACCATATAGACCACAACCAGTCCTAGGAAACCAACCACTAGCTCCTGCCAATGTGATCCCCGTTAAATATACGATGGCGGAGGAGAACCCTAATAGAGCATTGGTGCCACTAACCCCGTTGGTCTCAGAAAATGACTCTCATAATCAAGGTTTAGACTACTTCCATGAAGATAGTTCACAAGCTTATTACATAGAGTCACTTGAGCAAAGTGAGACTTCTCCATATCAATATGAGACACCACCGATGGAACAAAATTGGGAGCCAGAATACTCCGATGTCATGTATACGAATCCAAATCCTAGGCCCCAAGTGAGACAAGTAAGGCCACGAGCCCCTAGAGGACCATGCTTTAGATGCCAGGGCGACCATTTCATTCGTGAATGTCCCCATCAACCAACGCTTGGACAAGGACAAAACATCACAATACAAGGCTTTTGTCTTGAGTGTGGCAAGGAACATCTTCCTAGAGAGTGTCCCAGGAATCCCTCTAGTGTGCCTAAGGTTACACCCATCAATGTGGTAGGCTTAGTGGCGGATTCAAGTTCAAGTAGCAGTAACATGGATCTTGTACAGGCAGTTACTAGGGCACAAACATTAAAACAGGATAAACCGATTGAGCAACCAGAGCCAAGTGACTCAGGAGAGTCTAGTAAGAGGAAACCAAGAACATGGAAGGATACCAGAGAGAAGGCTAATGGCAAGTGGAACAAAAAGATATCCGAACTAGAAGAAATCCTAAGGGATACCAAAACAAAAATAGAAGACATTGCTTCTCAAAGTCCCTCTCACGCCGAACCTCCATCCATAGCACCTCATTCCACCCCACTGCCCATTGTAAATAGACCGCAATCAGGTTCTGTTCTTGCAGATCCAATTCCAGAAGGCTTGGACATGATGTTCAAGGCCTATCAGGCTCGTCTTCAAGAAGGCCCAACAGCTGCGAACCTGGACAAGAGTTACCCTAGAGCAGACTTAGAGATTGAACGAACAAAAATGTGCATGAAAATGGTAGAAGCAGCTCAAGCTATGCTTGAGACTAGTCAAAAGTTCAATCATACAAACTCTGTCAAGCCAGATTTGCATTTCCAAGGCTTACTAGAAAGATTAGAGCAGTTGGTAAACAAGCCGCAGATTTATTTACCTCCACAGGCTCAACCGGTTGGTGAAAGAGAAAGCTCACCACCAAGGGAAGCTTATGTTCCTGATTCCATGGATGATGGAACACCTCTTTCAATGCAACATTACTCTGAAGAGTTCTTGTGGAAATACAAGAAGAGAAATGGGCCAAGGAGAAGGGTAATCCCCCTCCTATTCTTGAGATTGATGATCTTCATGATCAATTTCCCCAAGACATTCCGTCTATCTATGGAGATCAAACAAAGCAACGAGGATGAGAGATTAGATTTTGAATCTAATTCTTTACAAGAGTTCCCACAATTCACTGGCCCATGGGAATCTAAATCTCTTCAGATCAGAGCTCCCACAATATCGGTAAGGAATGAAGACTCTGTGGTTCCAAGAAACATTGACGTCATGAAGAACACTAAGGTTCAATGTCATCTCATTGTGGAAGAGCTGCTCAAAGCAAAACCTGAGCTATGGAATCATGTGAAGGATCAGGTTCCAGAACTTGATTCCAATATGCCAAAAGTGGGCTCTAAGCAAAAAGTTCTAGAAATACCTCTTGATAAAATAGGAGACATGAACGAAGGTGAAGAAGGTAATACTTATCTTCCGATCACCTATCAAGGCTACACAACCAAAGCAATCATAGATTCGGGTGTTGGTGCTGCTATTGCGACCACCTTCTTGTGGAAGCGATGGGGCAAACCCACATTAAGACCAACTAGAATGAAGCTTCAAATGGCGGATGGTCATTTTGAAAGACCTCTAGGATTGCTCAAAGGGATAACTCTAACCACTTGTGGTGTAGAGTTTGAACATACATTTGCTATATGTGACTTTGAGAAAAATAATGTTTATGAGATGATCCTAGGAAGACCCTTCCTACGACAATTGCGAATAGTACAAGATTGGGGAACCAAATCCTTGTACTTACAGCACTTAGGGGTCACAACCAAGGTCAATTTGAAGGATTACACCTTCAGAGATGTACCACCCCTACAATGAAATCCTGTCCACAAAGCAAAAGAAGATTCAATCTCTGTGCATTTTGGAAGCTCACCTGATCCATCATGGTTGCATGAAGATACTCACTTGTGGATGTGCAAGGTCGTAGAGGAAGAGGAAAAGCGCCTAAAAGCAAGAGAAGAAGGAACTCCCCCAGGAGATAGACCAGTTAAAGACCCAGCCTATACACCGATGATATTTCCAGGTGAGGAATTTGAGCCTCATGGTTGGCCAGAAATCTTAGCTACCATGGACATTGCAGTCAATGAAGAACAATGCACACCTCATTGTGATGAAGAGGGTTATGATATTTCAGTGTTCATGTGTCAGCCCTTGTTGGAAGAATGTGATCCTAGTGAGGTAATAGAAGAAGAAGAGAATGACGACGATCTAGAATCCATTGTGATGGATACTTACTTTGACTCAGAGGAGCCCTATTTAGAATACATAGGAGTGTTGACCCAAAAAGAAGAAGAACCTCTCACAAGTATTAAAACTGTAAATTCAAAGGAAGGAAGTGAAGGAGGTCAAAAAAAAAAAAAAAAAAAGCAGTGAAACAAGAAGAGGAGGAATCATTGTTTGAAGTACCAAAAAGTTTCAAGAAATATGAAGTGGAAGACCGAAAAATTTTGGTACGAATGCCTAAAAGAGAGGCCATCATAGGAGAAGCATATGACAATAAAGAGAAGACCAAAAAAATTGTTGTGACCATTGAAGGAAACAAAGAGCGATGTACGTACATAGGAGACGACCTAAGTGCAAAAGAAGAAGCAGAGCTTGTAGCTCTATTAAGGGAATATCTGGACGTGTTTGCGTGGCACTATAGAGACTTGAAGGGAGTAGATCCGAAAATTTTCTCTCATACTATCCCCATGATGGCTGATGCCAAGCCCACCAAACAAAAGCCCTAGACATATAATGACAATTATGCAACTAAAATAAAAGAGGAAATTGACAGGCTGATTGAAGTTGGATTTATCTATGAGATCGAGCATACTGAGTGGGTGTCCCCCATTGTAGTGGTGCCCAAGAAGAATGGAAAATTGCGAGTGTGCATTAACCTTAAAAAATTTAATGCTGCTACGATTCGAGATAATTATCCGCTTCCAATCACTGAACATTTATTGGAGCGTGTTGCAGACAAGGAAGTTTATAGCTTTCTTGATGGATTTTTGGGTTATAATCAAGTAGCCATTGCCCCAGAAGATCAACACAAAACGGATTTCGCCATAGAATGGGGAATCTTTTCGTGTGATGCCATTTGTTCTCACCAATGCACCTGCAACATTCCAATGGCTCATGTGTCATGTCTTCAAAGAGTTCTTGCGGAAGAACTTAGAAGTATATGTGGATAATTTATGTGCTCACTCCCAAGTAAGAAGATACCACATCCCTGAGCTCATACAAATCTTCAACAAGTGTAGAGAATATCAAGTGTGTCTGAACCCAGAGAAGTGTGTGTTCATGGTACGACAAGGTAAAATCTTAGGTCACATTGTTTCTAAAAATGGAATATCAATAGACGAGGATAAAGTAAGAGCCATAGCAGAATTACCAAGACCTAGGAATGTTAAAGAGGTACAAGCCTTTATGGGCCATTGTGGATATTACCGTAGGTTCATCCACATGTATGCAATCATAGCTAAAGCTCTTTATGGGTTATTGACAAATTTTGAGTGGAATGATGAATGCGAAAAGTCCTTCAATGAGCTAAAAAGATGTTTGTGCTCAACACCAATACTGACCACTCCTGATTGGAGTAAACCATTCCATGTCCATGTGGATGCATCCAATCATGCTATAGGATGTGTGCTAGCACAACCCACAGGTGAAGGAAACCTAGATTTGCCGATAGCATATGCTAGTAGGCAATTAAATGCAACTGAACAAAACTACACAACAACCGAGAGAGAAGGCTTAGGCATGGTATATGATGTGAAAAAGTTTAGACACTACTTATTGGCCAACAAGTTCAAGTTTCATTGATCATCAAGCTCTGTTATATCTGGTCAATAAACCTTGCAATACGGGACGTTTAATAAGATGGTTCCTCTTACTAATGGAATACGACTTTGAATTTGTTGTCAGGAAAGGTAGGACCCACCTTAGGGCGGACCATCTTTCTCGCATCACTTTAGGAGAGCCACCGCAAGGAGTGTCTGATGAACTACCTGATGCTTATCTGTTCAATTTAGAGGTTGTTCCTAAATGGGCAACTAAGTTAGTACCTGTCCTAACCTTTGGACCCGCAAATAAGAATGTAAAAACAAGCAAAGAAGAAATTGTAAGGTCACAAAAATATCAAATACTGGCAGGAAGCATGTACAAACAAGAGACAAATGGTGTATTAGCTTGTTGTGTCGAGGATGATGAACATAGTAGTTTGTTGCAACAAGCCCATGAAGGATTTCTAGGAAATCACTATTCTAAACAACGAACATTGCAGAATCTACAACGTTTAGGAGTGTATTGGCCTAGCATGGACAAAGAAATTCATGAGTGGATCAAGAATTGTCCCATATGTCAGGTGAGACCCCCAGTGGAGCATGCTACTCTTTATCACGTGTCATTAATTCCAGACTGGAGTGCTCCATTGGTAGAATTCATGAGGTTGGGAACGTTACCCAATGAGACGAGTCTAGCAAGAAGAAGAAGCATGGAGCAAGAGGCTCAGGATTACGCCTTAGTTGGAGACAACCTATATCGGAGAGGCAAAGATGGGTACCTACGATTGTGCATGCATGAATTAGATTACTTGAAAGTCTTAGAAACTGCACATAGCGGTGTTGCAGGTGGACACTTTGGGCCTGACCGAGTAATTAAGACCATTCTATTCTCAGGACTCTGGTGGCCCACTCTTCATATGGATGCACATACCTATGTGAAGAAATGCGACACATGCCAACGTGCCCAATATCCTATTAGAAAAGATGAGATGCCTTTGAGGCCAATGATGTGAGGACGTGCATTTTCAAAGTGGGGTATAGACTTTATAGGTCCCATTAATCCCCGAGCTAGTAACTCCCATGCGGAATACATTATTGTAGCCACTGATTACCTTACCAAGTGGGTGGAAGTAAAAGCCACAACAAAGAATGATGCTCAAACGACGGCTAAGTTCTTATTCGAGAACGTGTTCACTAGATACGGGTTACCAATAGAGTTAGTCAGTGATAGACGTACACACTTCTTGAATGAAATAATTGAAAATCTACTTTGCGAATTCATGGTGATACATAAGAATTCTGCCCCCTATCATCCCCAAGCTAACGGACAAGCCGAGAGCACGAATAAGATCCTATGTAATGTATTGACAAAACTCGTAAATAATAAACACTCTGATTGGGACAAACAACTTCATCATGCTGTTTGGGCATACCGAGTCGCCTACAAAACAGTACTCAATGCCACCCCATTTCAGATGGTCTTTGGAGAGAATGTTGTGCTACCATTAGATTTCCTAATCCCAGCCTTGAAAGTAGCACAAGAGCATGAGTGGAACGGACATGAGTTGTCCTCTAGGATCTTTGATCTAGAACGCTTAGGTGAGATGAGGCTACGAGTGGCAGCAGGCATATATGCTGCCAAGAAAAGGCAAAAGGCATACTTTGATGCCCATATAAAGGATAAAGGATTGAAAGAAGGAGACCTAGTGCTGGTTTATATGCTAAAGCAACATGCCCGCAAATTGGATAAACGAGGATATGGACCCATGATCATTAATAGAATCTCCACTAGTGGTGCAGTTCAACTGGCCACTTTAGAAGGTGATATTGTGCCGAACTATATAAGTGGTTGTCGAGTCAAGTTATATCAAGAACCCCTTACAGAGGAAATGTTAATGAGACTCAACACTGCTAATAAGCGAAAAGAAGAGGAGTTAAGGGTTAGAGAAGAAGCACAAGCAGAGGCTAGAGAGCGCATCAGAAGAAATAAGTTACGGCGATTAGGCCTAGATGTCAACACAAAAGCTCCAAAATATCACATGGACATGTGCCAAAAATCGGACCTAACTACTTCTCGAATAATTGACCGACGCCCCTTTGTGACCATAAAGGTAGGACAAGGAAAGAGTGTAAGGAGTGTGTGAGCATTGGTTGACTCAGGTGCAACAACTAGTGCAGTTAGACTTTCATACTGCCAAGACCTGCAATTGGACATCAAGCCTGTTGGAGAAACACTCACTAATTGGACATATATTTGGAGGTCAAATCTTAGGAAGAAAACACCATGCCTATGTGAAGGGACAAATTCACAAGTGTATCATATTTGTAAAGTTAGTTCACTTTAGTTCTAGAAGTTTTTTAAAAATCACGAGAATACGAAAATCTATATAAGTTAGTTTGTATCAACTGACGCGGAGAAAGTGAGAGAGAGAGAGAGAGAAAGAAGAAGTAGAAGAAGGAGTTCATTTTATACGACTGTGTATAGTCGTGCTTCTCTGAGTGAGAAAGCAACTGTAAAAACTTCTGAGTTTTTTATAGTTATGAGAAAGAACTGAGTAAAGTTCTGTGTATGAGTCTCTCTCCATCATCTCCATGCTTGCCTACTGTGTGATGAATTCAAAAGTTCAAGTTTTCTGAGCAATTCGATGCCTGGCATCGAATCTTGGCTGATAAGTCATTTTTTCATTCTTTGTGTGTTAACTGTTGTTGAATCTTCTAAAAATATGAAGTTTATGGAGCAACTCGATGCCTGGCATCGAGTTCCAGCATAAAATGGATGCCCGGCATCGACTTCTAGCATATAAGTCATCTTCTTCATGTGTGTGTAAAATAGAGTGTTTCTGGTGCAGAAAAATAGCCAAAAAAAGCCCAAAGTCGATGCCCGGCATTGACTTGGACTGAAATTCGATGCCAGGCATCGAATTTTTTATTTTTGGACACCAGGATTACTAAAACAAGAAAAATTTCCAGTTTTGGAAGGTCATACAGGGTCATCTTGTGAAGGCCATAACTTGAGTTCTAGAGGTCCGTTTGATGCATATAATAGCTTGTTGGAAAGCTCTACTCTTTTAGTTTTAGCTTATAAAGTTTCATGGAGAAATAATACTTGAACTAGGAGAAAGTAGCAAAATACTGAAGGTATGTCATTTCAGTGACTAGGAATTTCTGTAGAAGCAAAGTTCTCACTTTAGGCTATCATTTCTCAAAGTTTGGAGTGGCAATGAGTTAATGGTGACCATAGAGGTGTTCTAGTGTCACATTAATTCATTTCTTGTGGTGTTTCATACATCAACAAGTGGTATCAGAGCAGAAAGATTCTCGAGAGGAGAAGACAGCAAAGGTACGAGAAGTTTTGGAAAGTTTTCCATTAAAGTTTCAAAGGTGAAGCATTTGAAGACACAAGGCATCAAAAGGTTACTTCAAAAGTATCTTCATACACAAAGAACTTCAAAAGGTATTATCCTTTATCCTTTAAGCTCACAGGTTGCAGCAGAAGGAAAGAACTATGGCAGATCATATTTCCATTGACAAACTGGACAGAGATAATTACCCCGCATGGGTAATGAGAATGGAAGCCTTACTTATGAGTAAGGATCTCATAATATATGTTACAGGTGAAGAAGAGAAGCCAGTATTCGAAGATGAAAGCCGACCAAAGAAAGAAGAACTAGATGCTTTAAAGCATTGGCAGAAGAAGGATGCAAGTGCAAAAGCCTACATCTACAATACAATCTCTGATCATTTACTACCACACATCAGAGGATTGGAATCATCTGAAGATATATGGAATGCATTGGAGTATCATTTCCAAAGTACTACTAAAGCACGGAAAGCAAGTCTATGGTCAGAGTTTACAACATTCAAGAAGAAGCCAAGTCAAAGTATTAGTGATTATGTCACTAAGATGAAGGATCTAGCAGATAGTCTTGGATCCATAGATGAAGATGTTGAAGATCACAGATTGATTGCTCAACTACTTGCAGGTTTGAGAGGGGATGAAAGGTGGAAACCTTTTGTCTTATCAACAGAACTTTCATTAAATCATTATGTTCCAGATTTGAACCAGTTGCTTGGTTTGATGCTCACATATGAGCAAGACTTGAAGGGAGATGGAGATAAAGGACAAAGTTCTGCAATGTACATGAAGAACAAGAAGAAAGGAGATAAAGGTAAAGCAAAGGATGAAGAGGAGTCTAGTTCTCAAGCTTATTATGCAAGAGGTAAAGGCACTGGTAGAGGAAGAGCAAGAGGTTTTGGAAGAGGTAGAGGTAATCAAAATAATAACAAGAAGGCTTGCTGGATCTGTGGATTGAGTAATCATTTGGCTCATGACTGTTGGCACAACCAACAAGGATCAAACCAGAATCAAAACAACAATAGCAGAGGCCGAGGTGGAAGATATCAAAGTAATTTTCAAAGAGGTAGACAAAGTCAAAGAGGAGGCTATGGTAGAGGTGGAGGAAGAAGTTGGGGACAAAATCAATCCTACTACACCACCTACTACAACTATGCAAATGACACACAGAATGAAAGTTATACATCATTGATGATGAACTCAATCAACACATCAGATAAAGAAGATCTAAAGGTATTTTACATTGACTCTGGATGTTCTAATCATTTGTCAGGAAACATAGAATTGATGTCAGAATTGGAAAAAGGCATTTCTAGTCACACAGTTCAAACAGGTGATAATACCAGACATAGTGTACATTCAATTGGAAAGGTGAAATGCAAGAGTGGAGCAGATTTGCTAACCAATGTTTTGTATGTTCCCACAATACCTAAAAACTTGATTAGTGTGGGACAGATAGTTGAAAAAGGTTTTCAAGTCAGGTTTACAAATGAAGGAGTATTTGTTGAAGATCCAGAGAATGGATATAATCAGATTGTCTCTGGTAAGAAAGAAGGTAGACTCTTTACTTTAAGAGTGCAAGGGAACATTGGTCAAGCTTTGCTCACACATGGTGAAGGAGTGATTACAGAACTTGATCTCTGGCATAAGAGATTAGGTCACTTTAATGAAAGAGGAATTAAAGCTATGGTTGCTAATCAGTCTAAACTAGGATTACCAAATGTGCAAAGTCAACATATGGTTTATAAATGTGAAGCATGTCAAATGCGTAAAGCACACAGGTTACCATTTCAGAAGAAAGGATTCAAACATGATGGATTACTAGAGCTTATTCATACAGATGTATGGGGACCAACAAAAGAAGGATCTATCAGTGGCTCAAGGTACTATGTTCTTTTTATTGATGATGCTACAAGATGGATAACATTATATGTTTTGAAGGAAAGATCAGAAGTGTTTGGAGCTTTCAAGCATTTTCATGCATATGCAGAGAGAGTCACAGGTCAAAAGCTTAAGAGACTGAGGTCTGATGGAGGGGGAGAATATTTCTCCCAAGAGTTCAATGATTATCTTTGGAATGCAGGTATGAAGAGAGAAATAACTTGCAGGTATACACCACAACAAAATGGTGTAGCAGAAAGAAGGAACAGGACTTTGGTTGAGTTTGCTAGAGCTATGTTGAAGGAGAAGAATTGTCCAAATTATCTTTGGGCTGAAGCTGTAAATACAGCTACATATCTTGTGAATAGATTACCATGTGCAGCTCTCAATGGTATGACTCCATATGAAGCTTGGTGGGGTAAGAAACCAACACTAGATCATTGTAGAGTGTTTGGATCAATTGCATATGCTTATGTGCCATCACAACTTAGGCATAAACTTGAACCAAAGGCAGAAAAATATGTGTTCATTGGTTATGATGAAAAGCAGATGGGTTACAGGTTGTGGAATCCTCTAACAAAACAATTTATTGTTTCTAGAGATGTTACATTTGATGAACAAAAAAGTTGGTATGCAGATCAAAGTCATACAACTGAAGAATTTGAAAAAGAGGTAAGAAGATGTGAGAAAGGAAAATCAATTGTGCAGGTAAATAGAGATGAAGACTATATGCAAGCAAGTACATCCACAAGTGGATTAACAAGAAGAAATGAAGAAGCTCCTATATTTGATGAAGAGGTGTATCCAGACACTTATGAAGAATGTGAACCAAGAAGGTCAAGCAGGACTAGAAGACAACCAGAAAGGTATTCTTATGATACTTCTTACATAACTCAGAAGAATTATGCATATATGGTCAAAGATGATGAAGAACCTCAGAACTATGATGAAGCAAAAGGTAAGAAGCAATGGGAAGAAGCAATGAAGGAAGAGTTCAATGCACCAGAGGAGAACAAGACATGGGAACTTGTTCCTAAACCAAATGGTAAGAAAGTAATTGGAAATAAATGGGTTTATAAAGTGAAGAAGCTTGCAGATGGAAGTATAGCCAGATACAAAGCTAGATTGGTGGTGAAAGGCTATGCCCAGACCTATGGCATAGATTATGATGAGACATTCAGTCCCGTAGCTAAGATGTCAACTATAAGGACAATCATTGCTATTGCAGCTTCAAAAGGATGGACTCTAAGTCAATTGGATATAAAGAATGCATTCTTGAATGGATACATATCAGATGAGGTATACATGGAACAACCTCAAGGGTTTATAGATTCCAGGTATCCAAATTTTGTTTGCAGGTTGAGAAGAGCATTGTATGGATTGAAGCAAGCTCCAAGAGCTTGGAACTATAGACTGGTGAAGTATCTCAATGATCTTGGATATCAAAGTTCAAAAGCAGACCCAAGTCTACTTATCAGAAGAACAGAGGAAGGTACAATCTACATTTGTATTTATGTAGATGACATTATAATCACAGGTACTTCAGATGAAGGAATCAAGGAGGTAAAGAGATTGCTTGAAAAAGAATTCAAGATCAGTGACCTAGGAAAGTTATCATACTTTCTTGGAATGGAAGTTACTTATACAGATCATGGCATATATGTGTCACAAGAAAGGTATCTTCTGAACTTGTTGAAGAAGTTTGATATGGAAAATTGGAGAGAAGCTTCAACTCCACTTGAAGTTAATCACAAGCTCAGTAAATATGATGGTGCAGACTACAAAGATATGAGGAAGTATCAATCTCTTGTGGGTAGTTTGATTTATGCTACACTAACAAGACCTGATCTTAGTTATGCAGTGGGAGTTTTGTCACAATTCATGCATTGTCCAAAGGACCCACATTGGATTGCAGGTCAAAGAGTTCTCAGATATATCAAAGGAACTATAAAGGAAGGATTATATTATCCTTTTACATCAGATTTGAAGTTGAGAGCCTATAGTGATTCAGATTGGGCAGGTAACCAAGATGACAGGAGATCAACTCATGGTTACATGATATATATTGGTGATAAGCTTGTAAGTTGGTGTTCAAAGAAACAACATACAGTAGCATTATCATCAACTGAAGCAGAGTACAAAGGACTTGTGGAAGTAGCTAAGGAAGTCATATGGATGCAGACATTGTTCAAGAGCTTAGGCATTGATCAAGGTACACCTACAATACATGGAGATAATATGAGTTCACTTTATCTTGCAGCAAATCCAGTTTTTCATGCAAGGACAAAGCACATAGAGATACAGTATCATTTTCTCAGAGAAAAGGTAATGGAGAAGGAGATTGAAGTGGAGTACATTTCTACTAAAGATCAGTTAGCAGACATAATGACAAAGAGCTTGGATGGTGTGAAGACCAGTAGATTCAAAAGCATGGCAGGAGTAAAAGAAAAGAAGATGATATGAAGAAACAGGGAATGTCAATTAGTGATTGAGGGGGAGCTGTTGGAGAAACACTCACTAATTGGACATATATTTGGAGGTCAAATCTTAGGAAGAAAACACCATGCCTATGTGAAGGGACAAATTCACAAGTGTATCATATTTGTAAAGTTAGTTCACTTTAGTTCTAGAAGTTTTTTAAAAATCACGAGAATACGAAAATCTATATAAGTTAGTTTGTATCAACTGACGCAGAGAAAGTGAGAGAGAGAGAGAGAGAGAAAGAAGAAGTAGAAGAAGGAGTTCATTTTATACGACTGTGTATACTCGTGCTTCTCTGAGTGAGAAAGCAACTGTAAAAACTTCTGAGTTTTTTATAGTTATGAGAAAGAACTGAGTAAAGTTCTGTGTATGAGTCTCTCTCCATCATCTCCATGCTTGCCTACTGTGTGATGAATTCAAAAGTTCAAGTTTTCTGAGCAATTCGATGCCTGGCATCGAATCTTGGCTGATAAGTCATTTTTTCATTCTTTGTGTGTTAACTGTTGTTGAATCTTCTAAAAATATGAAGTTTATGGAGCAACTCGATGCCTGGCATCGAGTTCCAGCATAAAATGGATGCCCGGCATCGACTTCTAGCATATAAGTCATCTTCTTCATGTGTGTGTAAAATAGAGTGTTTCTGGTGCAGAAAAATAGCCAAAAAAAGCCCAAAGTCGATGCCCGGCATCGACTTGGACTGAAATTCGATGCCAGGCATCGAATTTTTTATTTTTGGACACCAGGATTACTAAAACAAGAAAAATTTCCAGTTTTGGAAGGTCATACAGGGTCATCTTGTGAAGGCCATAACTTGAGTTCTAGAGGTCCATTTGATGCATATGATAGCTTGTTGGAAAGCTCTACTCTTCTAGTTTTAGCCTATAAAGTTTTCATGGAGAAATAATACTTGAGCTAGGAGAAATTAGCAAAATACTGAAGGTATGTCATTTCAGTGACTAGGAATTTCTGTAGAAGCAAAGTTCTCACTTTAGGCTATCATTTCTCAAAGTTTGGAGTGGCAATGAGTTAATGGTGACCATAGAGGTGTTCTAGTGTCACATTAATTCATTTCTTGTGGTGTTTCATACATCAACAAAGCCCATAGAAGCATATCTCATAGGTTTGGGAGGTGTGGAAACCCCTTGTTTGGGTGAGGTGGAACTTCCCATCTACCTTCAAGACGTTCCAATAAAAGTCAAAATGCTAATGTGTCATGATGAGGACCTTACAGAGCCACTTGTTTTGGGTCAAGATTGGATTTATGACCATGCAGTCAACTTGAACCTAAGAAGTCAACTTCTTCAAGTTTGGATAAAGGAACAATGCATTACATTAGAATTAGAGAATTGCATGCTCACAAATTCAGATGTCACACATTCTCTTAGTTCGTCTAAGAGTCATCTTAACAAAAAAAATGTTGTATGTGTCCAAAGCTCTATGTTCCAGAAGAACTCAATCATGGAAGAACAGGCTCAAAGACAAGCAGACTCCTCCTCTGGCTCAAGGACTAAAGCAGTCACAACAACTCAACCAAAGAAGCAAGTAACACAGCCCAAGAGAACCGCTATATCAAATACAAAGACAAAACTCAAGAAGAAAGAAACTCCATGCACGAAACAAATCTGGGTATGAAAAAGAGAGCAACCACCTGCCTTGCCAACACAATTTCTCCTCCGGCAAGCCAACCATGCGAAGACAAGAAACAAGCAATCAGGGCCACCTCAACCAACAAATCTCCGACAAATCTGGGTGCCTAAGAAATTAGTTGTAGCTCAACAAGGGCAAGTACAGATGTGGGTACCCAAGAAGCTCTCACGCGCAGAATGGCCTATGCTCCCCACCATGTACAAGGTCTCAACAAAGAAGACAAGGAGAGAATAGGGTAAGAAGAGGGCACAAAGATCAGAAGAAGATAAACTCAACCCTCTGGCAAAAGTTAGAAGACAATCATCCAGGATATGGGTTTGGAAGCCTAAGTTACCAGTAGCATCCACAACACCAAAGAACGAACCACTCTGAGCATCAAGGAAGTGGACTTACAAGAAGAAGGAGCAAGTAGGGAGCTCTAAGAAGCACCTGTCAAATTTTTAGAAGAAATCCCTATAAAAACAGTGATTTTCATCACTAAAAACCATTGTAATTACCATTTTCCATTTTTGCAACTCCATTTTGTTTAAGCCGAGGTGTCCTCAAGCTTGAGGAGTATTAGAACTATCATCCTACCAATTTTCATAATTTTTAGACTCCGTTTGAGCCCCCAAATAAGCCATGGAACCTATTTTTTAACTAGGCTGGACACTAGGTCTGGACAGCGCCAAAACCACTCAAAAAACTATAAAAAGGGTTGGAGAGCTCATTTTTGAGGTTAGCTTGTGTAGATTTGAGCTTTGTAAGAGCCTTCTTTTGTAATCGAAGTTTTCCATTGTTCCACTCTTTGCTCTTACCTTGTGCGCGTGTGTGTGTATGTGTATGCATGCTTGTGGAATTACCAAAATCCGCCATGGTGTTCATAGGGTCCATGAGTATGAAAAGAACAAAACCCTCTTGCTACGGAATTTCCTTGCTTTCAACCTCAGTTTCTTGAACCTAATTTTGACCCATGCAAGTATCTTGGATCCTCAATCTAGTACTTCCATTCGCGGAATGTACCCTAGCAGGGTGTACCCTAGAAGGATGTACCCTCGCGTGATGTACCCTAACAGGATGTACCCTCTCTGGATGTACCATGTACCCTGACAAGATGTACCCTATCTAGATGTACCCTGACAGGATGTACCCTGAGCCGTGTCGTGTCACGTTGCGCCGTGCTGCCTTGCCCAAGCCTTCTTGAAAAAGTAAGAACGAGTTGCAAATTATGTTAAATATAAGAGGCGAGAACTTGAGTGACAACACCAAGAGAGAGTGTAGTGGTACAACACTTCCCTTGTGTGAGTGAGGTTGTGGGTTCAAATCCTCCCACCTTGGTGAATATAGAACTCCTTATTGCCACTCATACATTAAAATTGGTTCGTACGTAGCCAACAGTCGCCAAGGGAGCCTTGGGTGCCAAAGTAATGCCTTAGTTATGTCTTAAGTTATGCCTAAGTTCTATGCCTTAGTCAACGTCTTGGAGTAAGCCGAAGGAGTAAACGTAGGTGTAAACGTAGGTTCTGGTTCTAGAACTAGAACAAAAACAGAAAGAGAAACCAAAAAGTGAAACTGGAATAGGAACCGAAAACGGAAATGGAAATGGAAACCGGAATCAAAATCGGAATCGCGAGCAGAGAACAGCGAAACAGACCCCTCCGTATTGTCATGTGCAGAGCTCTAATACCACTGTTATTAGGATCTTAACTCACGCGCACATAGAGGTTATCAATGTCGAAAAAGACAAAGAAATAGATACACACGAAGACAAGACAGAATGCAGTATTGGGTGCAATCTCCCCCCATGCACCCTGTTTGAAGAGTTCACAAAGTGCATGTATTTATAGGAATTTTTTATTATGTCAAAAAGATTGCTTACATGAGAGCGGCTTTGAAAAGCATGCATGAAACTAAAAGTTGGTAACTTTTTTTAGAAAGCCTTTGCTTTCAATATCAGAAATTGCGGTCTACAATGAGCCTTATTCTAACCACTACTTTTCTAACTGTTTCTAACAATAGAACCTTCTATGTGGGTTTATTTACAAATTAAATAAATTATAAGTCAGATTATTGATGTCCGCCCTTTCACGCCGTTCACGCTCCTCACGAACCTTCAACTGCTATATCAAAACACTAAAGCACATTAATACATTAATAAATTAACATTCCAATAATTCCTTGTTCAACATATTCCATAATTCATAATAGTGAATGACCTAAGATAAGAGATTAGACATGCACTTGCACTTTTGGATGAAGATCAAGAGTTCAAGTCCCACCTATAGTTTGACATATCTATTGTATGTGTGGGATAAGGAGGTGCCCATGTGTGTGTGTGTGTGTTTGTGTGAGTCTATCATCAATTCGGGTTTGAATCTGACAGAACAAAAAACAAAAACGCCCTCAAGATCCATTCACACCATGTGCTCTCAAGGTCTGAATGACCTAAGATAAGAGATTAGACATGCACTTTCTAATAGGTCTTGAGATCCCTAAAATGATCTAGAGAATTTTGCTTGAGATAAGAGTTTAGCCTTGCACTTTGTGACCTGTCACACCCTACCTTCCTCAATCACATTTCACCCAAGCACTTTGTGAAGTGTCTCAAGTACCCCTAGCTTCCCCAGAACCTTAACAAGCTCTGAGGAGCCTATACCTTCTTCCCAAAGGGCTATTATAGTAGGACCTTGAGCTACGGGCTTATTTTCAAAGGATCTATATCTCTTTAATATTTTATGACTCTTTTGGCACCCTTTGACCATCGTAGCAACAACTATATGAGTGTGGCCTTCACAAAACTTTGTATCAATTAGACATCAACAAAAATTTCATCTAGATTCTATCTAAATTGCTATCTAGCTCAAGATTGGAAATGCATAGGTGTAAAACACCATCTTTGTAGCTTTGTTTTTGGCAATTTTAAATTTGAGTCCTTTACCATTCCTTTTTCATCTTATCATCTCTCTGTATTGTTCTATTATTTTTGTATCATGTCTACTCTTACAATTTCTAGGGTGGGTAAAGTTATAATTGTATAGCTACAACAATCAAAGAGAAACTAGGCGGAACATGAAGGTTCGAGAGGATATTAGACGAAATAAGGGCTCCCTCTCACATTTCAAATTGACATCAATGGTTAAGATTATGAGAAAAGTAAAGGTTCCAATCAATGTAGCAGAAGAACTTATAGATTTCTCACAAAAAGTAGCTATGCAATCAAACTATGATTACATAATGACATTTGATTGTTGTATAAGCAACAATACTACTATAGTAAAATCAACTAACTCGCAAGGTTACAAAAATACTAAGGATCAAGTCATTCTCTAAGCCCACAAGGGGTGAGAGATGTATGTTCCTACCTGGATTCTATCCCAGACTGCATCTGAACAGAGGAGAATCTACTTGTGGAATAATCCCTACCCAAATCATTCTAGAGACCATCTGGCTCTGCAAAGTGATTGATTTAGATTCAAAGTGTGGAAAGAATGATAAGGATAGACTTGGGACATCCTTGACAAATTCAATGTTTTGCTATGTGTAGACTAGGCATCCATAGCACAAAAATATGGAGTAGGTGGACTCAAGTATTTCAAACTAAATTGCTATATAGATCTATTTATGTGCACCATTAGTTCATGGATTTAGCAGAATAGATGGAGTTTTGACTAGTTCAAAGATGTTTCTACAATGTCCCACTTCTTAACCAACGTCTATTGATCTCTTTTCCCAAATATGAGAATACCACATCCTATTGGGCTTTAGAGTCAAAGTTAGAATGCAAGAATTAAGTGTTTCAATTACTTCTTTTGTCAATCAACTTCAACTAACAAAATGATTTACCCTATGATATTTTCCCAAAGACTTGATTTCTTGGGAACTATTTGAACTAGAAACAATTCCCAACTCTTTTTCTTTCAAGAGTTTTACTCAAAATATTTGAGAAAACTTTAGAATCTTTCTTCATCCATCCATCTTGAAGCAATAATCAATGGATGAATGAGTTATCTTAAACTCAAATGTCTTCTAAAACTGAATGGTTTCTATACAAAATATCTACCTATGAGGTTTAATTCAATTACCAATTTCATCCAGTTGAATGTGGCCTAGAAATGAACTTTTCAATTAATTGAACATGAAGTCTTATTCTTGAGCCCAAAACTAAAAGATATCAGCATCTCAAGGACTGATGTCCCATACCATCATCCTACATTGGTTTGAATATAAACTATAGTGTCCCATACCACTATAATTTATATCGAATGTTGACATGTGAATGCTATTTATCTTAAAGTCTAGAAGCTTTGTCTAATTATAGAGTACCTTTTACTCAAATTCTTTCTATTGGAATTTGAAGTCAAGGAATTAATTCTATATTTTCTATTCTACTTAGGTTTCTAGGGACTCCAACACAAGATCATTCTATGATCTTATGCTTTCTAATTGTTGCATGCTCTACTTTGGAAGCTCTAAACCATTTTGATGGAATAAACATCCATCATGTAATTCCAAGTGCCTTGAATTATATTCAAGATCTAGTTAGTTCTTGTTTAGCTAACTTGCAATGACAAGTGATTATTCTTGACTTTTGGATTCCTTCTTTATCCGAAGCTTTCAAATAGTTACCCTAGGGCTTTCAAGGGATCTCTTTTAATACTTAACTATAAGAATCCACCAATGCTTTGGGATATCTTTTAAAATCCTTTTAAGGATAGGTGAATACAAGTTTCATCTTCCACAGACTTAAGTATTGTTGGTAATGATCTCAAACTTTAAAAAATGTTCTTATAACTCTCATATTCATCCACGATTCTATGTTTCATGGACTCAATTGTACCAATTTTGATATGTTTTTGTACATTCTTCCCCCATCTTAAAGTTTTTTTATCCTAGACAACTATAATCTTCATTTAAAGTTTTAGATTCATTGTTATGACACATCCATCATTTGAATATTGAACCACTTTTATACTTTTGTGAACCTTCAAAGTATGTAAAAGATGTACTAGAAATGATTTCTCGATTTGGTGTTCAACAAAAATCTTCTATAGGTATCTCACCAACCAATTGTCCTAACATATTCATGAACATGTTATTTATTTAGGGAATGCTCACAAATTCTCATGTTCCCCCAAAATTCACATTCATGTTTATTTGTGTTAGGATGTGGCTTTAGGTTTCAAGGCTAATCAAAGCATAAGAGCATGAAATCTGATGAGGTTCTAAAGGTACATATTTCCATTTCCTGTTTAAGAATTTTATGTCCCTCGATTACAAAGTATTGTACCTCGTAAATAAAATCCATCTTGTTCTTCAACTACTAGTTTAGGAATACTCAATTTCGACCTACTAGTTTGAAGTGTTTTGGACCATTCTTGTTGGTGAAAATAAACTTTGAAACACCTTGATTGATCCTTCTCAAGTTTTAATGCTCGTATTTCACTTCCATCATATTGTGGGGTGGAATTAAGTGAGATTTCTACATCATGGTGTTCTATATCATATTGTGGGGTGGAATTAAGTGAAAGTTCTATATCATGGTGTTCATAAAAATGTTGAAACCATGTTGAAATCCATCCAACTAAGAAATCACACAAGAGAGGATAAAGTATCTTTGAATGTAGTTGTGATATCCTTTATTTGGAACTTTTTTTAAATAATGTCTTCTAAGTATCTCTTATACTTAGAGCTAGCATTAAATATGTTAGGTTCTCTACACTACTTCTATACATGAAATTTTATAAGTCATTAAACAACTTAGATAAATTAAGGTGCTCATTATGTTAGAAATTTTATAAGTCATTAAAAAACAACTTAGATAAATTAAGGTGCTCATTATGTCATGTATCCATGGATTTGGGCTGATATTATATTAAAATGTGAGCCTTCCACTTCAAGTATTCGTTTCTTCCTTACCATGTGTAGGACAAGGGAATTTATCCAAATGACACAACTTTTTTCTTCTAGCAAGGCTTTTACTTATTGCCTTAGTAAACAAGACTTCTCATTACTTATTGTGAATTATACATTAAGTGTAAGTATAAATTTGAGAAGGCGCCTCTAAGTATTTAGTTTGCAAAATCAAACTAGTATGATTTTGCAAGTACATTAGGTTTTGTTCTTCCCAAAGGCATCGCTTCTATTAGAAGTGAGCTATCTATTCAGGACTATTTTCATTATTACAGGGAAAAAAAGTGAATGCTATTCATGTAAATACATTTGATCACATGCAAATTCATATATTTGCATGGCATCTATGGTTCAAGCCACACTCCATTGCTTAGCATTCATGTATTCCTTGTTCTTGTTCTCCCTTTTGGTGCAGAGACACATGCTTTTTCATTCATCATTATGCTCATGCACATGCTTTTTTTGCCTTTAGAACAGGGAACTTGACATGTGCACAAAGGAAAGCTTTAAGACTTAAATTTGTGCATTGAATCCATCGTTTTTCAAGAGAAAATGCACAAAAAATCTTTCTTTTAAATATGCAAGTACTTAAGTGCTTTGAATTCCTTTCAAACCATGAATGTTTGCATATTCAAAGCTTCAAATACCTTATCTTTGCATGTGAATTTGGACTAAATCATCAGTTGAAGACTGTAGGTGGTGAAATGAAGTGTGTGGGTACAGGGAATGCAAAATGCACTACTCCTGGAGAATATGTGAGCACATGAACACATTACCAAATAGACACTAGGAATCCTACTTCAAATCAACACTAGGAACCACACAAGGTCAAATACAACACAATGAGAAGACAAATGGTTACTATTAATCCGACTACAGCTGATCATACCAAGCAAGGGCATGAGAACGCAATCTCAGGGTATTCTTACACAATGGCTTCAAGGAAGCACGACGGGACTACCAGGAGCTCTAAGTTCACTCTCTCACTCTGGCCTATTCGTGCCCTGCCTATCCCCCTTTTCCACTTGCGGGTTCTCCTTTTATAGGAGAGAGGTGAGGAGTTGGTTACAACAGGAGAGTTTGTTCCATCGGGGTAGTGGGAGTTAATGCATTAGGCGGTGACAAGAGTCAGCCGTCACCTCAGCCGCCCCTGCCTCAGTGTCGGACCATGTCGTGTAATGATGAGTGGCTGGGTCCAGACCCAGCCTTGTGAGGTCTACCTTGGGCATTCAGTCGCCCAAATCTTCCATCCTGGCGCCCAACTCTAGATTGGGCGTGTGGTGCCTTGGCCACTGAAGCTTTGGCCACTGAAGCCTTGGCCACTGATCCTTGGCCACTGAAGCCTTGGCCACTGAAGCCTTGGCCACTGATGCCTTGGCCACTCATGCCTGTCATCAATATTTGTTCTACAGGTTGCCCGCCACTAGTGTCTCTCCGTCCCGGAGAGATGAGGGAAAGTAGGTCCAAATACATAGAGCAGGAGAAAAATTACATCAGAAAATGGCGGATAGAAAATTACAACAGGAGAATGAATACATAATTGGCTGCAAAAGAAAAATGAGCCCTGCTGAACAAGGTAATGTTCCAAAAGTTTTACAACATATCAAAATGTAACTATGACACTGTGCGAAAATGAAATACTAAAGAACTATGAGACTAGTCACAGTGAGACTGGTCACATGCAGATTCTGGTTCCTTCTGCTGGTCTTGATTAGCAGCTTGAGTGTTTTCTTCCTGTGCTGGACTGTTGTCTTCCGTATCGGATGATGTGAGCAGAGCCTTTAATGCACTAAATTTGGATTTTAGTGCGTCCTTTTGTTTCTTCAAAGTTGTATTCTCAGCCAAGAGCTGCTTGTTTGCTGATTTTAAGGCATTGTTTTCAGCCTTCAATCTTTTGGTCTTCTCTTCTTCATCCTGCAAAAATGCCTCCAAATTCTTTACCTTGTCTTCAAGAAGGCGCGTGGTCTTGCAGTGACTAGACATTTCAGCTATCTGCATGTAGAGTTCCTTGTTGACGAGGCTGACGCGCAGAAACTCTTCACTTAACATATGAGTATAATGGGTCAGCCGATTCTCTAATCGCACACACACCTGCCTGTCTTCCATCAATTTGTTAGAAATCTCGGCAAACCTGTTCTTTGCTACATCCATTTGGCACATACCCTGTAAATGATTAGGGACTATTGGCCATACATGTTTCGTATTTTTGGCATGCGTGGAGAGCTGCTCAACACTAGATGCATCAAGAAGGGGGTGTGGAGGTAAATCTGTCGGAGGGTTGTGGCGAGAAGGGGAGAATCGAAATGGGGGCGGAAAAGGTAGTATGTCGAATGGGGGTGGGCAGATGGAGCTGTGAGGGATCGTAGCAGGGGGTGGTGTGTGTGTGTGAGGAATAGGTATGGATGTTGGTGGTGGGGGGAAAGTTGGATGAGATGGTGGTTGTGGGACGGAAGGTGGAGGGGAAGGGGGTGGAGTGGCACATGGTGGGAATTGGATATGAATCGGATCCATTGGGGTGTCAATGGCAACAGGAGTGGTCATGGAGGAAGTGGGAGGTGGAGTGGGGTTGGAGTGAGATGGGGCAGTGGGCGTAGTGGGTACTAACTTGATTGGAGGAAAGGGAGTGTTGGCGGATGTGCGTACCTTCTTAGAAGATCTAGCATACCCTTGTTGGTCGGTAGGCAGCTTGTCAAGGAGCTCTCTGGAATCTTTTTGAACTTTTGCCCTTCTCTTTTTGCCAGGAGTCGCCGTTTGCGGACTTTTTGATGAGGGGTGGCTCGGTACGTCTTTGCCTTTGGAGTGGAGAGCGGTAAAATATCTGTAAATGTACGACATGATATGACCACCTACTACTTTGAATGTGAGTGCCTTTTTGCCCACTTGCTGCCCATACCTCTTCTTTCTTTCTGCCAGGGACTGAAGTAAAACCTTATGGTATGGGTAGGGCTTTGCTTGGGCAAAGCAAAGAAGGGGCTCACATACCTTTACGTCCGTGAAATGCAGATTGTCCTTCAAGAGAAAAAATGCTTTGAACAATATGAGCCTCTGCATCATTACCTGGCTACAAGTGGAAGTGGAGAAGCTATTGGTACATGTCTGTAAAATGTCTGAAATGGACATCTCCCCATAGCTTCCTGCTTTTCTAGAATCTGGAATTTCTTGGCTGCCCAACATGATAGCGAGCTTCTCTTTGGTAATTCGTCCTCCAGAAAGAGAGGGGAAGGACTTGAACAGTGTCAAGATCTCCATCCCACTTGCTTGAGGATCACCAAGCGTGGGAAGCTTGGCACTTGCAATGGTGAACAACCCCATATTCTTTAATTCCTGTGAAGAAAATGAACTATGAAGCTTACCACATATAGTTAGGTCCAGCTTCAAGGTGATTTCGTCAGGAATGGAAACGAGTATCTCGGTCATGGTTGCCACGTTTGCTGAAGATGTAGCAGAATCTTGCTGAAGACTGGGTTCGGCTGCTGGAGTGATATGTTCGTCCGGCTGAATTTCTTGGTCCAGTGACTCTTCTGACTCTGAGGAGTTCTCCTTGGAGACCACATAAAGTGAATCACTCGAATCATCAGATGATTGTCCGGATGCTGCACTTTCAGTGTCCGTCTTGAATTCAGAGAATGTTTCCTCTATCTCCAGTGAAGATGAGGCCATGTTGTAGATAGTGAATTGCTGTGGAGCACGTCTAGCTGAGAGGGAGTGGTCGGCTGGCTGCAACACGTATAGCTGAGAGGGCCGCCGGCAGGCTGATTGGGTGCAGAGGTGTGCAGAGGCTTGAGGGAGCGTCGTCGATCGGGTGGCTGATTGCTAGTGATGGGGTGGCGCTGTTTATATGCTGAGGGGACTGGGGAGGTCGCCCAATTAAGGGCGAGGGGAGGTGGAGAGATCGCCCGCGTGGATCGGTCGCCTACTGCCAGGTGGGGGGAGGTAGGGAGGTCGCCCAGGATGCCGCGTGTCACGTAGGTAGGGAGATGGGGAGGAGCTAAAGATAGGATGGCCGTGGATGAGTCTGGGTCGCCCGCGTGTGATGGGCCGTGGATGGGTCTGGGTCGCCCGCGTGTGGTGATGAGGTGGAGAGGTGGCCTGGGAGGGGGGTCGCCCGATGCAGAATGGTCGCCTAACTGGGGATGAATTATGCAGACCGGGTCGCCCGATGCAGAATGGTCGCCTAACTGGGGATGAATTATGCAGACCGGTCGCCAAGTTTGTCGCCAATTATGGGTAGATGGTCGAATTAGTGGAGGAAGAGAATGTAAGAGGAGTGTCGCCCGGTCGCCAAGTTTGGGGGGACAAAATATGGTAGAGGGTCGCCCTGGAGAGGTGTGCGAGGGATGAGGGTCGCCCAAATGTCCACGGGTGTGTAATGGATGAGGGTCGCCCAATTTCCCTACATTTGGCCACCAGGAGGAGGAGGGGGTGTTCCCTTGAGAGGTTGTTGGGAGGGTAGGTCGCCCTGGGTGAGGGTCGCCCAACTCTAGGAAATGGAGGGGGTCGCCCTGTTGAGAGAGTAGCAAGTGGGTCGCCTTGGAGAGGAGAGTATCAAGTGGGTAGCTTTGGAGAGGAATATAAGGAGGGTCACCAAGAGAGGGTGAAGGGGGGATCGGCCAGGGTGAGGGTCGCCCAAGGGTGCCAAGGTGGGGGTCGCCCAAGCGTGCCAAGGTGGGGGTCGCCCAAGGGTGTCGCCCAAGATGGGGGTCGCCCAAGGGTGTCGCCCAAGATGGGTAATTGAGGGAGTTGGGAGGTTGCCCAAGATTGGTTGGGAGGTCGCCCAAGATTGGTAAGTGAGGGAGTTGGGAGGTCGCCCAAGATGGGTAAGTGAGGGAGTGGGAGGTGAGGTTGCTATGATGGCACAATGAAGGGACAGCAAAGGGAAAAAGGGAGGAGTGTCGCTCGGTCAGTATGACTGAAGAGGAGGAGATACAAGTTGAGGAAGGGAGGGTGCTCATTTTGAGAAGTGGAAGGAGGGTTGGGTGGTCTTGGGCGAGGGTCGCCCAATTGGAGGAAGGGTAGGGGTCGCCTAGGGTGAGGGGTGCCCTATATGGGAAAAGAGAGTAGGGTAGCTTATGAGAGGTGGAAGGGAGGAGGCCGCCTAAAGGCAAGGATGAGTGAGGAAGTTCGGAAAGCCAAGTGGTTTAGTTAAGTTGCTAGTTGCCCAAGGTGCCTGGAAGTTGATGAAGAGGATATTCGCCTTTGCTGGCATATCGTATGTGAGTTGAGAGGGAGGATGGCCACATTGAGGATGGCAAGGAGGTTGCATGCCACGGAGGAGGAGCTTGACTATGAGGGGAAGAGACAAGGTGTGTGATGGGAAGAGACAAGGTGTGACGAGTTTACCAGGTCACTACAAGTGGATACCCCAGGGGTTGATGCCCATGGTGTAATTGAAGGAGGTCCCCTACATGGTTGTTGGAGAAGGGTCGCCAGGAGGAGGAGCGCCAAAGTGATCTCGCCAAAGTGATCTTGGGAGAGGGTCGCCCAGTGGTTAGGTAGAGGATGGCCTAGGTGGGAAGGGAGGTGCCCAAGAAGAGGGTCGCCCAAGTAGAGGGTCGCCCCGGTGTGAAGGAAGGTGCCCAAGAAGGGGAGTCGCCCAAGTAGAGGTGTGAAGGAAGTTGCCCAAGAAGGGGAGTCGCCCAAGTAGAGGGTCGCCCAGGTGTGAAGGAAGTGCCCAAGAAGGGAAGTCGCCCAAGTAGAGGGTCGCCCAGGTGTGAAGGAAGGTGCCCAAGTAGGGGGTTTTAGAGGTTCGAGCTTAGAGAGGTGGCCTTAGAAGAAGGAAAGCCCCCAAGGAAAAGGAAGTGTAAGCCCATGAGAGGAAGGTGGGAGTAGATGAATTAGGTAAGTGTGAGCCTATGAGAGGAAGGTGGGAGTAGATGAATTAGGTGAAGAAGACAGATGAGAAAAGCCCAATATCTACATTCGTAAATGATAAAGACTAACAGGTAACAACATATGGGTATGTACACTATATACAAAGGTAAATACTCTCTTCTCTATTTTTCCACATAGGGTTTTAGCTTGGATTCATTGACTAAGGGGAGGATCGTTCCTGTGAGCGTGGAGATTTGTACTGCCCCTTTTGGAAGTGTTCGTATGACCCTAAAAGGTCCGTTCCACCTTGGCATGAGTTTCTTCTTAGCCTTCTTCTCGAATAGTCGCGGATGGTACATCAAAACTAAGCTCCCGTCCTTAATTTTTGACTTCCAGAGGTTGGCATCATGATTTTGTTTCCTTTTTTCTTGTACTGTCACTAGAGTATCATTGCCTATCCTTCTCTTTTCTTCTAGAAGTTGCAGCCTTACAATGTTCGCTGAAAGAGTGCTAGTGAGCTCAGGAATTCGATTGATTCCCACTCGGTTGGAGCCATGCAAGAACTCAAAAGGAGCAATTGCTTGTAATCCATACAATAGTTCAAATGGAGTATGACCTGTTGTGGCCTTAAAAGAGGTTCTATATGCCCACAAGGTTCCAAGATATGCCTGTCCCCAAGTATTCGGAAATTGTAAACATGTTTTCCTTAGTAGGAGCATAAGGACCTTGTTTGTGCTCTCTGCTTGCCCATTTGCCCTTGGGTAATAAGCACAGGACCTTTTATGGAAAATTTGATACCTGTTAAAAATCAAAGTCAACACCCTATTGACGAAATGGGACCCTTGATCTGTTGTTACCTCTATTGGACACCCATATCTGCAAAAGATATAATTATACAAGAAGTGAGCTACCGTTTCTGCAGTGCAATCTTTACTCGCTATAACTTCAGCCCACTTAGTAGCATAATCGGTCGCTACTAAAAGATACTTTGCACCTGAATCGTGTGCTACTGGGAAAATAGGGCCGACAAAGTCTAGTCCCCAGTGCTCAAATGGTTGCCAAGCCATAGAGATATTGAGTGGCTGATTTCTTTGTCGTGTTGGTTTGGGCGCACATCGTTGGCAAACGTCACATGCCTTGGCAAACTTAGTGGCATCTCTAAAGAGATATGGCCACCATAGGCCGCTTTGGAGGATTCGGAGTGCAGTGATATGTCCCGGAAAATGACCACTAGACTTTCCTTCATGTGCCAATTGAAGAACACTTTCCGTTTCATGTGGTTGAAGACACCTTCTGTACATCCCATTAGGGCCAACCTTATAGAGGGTATCCTTTGCCATCATGAAATTCTTACTTTTTAGGAGGAGTCTACGCTTTTCCAATGGAGTGGACCCAGTATGAAATTGGCCCTTCCCTAGAAGGAGAATTAAGTCATCATACCATGTTGGTGCCATACTTACTTTGTAGATTTGGCTGTCGGGGAAATCATCTTCTACTCCCTTTGTTGCTTGTCCCGGATGCCTCATGCGAGAGAGATGGTCTGCAATGACATGCTGCCTACCGCTTCTCTGTATGATTTCAAAATCAAATTCTTGGAAGAGAAGCAACCATCTCCATACTCTTCCTGCAACTTGCGGCTTATTCAACAAATATTTTAAAGCCTGATGGTCCGTAATTATGGTGAATGTAGTGCCTAAAAGATAGTGCCTGAATTTTTTGAGGGCAAATACAATAGCCAATGCTTCCCTTTCTGTGGTGCTATAGTTCTTTTCTGCTTTTGAGAGGAGTCTACTTGCATAGTGAATGGGTTGATCTAATTTGTGTACCTCGCTTGGTTGAGTCAGTACCGCTCCTACCGCATACAAGCTTGCATCGACATGCACGTGGAATGTTTTTGACCAATTTGGTGAAATGAGTATGGGTGCAGACGCCAACCGTTGTTTTAGATAAGTAAACGCTGACTCTTCTTCTTCAAACCATTGGAAAGGAAAACTTTTGCTTGTAAGTCGTGAAAGTGGTCGTGCTGCCTCGGCATACATGCGTATAAACTTGCGGTGATATCCTGTGTGCCCGAGAAAGCTTTGGACCTCTTTGGCATTGATAGGTCTCGGAAGCTTGAGAATTGCCATTACCTTATCCGGGTCTGGAGTCATGCCTTTTGCAGAGACTACATGTCCTAACAGGGTACCTTGAGTTACCAAAAAATGACATTTGTTAGGGTTAAGTTTCAAACCTGTTTCTCTGCAACGCTTGAACACTTGTTCTAATTGCTTCAAATGTTCTGGCACATTTTCTACTGCAGTAGTGCAGGCTGCTCCAGAGAAGGTCGAAAAGTCGTCCATAAAAATTCTTAAGAATTTTAGGAGCAATTTGTTGAAGATTAGGTATACTGTCCTATTAAAAGTGGTTGGTGCATTTCTAAGACCGAAAGCCATTTTGGTGTAGATATAGGTTCCCCAAGGAGTTACGAAGGCTGTTTTTGGCTGATCGTTAGGATGGATTTCTAGTTGATTGTATCCACTGAACCCATCCATGAAACTGTATAGCATGTGTCCCGCCACATCTTCAATCACTTGTTCAGAAAAGGGAGTGGGAAACCCGTCAGGGATGGTGACCTTATTTAATGCTCGGAAATCCACGCAAACTCTGATTTTATTAGGCTGCTTCTTAGGTGCTATGACCATAGAGGACAACCATTCGGAATGCTCTACTGGGACTATGATTCCTGCTTCTTCCATTTTCTGGATTTCCCTTTTGACTGCTTCTGCATATTTGGGATTTAGCCTATACATCTTTCCTCTAATTGGCCGAGCTTCATCCACTAGAGGAATAGTGTGTATTCCTAGTTCTTTTGGTATTCCTGTCAAATCCTTGTAACTCCATGCAAATATATCTTTAAAATTCTTCATGAATGTTATTACCTCTGTGAGCAGAAGAGGGTGTTCCCACAACCAACTTGCGAGTAAAAGATTCTGTGGATGTCCGTCTTCTCCCAAGTTGACTTCTTTAACTGGCTCCACAGGTGCCTCTTCCTCAGCCTTGAACAGCGTCTGCTCTGTGAATGCTGGACTATCATTGATAGTGATTTCTTCGGACTTTTCCTGTGTCCATCCTACTGGAACTTCTGCTAATGGAAAAATGCTTTCCACTAGTTTCTCGTCTGTTTTGCTTGATTCAATCTTATCTTCCCCTTCAACTCTTTTCTGAATTTTACCTCTTCGAAAATCTTTGGCTGGCTCGCCCAAGACTACAGACTCCACAATAATAGGTTCATCTGCCTCTTTATTCATGATTGCTACCGTGAAACATGTAACATTGTTGGTCTCTTCTATCCAATCCATGATGTCCCCTAGTTCTTCATTGGATAGATTTTCTCCTTCATCAACTTCTTCCTTGATGTCATGTGGTGTCGTCTCACATGGTTCTGTGTGAGACGTTCCGGATGCCCATTGAGCCGCCTAGCCAATTGTAGGAGTAGCCCAAGGTGGCACGTAAGCTGCCCATTCAGGTGCCCAATGTGGGGATCTTTGAGGAGCCCAAGCTTCTGGGGCGACCCAGTTATTCGGAGGCTGAGGCACCCAGCTTGGACTATGAGGTGGAGTCGCCCAGGTGGAGGAGGGTGGAGGCTGCGCCCAAACAGGAGGTTCAGTCGCCCAAACAGGAGGTTCAGTCGCCCAATTATTGAAGGGTGGCGGTGGAGTCGCCCAGCTAGAGGAGGGTGGAGGAGGTTCAGTCGCCCAATTATTGAAGGGTGGAGGTGGAGTCGCCCAAGTTTGATTAAGAGTTGGAGAGGGAGTCGCCCAGTTGGGAAGAGAAGAAACTGACACCTCTTGATCTTCCAAAACCCATGGTGGAGGAGAAGTGGTATTATTTTCTTCCTGTGCATTCTCCTCTGGATGTAGAACAACTTGAGAAGTACCTAGGGCTTCATCTGGTCCTCCTTCCATGTGGAGTTGTCTCATCACCTTGTCTGGCCCGGCCACCCATAAGGTGTCACTTCCCCAGTCATGTACCGCTTTACTGTGGCGTAGCCATGGTCTTCCTATCAGCAAAGGAAATCCTCCCTTCACCTTAGGGAGTGTTATTACCACAAAGTCCAGCACAAATTTTAAGTTATGTATGATGACTTCAACCTTTTCCACTATGCCTAATGGGCTTACTTTGCTTTGGTCTGCCAGTGATACGGTAAAGTGAGCATCTTTAGTTGGTCTCAGGTTTAGCCATGACATGGTGTACTCCGGCATCAGATTAATACCAGATCCTCCATCAACTATCACTCCTGCCAAGGGAGTTCCCTTGATACTTACAGTTAGTCTAGGACTCTTGTAATCAGTGAGAGGTGCCATCCTAGATGGTTCTGAGCTATAAGTTGATGGTACAGGTGTTTGTTGGGAAGTTAGAGAAGTGAAGCCTTGCCCGCCACTTAATATGGTGCCAGGGTCTAACCCATTTATGGCAGCCATTACTTCTCCTCTGAATCCAGGACTCATTGCTAACAAGTTATATAGAGATACCTGTTGGTAGGTGCTCTGCAAGACTTGAACTGCCGTGAGGAAGCCTTCTTGGCTCTTCCTCGAAGTAGATCCATGCTGGAATTGCCTTAGGTCCTCCTTAGATACTGCATATGCTTTGTCAATAACTTGCTCATTAGTATCTTTATCTCTTCCCAGTGAGATTTTTGCTTTGTCTTGGTGGTGGTTGGCTCCATGAGAAGGTTCATGGTCCATGGTCTTTTTCCCTTTGTCTTTTGATGAATCTGTTGCTTCTTTTGCAGCATCCTTCAAAGCTACCTTCTGTTTTTGTGCCCTAGTCATGACTCCGGAAAGTTCCTCGAGTTGGACTACTCGGGCGCTTGGGGAGCCTACATTGCCCTTATCATTAGATACTGTGATCATATGCAGGGGGCAAGAGTTACCTGGCGTGCTTGTAGAAGGCATTGACTTTGGGCAGTCCTTCGTGTAATGATCCCTTGTTTCAGGACAATTTTTGCATGGTGGAGCATCCTCAGGAAGTGAACATTTACTTTGGAAGTGTCCATACTCCCCACATCTGTAGCACATTATAGGCCTAGGTGGTCGATTCTGACGAGGTCTACCTTCTTGCCGTTGAGGTCCTTGATTGGTGTAGAAAGTTGTTACTGGAGGCGTTGTAGTGGATGGTAATGGTGGCTGCCCCAATAGAGAGGATTGAGCCACTCCTACCCATTGAGCTACCGGAGGTTGCCCAGGCATCATAGTCTGATTTCCAAGACCCTTTAGAAAATAACAATCCTTGGCCTCATGGCCACCCTTGCCACAGAACTGGCATGTTAGCTTCCTTGGACATTCGTGTGATGTGTGTCCTTGGGTACTACACAGAGAACACCACAGTCCAGTTCTCACCTCCCTTAGTGTCTTGAGTTCTTCAAGCTCTTGTCGTAATTGAGCGAGACCTTCTGAAGTTCCCTTGTCCTCTTCTCGATTCCTTTGCAGTTTCAAGGTCTCTAGTTCCTTCCTCAAGGCTGTCACCATGTCTTCATCTTGGGGAAAGGTTTTTCCCGGATGTGCTCCAAAATGGACTCGTGCAGCCTCAATCCTTGTGGCAGCTGCTTCAAATTCTCTCAAGGTGGAGTCGGGTCTCAACAGCTCTCTTAGCTTCTGCTGGGTGGACTTTGGCAAGGCCTTCTCCACCCACTTCTTGACAAGGAAATCTCTTGGAGGTTCCGGCAATCTTGCTACTAGTGACCTTGCCCGCGTCATAAGTTCTGAAAATGATTCTCCCATATGCAAGATTAGATTCTCAAGTTCATCCAAGGTTCTTTCTGTAGAGTTACCTGGTCGGAATGCATCTGTAAACTCGGTCCTCAATGCTTCCCATGTCTGGAAATGGTTTTCCGCGTACTGGCTGAACCATTTGTCCGCCGGTCCCTCAAGAGTGGATGGAAAGAGAGCAAGGAATGCGTCCTGTCGTTGTTGTAAGCCTCTGCTCTTACAAGTTGAAAGAAATCTTCGTATATGATCTTCGGGATCTTCATTAGCACCTCCGTGAAATGAAGAAAATCTGATATTGATTCTTGACAAAAGAGCGGAAAGCTCTTCAGCCATGGCCTTGTTAAGAAGAGTGCGTTGAGTTTTAGTTTTGTCGTCTAACCCTTCTACTCTAGAGACTAGGTTTGAATCTAACCCCTCGATTCTAGAGACCAGGCCAGAAACAGAGAGGCTTCTTATGGGTGTTTGGAAAAAGTCTGGCCGCCTTCTGTGATAACACTTGATTGGTGTCTTCTTAGGGTTTAGCTGCCTCTCCTTGCTAGTTCTGGTGTGGGTCATGGACCATTTTTGGAACAACTTCTGCAAGAGGAGTTCGCCCCAAGGGAGAGGTCGCCCGGGAGAAGTCTTCGCCCAAAAAGAGGTTACTCCAGTGGGAAGTTGGAGGAGGAGAAGTTGACTCCCAAGAGGAAGTTGGAGGAGGAGAAGTTGACACCCAAGGGGCCAACACGGGGATAGGAAGAGTGGTCGCCAAGCCAGGAGCCGGAGAGGAGGTGGAGGAATAGTCGCCCAGAAGCCAAGAAGGAGGATGAGGAGGAAGAGGGCGGTCGCCTAGGAAATCAACAGAGGAGGAGGGGTCGCCCAAGAATCTAAGAGAAGAAGTCGCCCAAGAATCCAAGAGAAGAGTCGCCCACCAAAAGTGAGAAGGATGAGGAGTCGCCTAGGAAATCAAGAGAGGAGGAGGGGTCGCCCAAGAATCTAAGAGAAGAAGTCGCCCAAGAATCCAAGAGAAGAGTCGCCCACCCAAAGTGAGAAGGATGAGGAGTAGTCGCCCAAAGTTGAGAAGGATGAGGAGAAGTCGCCCGGAAGGTAGGGAGTAGTAGGAGGAAAAAGGGCAGTCGCCCCAGAGGATAGGAAGGGGAAGGAGGAAAAAAAGTGGCTCTGGGTACTCAATCTTAGACAATTACTCAAAGTGAAGGGTACTTAAGTCTTAAGTGATTTCTCAAATACGAGAAATCTCCAGAAGCCCTGTCCCACCGGGCGTGCCAAATTTTCACCTGTAGGTGGTGAAATGAAGTGTGTGGGTACAGGGAATGCAAAATGCACTACTCCTGGAGAATATGTGAGCACATGAACACATTACCAAATAGACACTAGGAATCCTACTTCAAATCAACACTAGGAACCACACAAGGTCAAATACAACACAATGAGAAGACAAATGGTTACTATTAATCCGACTACAGCTGATCATACCAAGCAAGGGCATGAGAACGCAATCTCAGGGTATTCTTACACAATGGCTTCAAGGAAGCACGACGGGACTACTAGGAGCTCTAAGTTCACTCTCTCACTCTGGCCTATTCGTGCCCTGCCTATCCCCCTTTTCCACTTGCGGGTTCTCCTTTTATAGGAGAGAGGTGAGGAGTTGGTTACAACAGGAGAGTTTGTTCCATCGGGGTAGTGGGAGTTAATGCATTAGGCGGTGACAAGAGTCAGCCGTCACCTCAGCTGCCCCTGCCTCAGCCGCCCCTGCCTCAGTGTCGGACCATGTCGTGTAATGATGAGTGGCTGGGTCCGGACCCAGCCTTGTGAGGTCTACCTTGGGCATTCAGTCGCCCAAATCTTCCATCCTGGCGCCCAACTCTAGATTGGGCGTGTGGTGCCTTGGCCACTGAAGCTTTGGCCACTGAAGCCTTGGCCACTGATCCTTGGCCACTGAAGCCTTGGCCACTGAAGCCTTGGCCACTGATGCCTTGGCCACTCATGCCTGTCATCAATATTTGTTCTACAAAGACATATCTCATGCTTCAATTATATATGTATGCAAAGATGATGGAAAACAAGGCAAACAATCAGATAGTAATAACAATAACAACAACAACAACAACAACAATAATAATAATAATAATAATTAGCTTTGATTCAAGCTTTGCCCATCCTTTGATGCTTGAGTAGAGCCATCCTTCATCTTCATGGTGACCTCTTGTTTCATAAAGCTCCATGTTGATGAAGAGAGACCTCTTCTACTTGCTTCCATCATCGTATAATGTGTGAGATAAATCTAAATTTGTTGAGGAGGATGGAGAGAGCTAATGGCTCGATAATGAAGGTGCACAGAACTCGTTGATCCGAATTTATTCCTCCCTATACGCATGTGGGCTTCATTTTATGGAGCATAAGAGATGCACCAAGAGAAGCTTGAGCCACAAAACTCCTTGAACTTCTCCATTGGCCCAATAAATATCCCATATTCGATGCATTTCATAAAATGCGAGCCTACATGAAGCCTATATGTGCATTTAGTTCTATGTGCATGCGTTTGTAAATTCTACTTAGGTTTCTAGGGCTTCCAACACAAGTTCATTCTATGATCTTATGCTTTCTAATTGTTGTATGCTTGAATTTGGAAGCTCTAAATGGTTTTGATTGAATAAATATCAATTATGTAATTCCAAGTGCCTTGAATTATATTCAAGATTTGGTTTGTTCTTGTTCAGATAACTTGCAAGGACAAGATATTATTCTTGACTTTTGAATTCCTTCTTTATTCGAAGCTTTCAAATAGCTACCCTAGGGCTTTCAAGGATTCCCTTTTAATACTTAGGTATAAGCATCCACCAATGCTTTTGCATATCTTTTGAAATCCGATATATTTAGGTAGTGATGTGTGTGAACACACTAGGACCGTTGGGGCACTTTTTTCCCTCTTTAGGAGGTCTTTTCCCCCAGCTTGTATATATGCCTAGTGCCCTAATCGGCTACTTATCTTTGTACATTCTAGTGGTAATACATTCAGTATTGTGTATTGTGGTAATACATTCAGTATTTTGAAACCATGTTGAAATCCCATCCAACTAAGGCATCACACAAGAGAGGATAAATTATCTTTGAATGTAGTTGTGATTTCCTTTATTTGGAACTTTTTTCAAATAATGTCTTCTAAGTACCACTTATACTTAGTAGCTAGCATTAAATATGCTAGGTTCTCTACACTACTTCTGTACATGAAATTTTATAAGTCATTAAACAACTTAGATAAATTAAGGTGTTCATTTTGTCATGTATCCATGGATTTGGGATGATATTATATTGAAATGGGAGCCTTCCACTTCAAGTATTTGTCTCTTCCTTACTATGTGTATGGCAAGGGAATTTATCCAAATGACACTTACAACTTATTTCTTCTAGCAAGGCTTTTACTTATTGCCTTAGTAAACAAGAAATCTCATTACTTATTGTGAATTATACATTAAGTGTAAGTATAAATTTGAGAAGACGTCTCTAAGTATTTAGCTTGCAAAATCAAACTAGTATAATTTTGCAAGTACATTAGGTTTTGTTCTTCCTAAAGGCTTTGCTTCTATTAGAAGTGAGCTATCTATTCAGGACTATTTTCATTATTACAGGGGAAAAAAAGTGAATGTTATTCATGTAAATACATTTGATCACATGCAAATTCATATATTTGCATGCCATCTATGGTTCAAGCATAACTCCTTTGCTTAACATTCATGTATTCCTTGTTCTTGTTCTCCCTTTTGGTGCAGAAACATGTTTTTTCATGGATCATTATGCTAGTGCACATGTTTTTTTTGCCTTTAGAAAATTTTTAGTGAAGAGTGAACTTGAAATGTGCATGAAGGAAAGCTTTAAGGCTTAAATTTGTGCATTGAATCCATCTATTTTGAAGAGAAAACGCACAAAAAATCTTTCTTTTCAATGCATAGATGCATGCAAGTATTTAAGCGCTTTGAATTCCTTCAAAACCATGAATGTTTGCATCTTCAAAGCTTAAAATACCTTATGTTTGCATGTGCACTTGGACTCAATAATCAATTGAAGTCATATCTCATGCTTCAATTATATACATATGCAAAGATGATGGAAAACAAGGCAAACAATCAGATAAAGATAATAATAATAATAATAATAATAATAACAAGAAAAATAACAACAACAATAATAATAATAATAACAATAATAATAATAATAATAATAATAAACTTTGATTCAAGCTTTGTCCATATTTTGATGCTTGAGTAGAGCCATCCTTCATCTTCATGGTGACCTCTTGCTTCATAAAGCTCCATGTTGATGAAGAGAGACCTCTTCTACTTGCTTCCATCATCCTATAATGTGTGAGACAAATCTAAATTTGTTGAGGAGGATGGAGAGATGTTCCTCCTTATACGCATGTGGGCTTCATTTTATGGAGTATACGAGATGAAGCAAGAGAAGCTTGAGCCACAAACCTCCTTGAACTTCTCCATTGGCCCAACAAATATCCCATATTTGATGTATTTCATAAATTGCAAGCTTGAACTTCTCCATTGGCCCAACAAATATCCCATATTTGATGTATTTCATAAATTGCAAGCCTATATGAAGGAACTTGAATTCTAATCGAGTAAGTACTCTTCAATGGGGGAGGTTTCCATGCCTCTATGTAGGGGCTAATAAGGCATCTTTTTATAGAGCGTAAAGGAGACAAACAACAACTAAGACTGACGAGGAAAGGCAAATAAATATTCATAATGAATTCTACTCGAGCATGTTCTAAAAGAAAAAGAAAATGACCTACTATGATGCCACTGTTGTATAAGCAAGACGACAACAAGAATACTATACCAAACATCAACTATATAGCAAGGCGACAACAAGACTAAGAATCAAGTCATTTCGTAAGCACACAAGGGGTGAAAGATGCATGTCTCCATGCAACCAATCCACCCATATATATACCCCTAAGCCACGAAGAAAAGGTGAGGAGAGCTTGCAAGAATACTATACTACCATATATATACCTCTATAAGCAACAAGGATACTATACTAGACATCAACTATCTAGCAAGGCGACAACAAGACTAAGAATCAAGTCATTCTCTAAGCCCACAAGGGGTGAGAGATGCATGTCTCCATGCAACCAATCCACCCATATATATATCTCTAAGCCACAGGGGGAAAATGTGAGGAGAGCTTGTAAGGTGTCCCCTCCACATGGATTCTAATACAAAAGCTTCTAACCTTGCAAATCAAATGAAATCACGTGGCTCTCACACGGATTCTAAAAGGATTCTTCCCAAGGTCGTAGGTGCAAATCCAAAGGCTTAAGAGTGAGATATGAGATCTTTTGAACCGATCACCAAAGAAAAAAAGTGTTTGGCATTAAGTGAGCATTAAAAGTTAAAATATAAGGTAATGGAAGTTTTTAAAAAATAAAATGACAAATCATTTGCATAAGGTTTATTTTGTAGGTTGAAGGGTTTAATTTTTGAGATTAATTGGTTAAATCTATGACAATGATGATTATTATGGAGTACTTGTAGTTTTTTTTCCAAAAGGAAGTTTGGCCTCAGGTTTCAACTTATGAGGAAATAGGGACTATAGAGTCTTTTTTTTGCTCAAAGAAGGAAAAATGGTATAAGGTTGGATTCACATAGCCCGAGGCACAATTGTGCTCTCCAAATGTCAAGTTTTTATTGGATGAAGCAAAAAAGAAGTACTTTCGCGTCCACCATTCATTGAGGCAGCCTCCCCCTTTTTGGAACAAACTTGTTCCGCTCTAACAAGCCATGGTTATTAGCCAATCTCATGATTCAACCAATAATATCAAATCTATGGTTTGCTTTTGAGAGATAATCACCCCTGTGTATAAACTGAATATAGTGGAGCTCAATACCACCCTATGTGAACGCACCCTAAAGATTCATCTTGGGAGTGTTTGTTTTACTAATGGAGTCTTTGACCATGAAAGTCTTACCACCCGACTTTGAATACGATATAAGTGTAATTTCTTGTTCAGATGTTATTCCAAAGCGAAAGTGCAAACATGTGAAAAAGCAGGCACTTGCAAATTCGTGGCCCAAAGAATGGAAAAAACATACAAAGGAAGCAAGGAATGTCAGCATTACTTGCTGGTGCAGACATGTCGGATCATACTTGGCGGTGTTAGGACATGGAAAATTCCCAACACACATGTACAGCACTGTTCATCTTCGTCGTGACAGGGACGGCGCTGCAGAAACGAGACTGCACGAAGGTGCGCGATTCGGGTTCCGTTTATAGAATATAATGTCAAATTTATGTTTGTGCAGACTGGCGCTGCGCAATTCACGCAATTTCAAATTTTATGCAGTGGCGGTGTATTCGGATTTCGGCAATTCACACAATGTGAATCCAGAAAGGTTTTCTATTGCGGCTGCCTCTACGACGGCATTATCTGCTTTGCTCGCCCCCTCCACCGTGCCTGTAAACTGTGCAGATCCAGTGGTCTGCTCATTTCTGCCGTTGTGGACTTTTTTTTCTTATCTGTCATCTGCGGAGCTTAATTGACATATATGGCGGCGCGTTTTGCAAGCCAGCGTCATCTACCCTCATTCTTCTCTATTTGATGTACGATCCAGTTTATGAGTTGGGTGCTGTCAACGCAGGTTTTAGGCGTCTGCCTTTCACTTTAGTTCATCAAGATTCTATCTTTTATCGACCAGAGTGCTCGTTTTTCACAAAAGCCGTATTTGGCGATGGTTGACATTTCAGAATGGAAAATGCAGTAACATACACGCGTCCAACAGGGACGTTGATTTGCTTTACTTTGGATAAAGGCTGTGCAGCGTTTGTATTCGAAGGTTAGGCAATGTAAAATCTCAGACACGCGGTCCATATCTGAGGCGCATGTACAATTTAATTCCATTCCACCTCGAAGATAGCTACATCCACAATTGAAAAGCGGATTGAAATCATAATGTCTTCATGACTGCCGATGAATCATGATTGATTTGTTACTGGACGAATATTAAACGAAGGCTTTTATTGGAGAAGGAATTACGCTGATTTGTGAACACCTAAAACGAGATCAATCATTAGGGGAGGGAAAATGCTAGCACTGAAGAGCTGCTGGGCTTGCTTGTCAGGCCGCAAGTTTGTGCTGGATCAGTCTCCTCCCAAAGATGTAGTGGATCTCTTCAAGAAATATTCAGAACGTGACGTCATGAGAGCAGAACATCTCCAAAAGTTCCTCCTGGAAGTTCAAGGTGAGCAAATATCAGAGACTGAAGCTGAGGCTCTCGTTATCCACCTCTTAGATGAAAAGGGCTCTGTTTGGGACAAGCTGAGCAAACCCAAATTGAACCTTGAAACTTTTTTCAATTACCTTTTCGATGTGACAAAAAACTTACCTATCACCACTGAGGTATGTATACCATTTTTATCTGAGTGGTCGTCTTCTTTCTCCTATGTTTGTTTCACGCTCCATACAGAGTGCAATATGTTCGTGCTAATAGAAGATGATTCACAATTTTTTCAAAAAACATTTTTTAGCATTAATATTATTTTTCTTGGATCCACATATGTTCTTGAACCAAAGAAGGATTTCTGCGTTTGCTTATTCCAACTTGCATTACCTTAATCAAGTGATAGCATGCAAAATCATGTGCTTTCAGCTATCATTCATGGCTGGACAGAAAAACTATAGCGTGGTAGATCTCTTTCTATCTCCAGAACGAAAGTGATTCAGTGCTTGATGAAAATGAGAATAATTAAACCTTTGGAAGGAAATTTTGCTTCTTATCTGACTCAAGAATCTCTCTTATTATTTTACAATTTCTTTCAACATTTTTGTGGTAATAGGATCCTATGTTTCATGATCAAAGTTTTATAACATTCTCATTTATGTCATTCGTATGCATCTTATTTATCTATGCATAAAGCTTGTGAATGCATGGATATGTAAAGCCATTTTTTAAGTATATACATGTTACATATCCATGTAACAACATATATTATAACATTCTTTGAAAACATACTTTTCATTTATGCATCTCATATGCCTATATATGTATTCATATGTAAACTTTTGAGTGCAAACATAGATGCCACAAAAGATGACAATGAATATACAACTTGAGTCACACTTGCCACAAATGGTAAGCCTAAGCAACTTAGGAAGTCTTATTATGGAGAAAATCCTATGTTGTTTCGTGCTAGAAAAGTACCACATTTTGATACATTCAATGTTTTCAAAGATAGTTTGCGTTGTGCTATGACTCCACCCATGAAGAAGAGTTGTTTGCTATATTTTATGGAGGGAAGAAGTGATGACATAATTTTTATCCTTTAAACTTGTGACTTGTCATCTTGAAGTATAGAATAATTGAAGCACTTAGAGTAGGTGAAAAGGTTTTAGAGCTTTTTTTTTGGCACACATAGGGCAAGTGTGAGCGCTCCATGAGCATCATCCCAAGATCCTCCTCCTTAACAAGAGACCATATAAAAGGGACATTAGAATCATCTCCGAGCCATAGGGTCCGCAATGACCCACCCTCGAGTTTGAGAGCTTGAAACTACAATGGTGGTTATCACCTCAAGGTATTCTGTCTCGTATCATTGTGCACACACCATACATGGATGTGGGTAACTCCACTAAGGGCCAAGAGTTGAAGTCCCTTGTACGAGGAACGAATAATGAATGAACCCAAGGGTTTTATTTATAGATTCTATTAAGGAGGAGACCTCATTCAAACTCATCGAACACTTAAGCCACATGTATCAGCCTAGATGCCTTTGGGTTTGGGAATGTAACACTTTCCTCCTTATTCTTAATTGTTGTCCTCAACAATCTCCTCGACAACAAATAGGGGAATTGATCCTTTGATGGTCTAACTGACTCCTAGGCTATACACACTAAGGTTTGTGCTCTCACTCGATCAGTGGGTTGGATAAGAGGTACTATGAGACTTCATAGCCACTTGATCCAAAACCATCATAGACTTTAGTGAAACATCTAGGGTAAAATCCTTGAAGTTTGGTTTCTCCTTCTCAAATATTATCAAATCATCCTCCTTGAGCCACTCTTCCAAATGGCTCATGTGCAATATAGGGATTGTCAATCGTAGAGGTGAATCAATCTCATGGGACAACCCAGTTACCTTGTGATTTGTGAAGGATCACAATCCCTGCAAGGTAATTCCATGCACCCACTATATCGTCTCAGAATCTCGGGTTACCCCAAGGTATATTCCATCTTGCCATGCTCGAGATCACAAGGCTAACAAAGTAGGATGACATGAAGACAATATGGTGCTGCACTCTCTTTTGAGAAGACAACATAGTGCTAGAGCATCTTCATGCCTAGGTTTTCTACATCCTTGCAAGAAACTTGATAGAAAGCCCAAATGCCTAGAAAGGGTCCAATGGCAACTAAGGAACCGCCCAATGGGCAACTCAACCCCAATTGGCTTTATGAAAAGCCAATGTTAAGCACCATTATAAACATGCTGCAAAAAGGGAAGCTTATTCACCCACTTAGACCATGTACACAAGATATGTCGAGTATATCCACATACAAATTGCACGCACAACCATGGAGCATATAATCATGGGCAACATCTCCTAGGTGGACACCTAAGGAAGCAAGAGGGATACCATCACAGGCAGCATCCTCAACAAAATCCATTTCCAAGGTGATTATGTTTGCATAGATATCCCAATGGTTATGCTATTCATGATCACTCGGCCTAAAAAATGCACATGATTAGCCTACCCCCAACATATCCTTGAGCGTCTCCAATATGTACTCAATCCGTCCTTTGACATGAGAATGATCTTCTACACATGGGTCTTCCTCACATAGGAGCCCCATGTACTAATAGCTGTTGTGACATTAGCAACGATTTTTTGGCAAAGCATACTATGTATGCCACAGTTCTATAGGAAGGTGAGGATAAGAAGGTGAGCAACCTGCTCATGAACTCTCATTGTGAACCAAAAATAAGGACCCTTGAGGCTTGCCATCAACCTAAGTTTGCTAGTGAGGACTCAAATTGTATCATGACCCTATGATAGTGTCCATAGTGGTGTTAGCTCTCCATTATCTAGAGACTAGACCTTGTACAAGAGAAAGTACACATTCATGTGCCTTTTGCTTAGCCTTAACGAGCATAGCACCACACACCCAAATGGATATCTTTTATTGAAGGTTCCCATCATATGCATGTACCATGGGCCAAGCCTCAATAGACACCTTCAAAATGCTCCATGCATATGGATATGCTTTTGGCCTCAATCGGCATGGTACCATGATGGATACCTCCTACGTAAGGTTCCATTGTTGGTTTTTAGGCCCACAATAGATATAGAGACATAGAGAAAATAGAGGCAAGATGGAGAATAGACAATACATGAGAGAGATGAAAGGAGAAAAGCGACATATATATTTATTACATTCCAAATTGAAGTACATGAAGTTACAAGGTAGCATAAATATGCAAGAGATACAAGCTTTGCATAACTCCACAATCTCCAAAGCTCAATGTTGAAGATGATCTCCTCCAAATAGATAAGCTTCAAGCTTCCACACACCTTGTAGATGATGAAGAAAAACCAACTCCACCTTTCCGTGTTGAAGAGAACACATGCGCCAAGCCTAGCTCTTGAGAAGAGCATTCCCAAGTGATGATTTTATGTGCCCAAGTATTAGCCTTTATATAAGCTTTCAAACACTTTCAAAATAAAGCAAAAAAAAACCCAAAAAACATGGTTACAAAAATCCCGACATAATTCTTGCCAGATTTTGCGAAAACCCTAAATTTGGGTTCAATACAATGTGACACATTGCTTTTCAAAATAAAGCAAAAAATGCCCAAAAAACATGGTTCTAAAAATCTCGACGTAAATGTTGCTAGATTTTGCGGAAACCCTAAACTCGGGTTCAATTCAATGTTTTTAGTGCCAAGTGGTGTATCAACCACCTTTGGATCAAATTTTAAATGTTAATCTAGATTCAAACATGTGGCACATTGCTTTTCAATTTTAATAGTGCTTTTCATACTTAACTTGAAAACTGAGGTTTGACTTTTGATGCATGTACTGTTGTCAAGTACCGAAGTGTTATATATGAATAGATAACTCTCAAGGAGTACTATTGTATTATGTAATACAAATTTTGACCACCATTTTCCAAAAATGGGATCATTACTAACCATTCTTGTTTTTTTGACCTTCAAACTTTATGATATAATCTGCTTCCTTTTGAGCTCCCTAATGGAAGGTTGTTCATAATTCTGGCAATCCCTTCCTAACTTGACACTAGGGGAATATGCTTGGTAGATATTTTTGTTTGCTGTTGAAGTTATTAATGGTTTAGGTTCTTGTTTAATTTCAACAAGTCATGCGATGTATCGGCAACACACAAGGACCTTAGACATGAAGAGCACTTCCATAACACACATCACAAGGAGAACTCACACATCCCCCACTCTTCTCAAACAAGTACTACTTGAAAGGATAGAGACAAATGCAAGATGCTATGTTGATATAGGATATAGACTCCAATATACTCCCAAGATTATCAAGGTTGGCGTGTCCTTTTCAAACCAAGGTTATTATGAGCTCATCTACACCTATTGTACATGTATACACAAATACAAGAATGTGTTATAAGTCCACCATAAGGTTCTTAATGTAGGATAAAAGCCCTCCTCGCTCACATAAATCTTCCTCCATGACCACCAAGTTGTAGATGCAAACTACCATATACATGGTTGAGTGACTAACATTAGAAGGTTGACTAATAATTTTGAACATTACTTCACAGCTACACAAGGAAGCAGTGCTCTCCAAAATTGTTCTCGACTGTTTATTCTTGCAAATCCAGCAAATAATAAAATTCCAGCAAATTCCAGCATCTTCATATAGACTGATCGTATACATCTCAAAGTTGAATATAAAGCTGAGCTTGAACTACATCTTTCATGAAGATTTAACTCTTTTACAAGTAGCCAAATTCTCTAATTTCATCTTTCATGTGGTCCCTTTTGGAGTGTATAAGGCCTCAACTCTATATTCATCATCTTCATATAGACTTATCATATGCATCTCAAAGCTGAATATAAAGCTGAGCTTGAACTTCATCTTTCATGAAGATTCAACTCTTTTACAAGTAGCCAAATTCTCTAAGTACTCTAGAGTATCATGCTCTAATACCACTTGTTTTTTAGGCCCACAATAGATATAGAGACATAGAGAAAATAGAGACAAGATGGAGAATAAACAATGCATGAGAGAGATGAAAGGAGTAAAGCTCCATATATATTCATTACATGTCAAATTGAGATACATGAAGTTACAAGGTAACATAGATGTTGGTTTTTAAGGCCCACAATCAATATAGAGACATGAGAGAATAGACAAAATCATAGAGAGATGGAGTGAAGCTCTGTATATATGTGATACATTGCAAAATATGAAGTACATGAATGTTACAAAGAATCAAAAGTTTGCTTATAAATGCATCAATATGCACCATATCTTCATAAATTCACAATCTCCATAAGTGTAGATGATCTTCTCTAAGTATAGATAGCTCGAAGCTCATGTCTTCTTTGATGTAGAAGAAAAAGCATAAATGTTAGCTCTTCCCAGCCTTTGAAGAAGATGAAATCCTAGCTCAACTCCATAATGTTGAAGAAGATCTCTCCAAGTCTAGCTCTATGCTTAGTCTCCTCAGTGAGCGATAATAAGAGTCAAATAACATGTTGTTCATATAGACTTTATGTCTCAAGTAAAAAGCACTACGGAAATTTAAAAATAAGAGCCAAAAAACACTTCCACTTTTTTTGGTGGATTTTTTGAGACTCCTTTTCGCCTAGCTTTTTGTACCGATTCATCTTTTATATGATTGATTGATTGTCGTTGGATCTTAACATTGTATATTTGCCATATGCTATAATAAAGTTGAAATTGTTTTGACTTTTTTAATGAAATTTTATTTTTGACATGCAAACTAGGGTTTGACTTTTGAACCCCAAATGTGTTCCATCTTTAGCATATGATATATCATTGGATAGCTCTTGAGTAGCACTTTCCAAATATGTGCTTCATCTTTAGCATATGATATATCATTGGATAGCTCTTGAGTAGCACTTTCCAAATATTTTGATCAAAGTTGACTTTCAGTTGACCAACCTTATTCCTCGATCTTTGATGGGCTTGAGAGCTATGTAGCTGATATGACCAAATCTAGCATGCCATACCTTCATATTCTCCTCAGGTGTAGAAGACCTGGAAACATTAGCATGACTAATTTTGGACAAAACAAACATTCCACTTTTATTTTCATCTGTAAGAGACAATGCTCCTCATTAGGTGTGAGGATCTTGCATTGATCTTTCTTAAAAATGAGTTTATAACTATATGATAAGAAAGTAGAAATGGAACATAAAGAACATTAGAAATTGTGAAATCTCCATTGCTCTTGACCTTTATTAACTTCCCCTACACCTACAACATCGAGATCATGACCATATGCTATGGTCACCCTTCTTCATGTAGAGTTAGTAAGGGAAGAAGATATCTTCTTGCAACCTGTCATATGCTTAGTAGCTTCAGAATAAAAAATCCAAGAATTTTCAGAGACGGCATTTAATGTTGCTCAATCAAAAGCTATTTCTTCAATACTCACACATGCATATGATTCTTCATTTGAAGACTTAGGTTTCGAACCATCTTCAACATTATTTTTTGATGCACTTCTCTCATTAAAAATCCTTTTTATGCATTTTGCTATAAAATGATGTGGTTTCTTGCAATAATGATATATACCTTTCTTTGAGGTGAATGTAGTTGAAGTGGACTTCTCTTTGGGAGTGGAAGAAGTAGTTGAAGTAGATATAGAAGAAGATATAGAAGATAACTTACTTTCCTTTTTTATTTTGCCAAGCCTTCATCTCCTTTTTTGTAGTCTCCTCCTTCTTCTTTCCCTTAGATGATGATACCATGGCTTCATCATTCTCTTCCATATTCTTCTTCTTGTCTTCGTCTTGAAGTACGAGGAACTCAAAATCTTCAAATGTAATTTCTCTCTCTCTCTCTCTCTATATATATATATATATATATATATATATATATATATATATATATATATATATATATATATATAGAGAGAGAGAGAGAGAGAGAGAGAGAGAGAGAGAGAGAGAGAGAGAGAGAGAGAGAGAGAGAGAGAGAGAGAGAGAGAGAGAGAGAGAGAGAGAGAGAGAGAGAGAGAGAGAGAGAGAGAGAGAGAGAGAGAGAGAGAGAGAGAGAGAGAGAGAGAGGTAACAAAAGAATGATATGTAGATGGAAATGAATTTATGAGAGTATTCACCATCTCTTCATCAGATATGTTAACTCCAACATTAAGAAGTTGATCAAATAAATCCTTAAGTTTCAAAATATGAGATTGAACTGACTCACCAACTTTCATCCTTGTGTTGGCTAGCTATCTTCTCAAATGAGCTTTACTTGCAAGATTTATGCTTGGTAGAGATTAGCTAGCTCCAACCAAGCTGGACGAGAGGTTTTCCCTGAGCTGATTTGAGGAACGATATGCCTCTTGACTCCCATAGCAATAAATGAGAGTGCTTGTTTGGGCATCTCTAGAATCCCATTTAGATTGCTCTTCTAGAAGTTGAATCTGCATGTGCTTCCCTCTGTCTATGGATGATGATATAATTTTCTCTTCTTCCTCTTCAGTCTATGGGACAAAAATTGTGCTAGCAGGCTTCTTGATGAAGAAGAAACATCTTCCTCTGCTTGTCTTGGCCTGGGGTACTTGCCATTGATAATATTCCACAAGCCTTTGAAAACTAACAAATTCATCATCATAAAACTCCACATTGGATAGTTAGACATTTCATCAAGTTTGTCTTCGTGTTCCAATTTATCTCTAGTCACTCATCTTGAGTACAAGGGTGAACGTGCCCTATGCTTTGATCCCAAATGTTAGAAGTGTGGTAGGCCCAAACAATAATCATAAGTTAAATCAGGATCTTGCCGGCACTTGAAGCTTAGCACATAACCAATGGTCACTTCTCACGATGAAGTAGTACGGAAGGACGTGGTACAACAATAGCACATGAAGAAACCCTAAATTGTGTTGAAGATATATGTGCTCACATGCTTTTGAAGTAAACGATCAAAGGAGCTTTCCAAGAATTGAACCTATGACCACCTCCATTCAGTTTTTTTTTTACTACATCCTTTCTTGCATAATTCTTGAAAAGAATTAGTGTAGCTGAGCTCCACTTTTTTTACCCTTGGCTAGGACTAAGCTTTTGCAATTGAAAAACTTCATGTTTGGGATTGATGCACTCCCAAATAATAAAAACTTCATGTTAGCACATATTTTTCTCCATTATGCTATGAGATATTTTAGTAGCATATTATAAAGTTGAATTCTCCGAATATGCTATGACATATATGAGCAGGGCATGTTGTCTAGGGGCTTGATACTTAAGGGTTCAAGGCTGTCTCTATGCTCTTTGTATTCGCTTCTTGGAGAGTGAGTCTAGGCCCATGGGAGGGGTTTAATCTTGACTTTGTTGATTTGGGAAAAAGTAATTGTAAGCAATCTCCCTTTTATCCTTCGAGAGATTTAGAGATGAGAACCTAGCAAGAATGAAATAGGCTAAGAGGCACCTTTTGCCAAAAGACATAGCCCTTTCAGGTTACAATTCAGTTTTTATAATAACTTGTCCGCTAACCAACTGATAAAAAGAAAAAAAAAGAAGAATACACACAAGCACAACCCAATTTTTATGCTCATTTTTGTGTATGCTCCTATGCTTTATCTTTGTCATGTTTTGTGTGGGGTTGTGTGGCTTTTTTTTACCGTGGTGTGTGTTTTCCGCAACCTTTTTTTGTAAGGTCTTATATGAAGATTTCATGGGGATAGCAATAATTTTAATTTGAAATAAAGCTCCATATTTACTATTATTTATCTAATGATGTTTCTAGGGATGATGTTATTTTTAGTTAATACTTAAGATGTTTGAATTAATGGTTTATCTTGTGTCTTAAAAATATGCATTTATGGCATCAGTTTTCAGCTTTCCTGGATATTGTCTTTTTTAGTTTTCCTTTCTTTCTATTATTCAATTCATAAATAAATGTTTCCGTGTGAAGTTAACTTTCATATTATCTACAGGTGCACCATGATATGAACCAACCTATGTCACACTATTTTATATATACGGGACACAATTCTTATCTTACAGGCAATCAACTCAGCAGTGATTGTAGTGAGAAACCTCTCATTGTAGCATTGAAACAAGGTGTACGTGTGATTGAGTTGGATTTATGGCCAAACTCGTCGAAGGATGGAATAAATGTCTTGCATGGGAGGTAAAGAAGAATAAAAAGATACTTTGTCATCGAGATTGAGGCTGGCAAGGAAATTCCAATGAAATTTATTTTGAAAACAGTCATTTGTCTGCAGAACTCTTACAACGCCGGTTGATTTCGAGAAATGCATCCTTGCAATAAGGGACAATGCTTTTAGTAGCAGTGAATATCCAGTTGTGATCACATTTGAAGATCATTTACCAGCCACATTGCAAGCTAAAGCAGCTGAGGTATACCATTTATGTTTACATTTCAAGAGCCCTGAAATGTGGCAGATGGTTTTGGATTGCTTTGATTTTGGTACATTTATCTTTAACTTTGTAGGTCTTTGCCCTTCTGTGCCCAAAGACTTATGCTAGGCATCTATTATTATTAATCAACTAATTAGAATGCGTAAGAGTTTTTATTTGAAAACGGTTTTGCTCCTATCTCAAGTAACAGATAGTCCATGCAATCCTGGGAGAAACGTTATATTACCCAGAACTAGGACAGGAGTTCCCAGAATTTCCTTCACCAGAGTCCTTGAAGAAAAGAATCATTATATCAACCAAGCCTCCAAAAGAGTACCTGGCAAACACTGATGCCCCAAATCAAACTGCTGCAGAAGGAACAGAAGAAGCAGAGCAGATAGCTTGGGGGGATGAGCTTCCTGACATTTCTGAGGACTCTTCAACAAAAGAAAAAGTAAGTGTTCCAAAATTACTTGTTTTCTTTGCCTCAGTCCAAGGATTCTCCCTTTGCTTATGCTGCACTTCTGTTTTCAGAATTTACCTGTCTCTGCTGAACTGACACCTGAACTAGAGTCATCTGATGAGGAAAGCAAGCCCCCAGAGAAGCGTGATGACTCCAAAGTTGCACCTGAGTACAAGAGGATCATTACAATTCGAGCAGGAAAACCAAAGGGCAGTTCTTTAAAAGATGCTCTTGCTAATTCTGATAATGCTAGAAGAGTCAGCCTGAGCGAGCCTCAACTTTCAAAGGCTGTCAGTTCTCATCCAACTGTTGTCATAAGGTAGTTTTGTGTCCAAAATTCGTGAATTCTACACATTGAAAAGTAAATTTAATGAGGTTTGAGCAAATACTTAATGCCTTTGCTGGTAGCACACTCATTATGTGCTTGCTCATGTTTGAATTTTTATTGCATTTTTGTACATTCCTTGTGATAAAGTGTTAATAGCTTATTTATGCTTAGCTGGGGGATAGAATAGGATGATGTGGGAAGAGGCCACCTGAAGTGCTATATATACTTGTTGGTTTAGGTTTAAAAAAACTAATACATGATTCAATGTAGAAAAAGAATCAGCTACATGGTGGAATATTTTTTCAGAAAGCAATACTTAGCGTGTAATAGATGATTTCTATTGACTATGATTATTCTTGCTTTTCGTAATAATAAAGTAGCTTTGCATTTCATAAAACTTGAGAAAGGTGGCCATTAGAAAACCTTCACTATTTTTAGCAGTAAACCTTATTTTTTTGAAAACTTTTAATGTGCTGGTGATAAAATCAAACGAGATTAAATTGATATGATTGAAATTGTCTTGAAATTTCATATCTATTAATGGGGTCAAATTTGGTTTCGTTAATCAATTGATCAGCTGCTGGTCAAATCTGGTCAAACCTGGGTCAACTGGTCAAACTTAGAACAGCCTTATTGTGAACATTAGATACTCATGCATGTGCCAACATGCCCTCTTTAACTTGAACAATGAGTTCTTGAAGTTCTGAACCAAATAGAGAAATATAGTGGTGAATTCTCACATGATACCATTCATATGGATAGAAACAAAAAGGACTCAAGATAATCCTTGAAGCGAAGGATCTCGAAGGTGTTTTTGCTACCGAAGTCAATAAGAATGGGAAGTAGAAAAAAAAAGCCATGTGAACAGTGTTATTCTATTCTTTCATCCTATGCATTCGTGGTTAACAAGTAGAGGAGGGCATATCAATGAACAGATGTAAAGTTGGATAGTAGAGGAGGGCATATCAATGAATAGATGTAGACAAACCCTTAACAAGGATGTAGATGAAATATATCGCATTGTTATACTTCTTAAATTGATGAAAAATTGTAAAAAATCCATGCTTTCTAATTCATCGAAGTGGAAGCAACAAAATCATACATAAATCAAGGGTTACTAGAGTGCATTTGGTCCAAGGAAAGCATTGAGAAATGTAATGTGTAGTATTTGTAGGATATTTGTGTATATCTGTATGTCTTTGTATATTTTTGATATGTGTACTCGTGTTTTTGTGTTTATTTTTATTGATATGTACTTTTGTATTTTTGTATATGTATGTATTTTTCAATTTTGTTTCTATGTATTTTTGTGTCAACCTATGTTTGTTTGTTTATTTGTTATTTTTAAATGTATTTTTATTTTCTTAATTTCCTTTTATTTTTATTTTTATTTTTATAATTATTGTTATATTATTAAGTTATGTTTTACGAATAAGTATATTGTAGTGTTTGTGTTTTTTTGTTTCGAAAAGGCTTACGTAATTATTAAACTATATTTATATGTGCATTGTGTATTAATGTATATTATCATTTCTCTTTGTATTTATGTTTATATGTTTGTCCGTATGTTTGTGTATATTATATCAGCTCTGTAGTCAGTTTGTTAACATAATGAAATATTATATTGCCTCTGCGTCAGATTCATCTATATTTTCATCGGTTATCTCTGATATAACACAGAATCTGTCAACAATTTGGTATCAGAGCTAATGGTACAGGTCATAGTACAGATCGATTCAGTTCAGACATCAGTTGGTGCACATCAGGTTATCAGGTACCCATAGGCGCATCAGTTCAGATTCACCATCCTTGGTCACATCAGCAGGTCAGTGCAGATTTTGTTAGATGTCAGCTCAGGTCTTCCTCAATAATCACTCTCACGTCAGTTTATCAGGGTCAAAATGCACCACGTGATTACATCAGCAGGCATCAGATTTTCAGCTTACTTCAGAAGCGTCATATCGTATGCATCAGTTTATCAGGTATCACATCATCAGGGCAACTCTGTCAGCTCAGTCAAGTCAGATATTTCAGTTAAGCATATATAACACTTGGGTGTTTGGCAACGTATCGACTATCAAAAATCAAGCCCTAACTTCAAGTCAAGATGTGAAAAGCAACTTTTTCTAGGTCAAAACCAGATGACACGTGTCAAAAATCAATGAAATTAATCCAATGGCTCTAATGGTGCCAAGTGACAATAAAAAAAATCCAAGAAAACCTTGAAATGAAGCTTCTTGGATTTCGTGCCGTGAATCATAGAACAGAACTTTTTATGCTTCTTTTGTAGACTTTTGCTTATGCTTTTGAATGGGGCAGCTTTACTATATAAAGACCTTGTTGTAGGTCATGTAAACACACTTGTACACTAGCACAAACTCTTGGAGTCGATATTATTGGAGCTCTTGAGTTCTTTTGTATTATAGTTATTTTGGAGCAATTTTATCTCCTTTGCCATATCTAGTGTCTGCCTTGTCTCAATATTGTCTCTATCTCTCTCTTTGACTTCAATTGTGGGCCTAAAAACCAACATGTTTTTAATTATATAACATAACTTACTGCATAAAAGGGGGGGATCACAAGGTGTTGAGCAATGTAAGAAATAGCATGAATGATAAGGAGCAAGATAGATTAATAATTAGGAGGAAGATCCAAAACTTCCACCAGTAAATGCTCTCTCAAAGGTGAGGCAAGAATTACATGAGGAAATGTATTGCGACACTCAAAGATAAGAGCATTCTTGGATCGCCAAATGAAGCATGTGTTGGAACAATGCCAGAATAGCACAAAACCCTAATTTTGGGTACTTAGCCAATTTGGTTACAGAGCACCGAAATTTTTTATTAGCTTATCAGACAGCTTGAAGAGAGCTTTCATTTGATATATAACATGCAGTCAACAGAGGTCCATATCAGGAGAAAACCCTAACCCCAATTTCTGTCATAAAATGGGTATTTACCTCAAAATGTTCCTCTCAGTTAGTAGATTAAGGAAAGCAATGTCACATGTTCAGCTAAAGCATATATTTTGAGATCGCTGTTGATTTTAACTACGAAAAGCAAATTTTGGTGTAAATTTTTAAACATTGAAGAGAGCTTTCATTTGATATATAACATGCAGTCAACAGAGGTCCAGATCAGGAGAAAACCCTAACCCCAATTTCTGTCATAAAATGGGTTTTTACCTCAAAATGTTCCTCTCAGTTAGTAGATTAAGGAAAGCCATGTCACATGTTCAGCTAAAGCATATATTTTGAGATCGCTGTTGATTTTAACTACGAAAAGCAAATTTTGGTGTAAATTTTTAAACATCGCTAAATTTAGGGGAAAGTTGCTTTTGGAGGTTCTATCACAGCTGTTATGCTTGTTGCCAAAAGCTATCATGGGCACTTCATGAATACTATAAAAGGAGGGCCTATGGTCACTTTGATGCATCATCCAAATAATCACCATCGTTGGAGATCAACTTGAGGAGTGCTCTACAAGGAGAAGTATTCTACACACTTGGAGGAGGTGTGCTCTACCCTTTTTGCAGCTGTGGAGGAGTTTGTATCAGTCAACCATCAGCATCCTCTCTGATTTACTGTGAGTATCAAGTCTATATCAGTCTCACACTTGTTAGTTCCCTAGTTTCTGATTTAGGGTTTTTGAAACCCTAATTTCAGAATTAGGGTTTGCTGTAAAACAGTTCTAAACTGTTCATATTCTCTACATCTTCACACACACACACACTCTCATTCTTCATACCTCTTAGACACTTTACACACAAATTCTTGTATCTAGTTCCCTATTTCTGCTTAGATTCAAAGTTTGTATCATCTACACACTTTGTAATTGACATTCATATATAAAATAGTGTAGGTAGGCCATTTGCTTACTGTTACACTTGAAAATATTGTCTACTCTCTCTCTATCTCTCACTCATCTCTTTTCGAGTATTAAAGTGTGTATGCTAAGGTTCATGTGTTGGAACTTGGTAGATCCTGTAAACCTGTGATTAATATTGTTATTGAGGCCCATCCCACTTCCAATAGCATGGGATTAAGAAATGCACTTGATCGATGATCCATATATAAGGTAAGTCTATTGTAGCATGGAGTCCAATCATCAATCTAAAAGGAGAGAGAGAGAGGGGACAAGAGTGGAAAGTTGATTGTGAAGGTCATCCCATAAATGCCTAATGTATCGATAGTTCTAAAAGAGACGATACAAATATTTTTTTGATAACACCACATCTAGGAGGGAAATGCTAAGTAGGCAATTAGTGATGGCTCATGCAATCACCATTCCGAAATCTCTCAACAATAACTTTGCGAAAGAATACACGAAAGTATGAAGGAAGATGCTTCTTCCAAGTATCTTTGCATCTACACAAAAACTAAGCCAATGATAAAAAATATCCCCATTGATGATTACATGTATGCCATAAATAAGGAAGGTGCTTTTTCCAAGTATCTTTGCGTTTACACAACCACCAAGCCAATGATCTACGATATCCCCATTGATGATTACATGAATGCCATGTGAAGCTCCAATGTATTGATAGTACTAAAAGAAACGATAGAATGTTTGTCTGATAACACCACATCTAGAAGAAGGGAAATGCTAAGTGGATAGTGAGTGATGACTCATGCAATCACCATTCTGAAATCTCTCAACAATAAAATTTTTTGCAAAAGAATACACAAAAGTATGAAGGAAGATGGTTCTTCCCAATATCTTTGCATCTACACAACCACTGAGCCAATAATCTAAAATATCCCCATTGATGATTACATGAATGCCATAAATTAGGAAGATGTTTCTTTCAAGTACTTTTGCATCGACACAACCACTAAGCCAATGATCTGTGATATGCCCATTGATGATTACATGAATGCCATGTGAAGGTCATTCTATCATTGCCTAATGTATCGATAGTTCTAAAAGAGACGATACAATGTCTATCTGATAAGTAGATAGTTTTAAAAGAGACGATACAATGTCTGTCTGATAACATGACAGCGAAGAGAAGGGAAATGCTAAGTAGATAGTGAGTGACGGCTCATGTGATCACCATTTGAAATCTCTCAACAATAAACTGTGCAAAAGAATACATGAAAGTATGAAGGAAGATGCTCCTTCCAAGTAGCTTTGCATCTATACAACCACTAAGCCAATGATCTGTGATATCCCCATTGATGATTAAACGGATGTCATAAATCAGGAGATAGTAGGGCCGAATAAAATATGTGGAAAACCAATTATCAACAAATGGAAGCTTGGCATCTTCTACATGACTCGTTAGCGTGGAGGCTCGTGGCAATGGAATACCTCATAGGTAATCTGTAGTAAAATCTAGGATGGTCCATAACACACACATTATGATGTCTGTGCCTCACTCGAGGCGAAATAAATCCATAGTCCTTGATAATCAAAACAATTACTCAAGCTGTTAATGCCTTCTTTGTGGAAGTATCGTGCATATGATCCAAGTGAATGAGCAATACATTGTAAAGGAGACCAGAATGGTGACTTAAGAAGTAAAGAGTTACTAGCAGCACCATTCTTGCCTTCGTACATAACAATGGTAGTAAGCCTTCCATGATTAAGCAAGCAAGGTAGCAGTGGGATAATGTAATTTCAAAGGAGCACACAACGAAAACCTTTGTCCACACATTCTTCCCATGGAACCTTGAAATATACAATGCCATGATCAATAATTCTATGCACAATCATCACCCAAGGATGAGATGTAGCAAAAAAGTTGTTGATGAGTGTATAATGATTGGCATGCATATGAGTTATGATATCCAAAATACGAAGGCCTTTGTGATTGCATGGTCGAGTGACAAGGTTTCAAGCTATATCCATGATAGTACATGGTGATTGCTTTTGTCATAAGAAGGCTTTTAGACATAATATATAAAGACTCAAACCAATCTATTAAGGGCATATACTAGGTCCTAATAAATGGCTGGAAAATACTTTGAATAATTCTCATTGAAAATGGAAAGGCCAATCACTTGCTCTCCTTTGGGTTATTTCGGAGTCACTCTTTGCACAATCCTTTTTGGTAGCAGAGTCAATATATATGTAAAATGACAAAATGATGTCTGTACACATAAACCATCCCATTGAAGGGCTTAAAAATCATGGGCAGATGCATCAATAAGGTTTTATACAACATTAACTTTTATTTCTGAAGCATTAGTGAGTTATTGCCTCAAGACAAAGCAAATTATCATCAGCAAAACCAGCACTTACGAGGGCAATATGGAGCCATGATGCATTTCAATCGGGTATGAGAGAAAACCTTGAACCAGAAAGCCCAGTAAACTAAGTGGAATGCTGTCACAAAAATCAATTTGTATTAAAACCATGCTCAAATACCCATAATGTGCATGATCTGATGCAAGCAGAAAATTGAGGAGATTATCGTAAATGGAACAGGGACATGATGAAATATAGTTGGCAATGGTTGATACAGGCGAAAAGGGCGTTCACAACATTATTGTAAAACATCCTAAGGAAAGTATTAGATTTCCAATCTGATTAAGTGGTAGGCACAACCATTTTGGGGATCAAGACAACAATACCTTTTTTTGAGAGAAAGGCATGTATTCATCCAACCACATTTCATCAGCAACAAAAGTGATCAAATCCTTGAGATGCTTGCAGTAGCACAAAATAAATTCTTTAGATAAAATGTCAGGTCCATGCACTTTATTATTCCCAACTTTTGTCCTGCATGTAAGAGTTCTTTATCATCAAAGGGCCTCTCAAGATTACGTATAGATGAATCAGTTGGCCAAACATAAGAAAGTAATTGATGTATAGCATGATCTTGATGATCAAAGGATGGGCACTGTGCCATAGAACATTTGAGAAGCAATTAGAAGACAAGTGGAGCAAAGTTGAATGATCAGAAATCCAATCATCATCAGCTGTAAGAGAAAGCGGTGCAAGTTTAGGCTGCTCAAGTATATGCTGAATGAATACCTAAGACAAACATGGGATGTTAGCAAGTTTGTGTTAAAGAGCTAGCAACTCTTTTCTTTGGAGGTCCATATTTTCCCTTTCACATGCGAAACCTTGTACATTCCGGTTGGCAATTTTTATGTAGAGGGGAGACACACACACACATACACACACACACACACACACACACACACACACACACACACACACACACACACACACACACACACACACACACACACACACACACACACGTGCACACGCGCGCGCACACACACACACACACACACACACACACACACACACACACACACACACACACACACACACACACACACACACACATGCACACATTTATGAACATGCATGCAAGTCCCATGTGTAGGGGGGGAGAGAGAGAGAGAAAATCAGATACATATTTTTGAACAAATGTTTAGTCTCGCTTGTATACATACATGGATTTCCTGATTGTCATCTTTCTCTTGAATAAAGAGAAAAGAAATAGAACTGAAAGACCAGAGGTTTGGAATAAAGAGTTCATATTACATGCTTGATTTCCTGAGGTAACTGCTACTGTTTTTCTCATATTGTGTCTTTGGTTTGCCAGCTTTACAAAGAAGAATCTACTGAGAGTTTATCCAAAAGGGAGCCGTGTGGACTCCTCAAACTACAACCCACTGAAGTCTTGGGCACATGGTGCACAAATGGTTGCTTTCAACATGCAGGTTTGTTGGCGTAGCTTGTTATTTCAATGAACTGAGCCCAAAAGATGGTTTCTTATACACAGCATGTCAAGATGGTTGTTGCTGGTGATTATGCTCAGGGGTATGGAAGACCATTGTGGTTAGTACATGGTCTATTCAGAGCAAATGGTGGTTGTGGTTATGTCAAGAAACCAGATTTTCTGATCAATGGGAACTCAGAAAATGGGGAAGTCACTTTTGATCCAGCAAACCCTGGTCCAGTTAAAAAAGTTTTGAAGGTTGGCATACTGAACTCATCTTATTGTTAACTTATTATGTCTATTTACATAGTTGTGGTTATGCTTTTCAGATATTGATGCAATTTAGACTGGATACTGTTGTTGTCTTTCTTCAGAAGAAAGTGACAGCTTGATGTTGCTTATGTTCTATGAGCATTATACAGCATACATTGGCAATATAGCTGGAAGTATTTAATTTTTCAACTTTTAAGCAGGAAAAAAGAAGCACATGTAATCTCTCTTTGTTCCAGAAACTTCTTTTTGTAAGTGTAAATTAGAAAACATCTAGTGGGATGAAAATTTGCATCAGTCGAGCCATTCTTTGATGTTCATTGGGTAGATTGCTCTTATTTGTTGGAGGAATGAAGAAGAGATGTGACAGAATTCTATTACTGAGGATTTGGACCCATTTTTCTTCCCACCAAGATTTCAGATTAGTAAAGGGCTTAGATCAAGTAACCTTTATCTACCTCTTGGTAAATAGTAATCTGATGTTTTTTATGTTGCATATCCTTGTTTTCTTATTTTGAGAGAAACAGAATTTTATGAAAAATCACGTATGGCATCATGCATGACACTTTGCACAAAATGATCCCATTTCACAATAATTCGATAAGTGAGGTTATCAATTTCAACCACTGGTTCTAGCACTTCATCTCTAAAAAAGAGCATTCTGATTATGGAATTATCGAATATGAAAGGCCTTCTTCAAGAGCCTTAGTAACTGTTTACTGTTGTCTCCTTCTGAGGAACAATGGTCACTAGATTGGTGAGAAACACAAAGATCATAGCCTTAATGCATGTTTGAAGTGCAATCAAGATCATGGTAGACATTGCTATAGATTTTGTCTATCCTAGCCCAAGCTCTATGATTAGAAAAGGGTGGTAAAAAGAATAATTTCTACCACTCTTGTGGGCAAGAGTACACATGTTAAAGAAGCCTCTGGTGCATGCTTGTTTGCATTAGTCTAGATGCACATATATCATGTTGAAATCCACTACAAAGGAAGCATGTTGAAATCCTCTACAAGGGAAGTGCAAGGTTGAGACTAGCCATTGAATTTAAGGTAATTTGCCATAAAGCTTTCCTCCTTATAGTGGGTATGTCCATAAATTACTTTTGGTTTCAAAACTTTAATAATCCGCATACATAGCTATTTTGACTTTGATCTAGCCTAGCTCGAGTTCTATGATGAGAAAGAGAAAGGTAACAAAATTCTTACCAAAATATGAGCAAGAATACACATGTTAAAGAAGGCTTTTAAGAATGCATTAGAAGTAAATATCCACCTCTTGTATACACATATGTATTGAAGCCTCAAGTTGTGGGCTTCCAAATGAGGAGAGTCATATAGGTATCAAACAAAGTTGTAAGTTTAAAAAGTAGATGGGATTGTGTATGGTTCTGAGATGATGGGATGTTAGGTAGATCTAATGTTGTAAGTTTCAACATTAGCCAAGCCAATCTTGGCTAATGTGGAAACTTACAACATATATTTCTTGATCCTTGGGACATTTAAGGCATATGACAACGTAAAAGAATTCTTTGTGACATGATCATTTGCCTTACAATATTTGCAATATTGTTTCTTCTTTTTTGTGTCCTTGTCATCTTTGTCTTTCTTCTTTGATCGTGAAACAGTAGCAGATTTATGCTTATTAGTAGATGAGCTCCATTTACCTTTGCCTTTCTAACGAGCTAAGAAAACTTGATCTACAACACACATAATTGGCATGTTTTGCTTGGACTGATCTTCCTGCAAAAAAAAGAGGTTAACTCCTCAAATGTTAAGGCATTTGGATCGTCTTTCATCATCAACCGAAGAGTAGAAGCAGAACTTGTTACACTTATGTGTTCTTCGAGTAGCTTTGATGTGAACCTTTTCCCTATACATGGGCACTTTTTACTGTAGTGTTGGCTAGAGGTTTTTTCCCCATGTTACCACATACTTGATACTCTTATATGTGGTGGTACTTTGTACTTAGGGATATTATTCAACTCTTACTTTAGTTTATTTCATCATCAATAGAGAGAGCTATTCCAACCATCGTCTTCTTTGTGTGTCTTGTTGCGTTTGTGCTCCTTGTGTGTGCTTCTCGTGTGTCTCTCGCACTTCTATACACACCCAACAATGGTATCTGAGCAAGTTAAGCTCCTTCTCAAGTTTCGATTTTTCGTGTCGCGGCACATGCACACTTTTAACGGTGCAAATCGACTTCGGAGCATAGAACGGTGAATTTCAGCCGCCAAGAAACAATTCCAGTAGGTGCCTTGGGGTTTAACCCCCATTTCGAAGCCATTCGTGCAGTCAGAATCGCCATCAGAGTGACGGTTTGTGAGCTGAAATTTCAGCATTCATTTCAACTTTCGTCGAAGTGAAGATTTTGTCACATTCTTGTTCTTTTGTGAAATGGCGGGCAGCAATGACTTGTTTGGCATGCTTCAAGCTGAAGATAAGCTTGATAGGACCAACTATCCGATGTGGTCTTACATGATGAAGCATGTTCTTGTTGCTAAACAACTTTGGAACATAGTGGTAGATGTAGATCGAAGACCTGCAGGTTCTTCTACTTCACAGTCTACCATCAAAGATGGAGCCTTTTTCTTCGAGTACAGTGGTTTCTCCTTCTCCACCTACACAAGAGCAGCTTAGACGGGATGGAAAAGATGCTCAAGCTCATGCTTTGATTGCGCTTTCAGTGAAGCGTCATATAGTTTCACACATTCGGTCATGTTCTACATCGAGACAAGCATGGGAAACTCTTGCTTCTTTGTATGCTGTGCATAACGAAGCACGTGTTTCATACTTGAGGAAGCAACTTGAGATGTATGTATGGCTGAAAATGAGTCGGTGGATGTGTATGTGACACGCATCAAGGACTTGGAAGAGCAATTGGCAAACATAGATGAGATCATTCCGAATGCATCACTCATTTCTACATTGTTGAAAGGATTACAGGAATCTTTTCAAAGCTTTGCTACTACACTCCTTTTGGTTGTAAAAGGAAATCCTAATATGTATGCATTTGATGAGATTGTGTCTCTTCTTTTGCAAGAAGAACAATCTAGAGTGAATAGGAGTGGTTTGATTGAGGGAACACAAGGCTCAAGCACTTGCTATCTCACAAAAGGGGAAAAGCAAGTATGGTTCAGCTTTGGGTTATTTGCATTGCCGAAAGGCTGTTCATACTATTGATGAGTGTAGAAAGCTTGCTAAATGCAATGAAAAGAAGAAGGAATCTTGCATGTCTATTGTTGAAAATTCAGCAAACGCAAAGAATGATGACTCAAGATTTTTGGGCATGTGTTGTTACATGTCATTATGATGCATCTTTGCATTCTAAATGTATGGTTGTGAGTGAGGCTGATTCGGATTGGTTCTTTGATAGTGGTGCTTCAAAGCGCATAACATCAAATGTAAAAGTCCACAACATAAATGTAATAACTATGGAGAATCCAAGTGGGGAGTCACAATGACAGACTCATTTTCTGCAACAGAATCAGTGGTTGCAGCATCTTCATGTTCTTCATTTACCACTTGGTCAGATCCCTCCTCTACCTCCCATTCTCTGAAAAGATCTCCCTCCATGCATTGCGTCCATCGAAGCATCCTCAATTTTGCACTGACAAACACAAGATCACTAGCACGCTGCACACCAAGCGTGTTCCTCTTCTTAGAGGCTACATGTCTATACACACTCCATAGTTGCTCAAGGCAACTCGTGGTGCAAGCCTGGCTAAGTATCCGAATGGCCAATTGTTGAAGCTTTGGACCATCAAAACCAAAATCCTCCCACCATAGGGCAACACCAACATGTAACCTATCCTCTTGGGCATCTGCACATGCATATGAAGCATCTTTCCCTGTTCTATATTTGGATAGCTGATCTGTGATAAGTTGTCTAGCTGCACTATATGAGACAAACCTCTCTAATATGATCCTCCATCCATTAGCCACCTCTGGATCTCCATATTGCTTTTTATCTTGGAATTCTGGATCCAACATGTATGCTGGTGCATGAAGTGGGGAGTAGTATGCATCCCATCTACTAACACAAATAACTGAAATTTCTTCATACCTATCATTGTCTTCACCAATGTTTTTAGTGCTTCAATTGTGAGATCCATAGCTTCATAAACTTTACCAGTGCATGGCTCCATGGAATTTACAATTTTCAATATGTGCACAAGTGGATGAACAAAACCACGATGTGGGAAATATTCTCCCACCATGTTGCATCATCAGCTAATCTTCTAAATTGCCTTCGTGTTGAAGTAGAAGCCTCGGGCATCCTCGCAAATTCATCACTCAAGAAAAGGTCTCTCAAAACACCATTACATTTCACTACTCGGTGTAACATGGTAAAGTTATATGCAAACCTTGTATCGGAGTACTTGAGCAAAGCAAGAGTAGATCTCTTGCTAAACTCATTCTTCACACGAGTATGGTTGTTGATGAAGCTAACCAATGAATTTGTCTCATTGATTACATGCAAAATCCAATTCAAATTCCCTATGTCTTTGAGAATATTATTTAAACAATGAGCCATGCAAAGTCAAACAATGATCTCAAGGTAGAAATTTTTAATAATTGCACCTGTAGCTCTATTTGAAGGCTCCCCATATGCTACAATGCAAACCACATTTGATGGCCCCACAATCTCTATGGCACTTGCCCACTCTGCAACAAGTACATCAACCGACATTCCTGTGTCGGATGCATCATGTGATGAGATAAAGTACATCTCTCCACGAGAATAAGCCACCACTCCATGGATAGAGCGTCGTTGCACATAACTCCATCCATCCACAAGCAATGATACTCCATTTCTTTCCCATGATTTTTTAATGGTCTCGCATGCGGTTTCGACAAGCTTCTTCTCTTTCTCCGATAAAGTGGTGTGTAAGCTGTCGGAAGATGGAGGCACATAGTGTGCCCCATATTCACTAATCTTCTTTACCATATCTTTGAAATATGGTGATCTATGGAAAAAGTTAAACAAATAAGTGAACTTTTGAAGTTTGAACAATAAATCACCAAAAAAAAAATGTGCCAGTGCAATGTCCACCTCCTTCAATACGGGGTTCCAATTCTCATGGAGTGTTTGTTGCCGGGATTGACGTACGTAGGGCATTCCGGATGGTGTGGAAGGACTATGAGTAGGATGAGGAGTGGAAGTAGGAGTAGGAGTAGGAGCACGAACCGGAGCCGATGAAGATGATGCTCTTGAAGAGGATGGCATTGAAGACCTCACAAACAATGCCGGGTCTATATGAGCTTGTGAAGCACAACGAGCATGAGCTTGAGAATCACTAATAGCAAGTTTTTTGAGTAATTCTTGCTTCTCCGAAGTGATTGCGGAACAAAATCTTACTTCATGTCCACGCTCATGAAGTAAGCGTGCATGCACCTTTTTTGCTCCACCCGTTCATTTGTAGCCACATAGCTTGCGACTCCATTGTCTTGCACCACCTCCTTCCCCGATTGATATGGGAGATTCCACCTCTTCCCACCATATCCATTTACTTGTAGCATGCCTCCTTTTGGTGTTTGACCCACTTGTTCGCGATGAAGATGCCATAGGAGAAGAGAAGACTATGAGGAGAGGAGAAAGAAAGAGAGGGTGAAGAGAGGGTTGAGAAGATATAGCTATTTATGCTTGTAAATGGAGCCAAGCAACCCTCTCGAGGTCCCAAAAAAGGGTGCTAAACTTCAAGTTCCAAAATCGGAACTAAAATTCGAGTTTCGAAATCGAAAAAATCCCTCCAAAATGCTCGCCAAAACGTCCCACTGTCTCAGATTTCATCTGCAACCAGCTTCCGTCCTGGGAACGCATCCCAGAGAGGAATGGACGTCACTTAGGGTTCATCTGAGACGTCCCCCGTCCCATATACACGACCCGCCTCCTCCATTGGGGACGACGTTCGAGCGTCCCTAGGACCCAGGGACGTATCCCCATGTGACTTTGACTAATATAGAGCTTCGAGAGATCCTGTCTGAGCACAACATTCCTTACACCACGAGAGAGGTGGATGTGAGGTGAGTAGGGGTCATACTGAAAGGGGGAAATCTGTCCATATCAAGTCCATGACTATCAAACTAGGCTCTAACCTCAATGTAGCAAGCTCTCTCATATCGTGACTTTGGTATCTGTATAGATGCCTAAAATGCTTTGAGCGTGATTCTATCTGTAGGGAGCTCCTTCATCCTCTGAATAAGGCAGATAGTATGGAATAGTGCATCTACTACCATTGGTGGTGCAGCTAGCTATGCCTTGATGATGTCATGTGGCATTGACTATTTTCCACGAAATAGTCGTGAGATCATACATCCTTGTGGCCTCTTGATGGCACTCCACTGGTTGACTGCGAGGTCTGGGGCCCAAATTGTCGGAGCATACATCATAACTAGTTTGATGAGTGTGTCAAATAGCCACCCCTTCGTGCTGAGCTCTTGGAAGTGTGCTTGATGACATCTCCGCTCTAACATGGCTAAAGCCGCATATCCTCGTGTGAGTCTGTCACTGGTTGCTTATGGGGCAAGGCAAGCTCGTGCTTATGGGGCAAGGCAAGCTCGTGAACGTGACTTCGAGGTAGACATAGGAAGTGACCACCTTAATCTGTTGCTAGAAGCTTTGAATCATGTCCCATTCCTCACCATGGGGGAGGTGTGGAAGATCATGACCTTGGTCTTGCCAAGGTTTCTTGTCAAGCCCCTCTGCGTACAAAACTCATACATGGCAACCAGGTGGTGCTGGAATCCCTCAGGTGACTCTAAAATCAATACAATGTCATCAGCATATAATAAAATGTGGACATGTTTACTTGCGAGGTCTGCATCCTCTCCTCCAACTCGTAGAATATAGTCGTCAATCTCATTGATGTAGAGACCAAATAGAGTGGGGGAGAGTGGGCAGCCTTGCTTAACACCGATGGTGCTAGCAATGGCCTAAGACAACCCTCCTGGACACTGTACCCTCTCAGTCACCTTTCCACAGAGTTCAAAGATAGCCCGAATCATCTCTGATGGTACTCCCAAGCGCTGGAGGCATCGGAAGAGCCTCTCTCGTGGCACTGTATCAAAAGCTTTGTGGAAGTCCGTAGGGAAGCAATATAATGTCTTTTTTCGTACCTTTGCCCCATCAATGAGGAAGCATAAAATGAAGATGTGATCAAAATTGGAGAATGCCCGTCGAAAACGTGCTTGGCCTCGTGTTCGTAACCTCTCCGTCTAAGCTCTGCCTCAAGTATGATGGCCCCGTATAGTTTGGCATGGCCAATCTCAATGGTCTTGTAGTTCCCTGGGTTCTTGATATGATTTGAGAGTTGTATATCCATCCTTGGATGTTGTCCATAATTTGCAAAGAAGGGAGTTTGTGTGGTAGATGTATGAACACTGTTGTTATAGGCAAACTCTGCAAAGGGTAAAAGCTCGAACCAATCATTTTAATGATAGTTGATGGTGCAATGGAGATACTGTTTGTCCATGAGTCTATCGATGATTGGCTGTAGATAACTTTACTGGAACACCAAGGAGCTTGCAAAGACTGTTCCAAAAGCTGGTTATGAATTGTGGACCTCGATCACTAACAATATCATCAGGCAATCCATGAAGCCTAAAGATGTAATTGAGAAAAAGTTTAGCACTGGCTGCACTCGTGATTGCTTTGGTAGTTGGAATGAAGTGTGCCATCTTTGTAAGTCTATCCACTATAAATAAGAATGGCATCGTACTTATATGACTTTGGTAGATCTGTGATGGAATCCATAGATAATGAAGCCCATGGCCTGTCTGGAATAGGCAAAGGCTGGAAGAGCCCATGAGGTTTATGTTGTGGTACCTTAGATCTATTGCAACTTTCATAGGTTTGGATATATTCTATGATCTCCTTCCACTTTTGAGGCCACCAACAATCCATTGATATGAGCTCTATTGTTTTATTTACTCCAAAATGTCATGCTGTAAGGTTGTCATGACGTTGTTAAAGTACTTGGATCTTGGTTTTTCCTGGAGGGACATACAATAGGTTTTTATAGAACAGTAACCCATCCTTTTTCTGGAACTCATTTACTTCTTGAATTCTTCCTTCTTGAATTTTTCCTTCTTGAATTTTCTGATTGACGTTACAAAACAATTAATCATGTGGTAGAGTCACGAATCAAATGAGTCAAAGCTGAATCTTCATGGTGGCTTGAAGAGATAGCTCCTAATTGGAGCTGTTTGGCTTGAGTAATACACTCTCTTGTTGATCAAAGGCCTCTTCGCCTTTCTTTGGTGCAAGGTAAGATCTTCTTGACAAGGCATTTGACTGACATTGCTAGCTTCCTCGGCGGTATATGATGGCAAAGTCGAACATGGAGAAAAAGTTAGTCCATCAAGATTGCCTTCTATTGAGGATGCGAGTGGCCATAAATTACTCCAAATTCTTATGATTTGTATACGCAATAACTTTATGGGTTGCTCCTTCTAGATCATGATGTCGGGTATCAAATGCATCCACTATTGCAAGAAGTTCTTTATCATGGATTTCATAATTAATCTTTGGAGGGGGGAATTTCCTTGAGTGATATGAAACTGGATGTAGGTGTCCATCATCTCCATGTTGGGATAGAATGGCCCCTAAGGCAAAGTCTGATGCATTTGTCTCAAGAAAGAAAGGCTTGATAGGATCAAGATGAACTAGAATAGGAGCAATGGTGAATGCTGATTTCAAGGTCTGGAAGGTTATTTTTTTGCTTCTTTGGTCCATGAGAATTTTGCATTTCCTGTAAGCTTTGTGAGAGGTGTCACTATCTTGGAGTAATCTTTGATGAATATCCGATAAAAATTGGCGAACCCTAGAAAACATTGTACATCTTGGACACATGAAGGTGGTTGCCAATCAAGGATTGTCTCGATCTTCTTAGGATCCATAAAGATTCATTTCTATGAGACAATGTACCCTAAAAATTCCACTTCTGTTTGATGGAAAGAGCACTTCTCTAATTTTGCATATAAACCTTTTTCGCTTAGTTTCTCTAGGACTATCTTTACATGACATTAGTGATCCTCTAGATAAAAATTGGCAAACCTTAGAAATAATTGTACATCTTGAACACATGAAGGTGGTTGCCAATCAAGGATTGTCTCGATCTTCTTAGGGTCCATAAAGATTCCTTTCTCCAAGAAAATGTACCCTAAAAATTCCACTTCTGTTTGATGGGAAGAGACTTCTTCAATTTTGCATATAAACCTTTTTCTCTTAGTTTCTCTAGGACTATCTTTACATGACATTAGTTATCCTCTAGCTTTTTTGAGAATATCAAGATATTATCAAGATATATTACCACAAAGAATCTAAATACTCTCGAAAGATATCATTCATCATATGTTGAAAGACGACTCGAGCATTTGTAAGACCGAATGGCATAATACATACTCAAAATGCCCATACCTTGTTTGAAATGTTGTTTTTTATTTGTCTCCTTATGTGATCATGACATGATTGTAAGCTCTTGGAAGGTCAATCTTTGTGGAGAACTTTGCTTTCCCAAGGTGTTCTAAGAGCTCTGATATGAGTGGTAGAGGGTATCTGTTCTTTATAGTTACTTTATTCAACCCATGATAGTCCATATACATTCGGAGAGTCCCATCTTTCTTTACAAATAGGATAGGGGCTCTTGCAAGAGACTTTGAGTGTCTGATAAAACCCTTGGCTAGATTCTCATCAATATTCTTACATAATTCTGTAAGTTCCTCTGGAGATAGTCTATAGATTGGTCTGAAGGGTGGTTGTGCTGCTTCATGAAGTTCTATGGCACAATCATAAGGTCTGTGCTCTGGGAGGATATTTGCATTCTTATTCTTAAAGACATCTTGAAAATCTTGGTACTGACGTGGTAGCTTTACTGAATCATCTTTCTTGGACTCGTGAGCTAGTACTGCATAGATCACATATGTTGGTTTCTTCCTTAGTGCATACATGAAGGCTTTGGCTCCTACATATGTTGGGTCCTTCTGGATATCCTGACAAGTGATTTTATTCTTCTCCCATTTGATGTCTGGATTATGTTTCTTTAGCGAGGGCATTTCAATGATAACAAGGTTTAACAGACTTGATATAACATTAAGACATGTGGGAATCATGATCACCAAGGTGTACTCTTAATGGTGTGGTTTCCTTGGTAATATTCCCATATGCTAGAGGTCGTTCATCCACTACTTTAGCTACTATTGGTTTGTTCTTTTGAAGCATCGGAAACTTGTGTTTCTTAACCAATCCTTCATCGATGAAACATGAGGAGGCTCCTGAATCGACTAGGGCTGTAAGGGAAAGGGTCTTCTTAGGCATGATCAATTTGATAGGGGAAAGACATGTTTCTATGGGTGTCGCTGGAATTACCAGACCCTTTCTTATATCATGGTCTGGTTGTACGGTCTCCTTTACAACTGGACTTCCTTATTTCCCTTCTCTACAAGGGTTACTGCGACTCTCGAATTTGTTCTCTTGCTAGGAGAATTAACTGCAATATGGCGAGGGTTTCTAGAGTAGATGCATAACTTGATATCTCTCCTTCTCTGCTTTTCTTGTGGAGTCCAGAACCTAGTTACTTCCATTTGCATAGGTTTATGCATGGGTTCTTCTCGAGGAGAAGGATGGAAGGGTTTCAATTGGCAAAGTCTTCCTTCTACTTGTTTTTCTTGTTTCCTTTCAAAGAGGCGGTTATCACATTGAATGTCTTGCATGAGCATAAGGTCCTTCACATCGTCTCTTAAACTTCCATCTGAATTCTCTTATGAAATAATCTTCGTGCCAAGTGAGATTGCATATCAATTGCTTAAATTTTGGTGCATAGGAAGAGGCAGGGAGGTTACCTTGACGTAGCTAGAAGTAGCTTTGTTTCTTCCACATGACTCATGTTTGCATCTCGAAACGTGGCGGTGAGCTCTCGAAGAAACCCCTCATAGTCATCAAGTACTACCATGTCCTTGTCCAAGATTGGGGCGAACCATGATAACGCGTGACCATAGAGCATGGTTTCAATAAAAACGACCTTGGATGCATCATCATGGTATCTATAGGGCTGCATATAGATGTACAGTTTGACTTGTTGCAGGAACCCACGGAACTTTGTGCGATCACCATCGAACTTTTCTGGCATGCAAATCTTGGGTTCCTTCATGAAGGATGAATCAGGATGTTGATTACTTGAATACTTCCTTGATTTGCTTGGAGACTCCGGATTTGTTCTTGTAATTCTTGGATGAGTGCACTTATATGCATGGGATGTCCGATCTCGACTTGTGTTTGTCGATGAGTTAAGTCCTCGACTTGTTGTTGGAGACTCTGAAGTGATGCCAAAATATGTTCATAAGTGTTCTCCATGATGCCTCGTCTTCGATAAAAGCTAGTCTGCCAAAATGTTAGGGGAGCACTAGATTATACCCTCTGACTAGACTACACAAGATTTCGTAATTACACTTTCGATCACAAGACCACCCTCGTAGGGAAATAATACAAGAATATAAAACTGATACAAGAAGTGCCACAATCTGGGACTGATAGGTATAGATAACTTAACCCGAGATGATACAGAAGATCCCACAACCCAGGACCGTAAGCATGAAGCAAGATCTATGGATTACAAGAACTCCCTTCAAGTGATAGAAACTCAATTGGAAGAGCTTCTTGTGAGTTCATGTTCTCGTGGTGTATGTGCGTTGTGGGATGCGTGTGTGAGCATGTATTCACTCTGAGTTCTATACCCACTATTAGGCATTGATGGCGTTAGTGGGGATGTCATAGTATTGAGTCGATACTGTGCATAATGGAGCTGATAAGCTATATAGTCTTGTGGGTGACTACCATGAACTTATAGTTGCACTTTCATTTGAGGGTGGTTGACTACCAACTATAAGTTCATGGTTGACTGCCATGAACTTATAGTTGCACTTTCATTTGAGGGTGAATTTGGGGTTTGCCTAGATTCATTTTGGTATATATGATTGTCATATTAGCGGATATGCAGTTTTCACTTGTGGATTCTTCTTCCAAGTTACAACCAATTGATAGGTGTGTATACCGTATCAACTATGCATTTTTTGCAATTTTTCCTATCTTTTGTTTGCATTTTGTGCTAGGCATCATTATGGCTGAGTTTGCCCATTACTTCGGGAAGTGATAGCAACTCAGTTCACAGAGCTTCGTATGAGTTCATGCTCGTGGTGTGTGCGCGTTGTGGGGTGAGTGTGTGAGCATGTATTCATTCTAAGTTCTATACCCACTATTGGGCACTGATGACGTTAGTGAGGATGTCATAGTATTGAGTCATTACTGTGCAAAATGGAGCTGTATGCTATGTTGTCTTGTGGTTGACCACCATGAGCTTATAGTTTCACTTTCATTTGAGGGTGAATTTGGGGTTTGCCTCGATTCATTCATGTATATATAGATACAAGGAATAACTGGAAAGGATCTCGTACCACAAGATTACAACAAGACAAGAGAGGATGCCCAAGATACAAGACTAGACAAGACTAAAGCAAAGGACAAGACTAGAACTAGAACTCGAACTTGAAAGTACTTACTTGGTGATCATGACTCCTTGAGCTCCCAAGACTGGCATTTGCAAGACTGAGTATGTATGTGGCCAACACCTCCTTATATAGGTTTTCAAGGGCAATTCATCAATGGCGGTTACACCGATGACATCAATCCGAAACATGACCTCTAGATACCAGAATCACGCAAGAAGACAATTGATCTAAGGGTTTTGGCACGTTTAGGATGCAATGGAAGCATTGGTTTCTCCAAATTCTGAACCAATCACGATATATAGAAGTCACATGGAATTTGAGGTTCATGATGGTTTCCTTTGTCCATGACAGCCCTCCCCCATAGTCTGATTGAAGACATGTGCAATCAACGGGGCTATAGTGGAGGCTGCATATATGAGATGCTCTCTCTCCAATCCTGTGTGGTCTATCGAACGTCCATGTCGTAGTCGTCCTATGGCCCTCTAAACCATCTTTGCTATGAAGAGAGAAGAACTTATAGGGTGAGGCTAAGTTGGCTGGGTAATGGGAGGCGGTCGAGGTACTTCATATAATCTCTAAGCATAATCATGTCATGTATCTGGGTCCCCAATAGGTGTGGGCGGTCGTTGCTTTCGCAGAGTACGCCATGCTTCAACACTGTCCAAATTCATAAAGAGGCAGTATAGATCAAGCTCTTGTGCCTCCTCAAAGGCTCTCTTCTTCCGAGGAGTGAGGGCTTCTCATATGCCTTTTTGCCTCTCTCTCTCTCTCTGTGATCCTTCCCAATGCTCGTTGAGCTCGTAGTCCGTGGTAGAGATCTCTGCATTCCTCATCATACCGGTGATGTTGTGGCATAGACCGTGGAGGAGGTGTTTGACCAGAGTGGATAATGCGTGGGAAGGAGCTGATGGTTGAGGCCTGAAGGACTGATGCTATCTGTGAAGTGAGTAGGGGTAGTGGAGTTTTAAGATGAAGAGAGAGAAGATTCTTCTCGACGCGAGCTGCATATATGTGAGCTAGCTCGTGTGTGAAGTGGATGGTGGTGTGTGGGATGCGTGTTGGGGGTGTGTGTGTGTGGGGGTGTCTCCCTTGAGGGAGAGTGCGAGGTATGTGTGATTGGCCACAATGGGTATGGGTGGGATGATGAATGAGGTAAGTAGGTGGATGGCCTCCCTAGATTCCATAACATAATCTAGTGTAGTTCCCCCGCCATCTGTGATCGAGTGTGGTATGCATATCAATCTTGTTGAGGTAGGCCACTCAGCCATCTGGTTATAAATAATGAGATTATGTCGAGAGCCTAGCCTGATTAGACGAGTGCCATAGTGAGTGTGTGTAGAGTCGGTTGAAGCTCGAGCTGTAGACTCCGCTTGTATGGTAGGTAGTACCTGTGGGTCCTTTGGGTCAAATATCACATATTGATCATTGCCCGTATTGGCATTGAAGTTTCCCATAAGGAAGACTTCCCCTAGTGCAACGTACTTTGTAACCTCTGCTGACAAGTAGGTGTATGGTGAATTCTCCTCTCAATCTATCATAGCGAACTACGAGCTAGGAGCAGCAAAGTAGCATAATGTAGTAGCATAATGCTATGTAGATGATCCACGCCTGTGAGAGCTCGAGTCGGATCCAAAGATATCTTGCATGTAAATCACATGCGACTATCTGTATTCTGTTGTGAAGGACATCTTTGAAGAGTATGGCTACTCCTGATCCTCTAGTGGTGTGCTTGCGTGTACACTCTGTATGTGGACTTCCACTGGAAACCCTGAACTCTAGGGAGGCTTTGGTCTTGGTTCTCAAGTGTCTCTATGAGTATAATGATATTTTTGTCTATGTGCACCTCTTCCAACCTCTCTAGGTATGTCCATAGATCTCCATTGCAGCTCCAAGGTGTATCTTCTCAAGTGTCTCACATGCAGTGAATACCTATGGGATGGCCTTGCCATCAATGATGACACGGCCATCTTTATATGACACGGCCACCAAGCTCGTTTCCTTCTTTGCAAGCTTGGTGTACCTTTGGCATGCATGCACGATGATGTGCTACTTGCATGGGTGTGAGATCATCATCAAAATAGATGGACGGCCATCAAGTGCTCTCAAAATCACCCCGCCTTGGGAAGGAAAGTGGACCTTATCTCTTTGGAGGGAAAGTGTAGAATGAAAGCTCTCTTCTTCGTGGCGTCTTGTCTTGCTCTTCAAGATTTGATGAACGAGTGGGGACTCCTCTTTGTAGCCGAGCGTCTTGCAGAGTGTCTTCCCAACGGACTCTGGGGTAAAGCCCTCTTTTTATACAATGCTCGTGATGCATACATTGAGACGGGGGGCTTGTCTCATCTTTTCTTCCTCAAGCGTGGTGTGTACTATGAGGGCTTCTTCCTTTTGTGCCTTCTCTTTGGCTTCTTTTTTTATGTTCTTCTTTATGTCGGTCCACCCTTCTTTGGTAGCTTCTAGCTTGTTTTCCATGCTCGCGGCCAGGGCTGCTGAGTTGTTCTTTGAGAGCTTCCGTCTTGTTCATATTAATCTCCCTTTCTTCGGGTGTTAGGGAGACCATCGAAGCTTTGAGAAGCTCCAATTCCTCTCTCATGTTCGCTCTCTCCTTAGCCCATTCTTCTTTCTCCTTCTTGCACTCCCTCTTCCACTCCTCTTTCTTGTTTTCCCATGTTTCACTCAGGTTTCTGTTTCTTTCTCGAGCTTTGAGAGGCGGTTGATGATGGTAGTGATAGTGGAGTCCACCATCTTCTTGTTTTCTTTGATGGCTATGTTGAGCTGGTCCTCCATTTTCGTGAAATCCTCCTTAGTCGTAGTAGTAATGGCATTGGAGGATGAGAAAATGCTTAGTATGGTGAGCCCTTAGACTTGAGATGAAGACGGGAGCGGGCTTATGGGTGGACAAATATCCCTATGATAGCCTACATGCAACAAATATGAGAATGCATCTAAGTGACTGATGATCTCCACCCAGTGCCCATGTGTGGGTGTAGTATGTGGTACATAGGTGGAGGTGGCGTCAAGGCTTCCCGGATGACTACAGTGGGACGGGCCATCCTTTTGGCCGGTCTCTCTCGTGTACATTGTCGCTATTCTCTCTCTCTATTCTCTCTCTATACTCTCTCTCTCTCTCTCTCTCTCTCTCTCTCTATATATATATATATATATATATATATATATATATATATATATATATATATATATATATACACACACACACACACACACACACACACACACACACACACACACACACACACACACACACACACACACACACACACACACACACACACACGCACGCACGCACGCACGCAGAGATACACACACACATACATATACACATACATACATACATACATACATACATACATACATACATACATACATACATACATACATACATACATA